>NC_061157.1:13686709-13716709 GCF_022113875.1 Hydra vulgaris | reverse complement strand
AAGTCTCTATAAGATTAGTTACTCATAATTTATCGTGAAGAAAGCCATGCTGAATTGCTATGTTATTATCGTTAATGTGCTTAAAGATTTCGTTCTTAACAAGTATTTCAACAATTTTGCAGGCAACAGAGGTTAGTGAAATAGGTCAATAGTTTTAAGCAAGTAACTTATCTTCTGTTTTTTTTTTTTTTATAGATTTTTTTATAAATTTTATAGAACTAAAATTTGCTTATTTCCAGAGAGTGGATAATATTCCAGTATTGAAGTATTTATGAAAGATTTTTGTAAATGGAAAAAAGATTTATAGGGGTTTTGATTGGCAAGGGGTATTGATATAGGGGTTTTGATTGGCAAGGGGTATTGATATAGGGGTTTTGATTGGCAAGGGGTATTGATATAGGGGTTTTGATTGGCAAGGGGTATTGATATAGGGGTTTTGATTGGCAAGTTCCTTAATAATGTCTGGATAATAAAAAAACAAGTTGTCATTACAAGTTCATTATCACTTTTAATTAACAATGGTTAATTAAAAGTGATATTACAAGTTCATTATCACTTTTAATTAACAATGGTTAATTAAAAGTGATATTACAAGTTCATTATCACTTTTAATTAACAATGGTTAATTAAAAGTGATATTACAAGTTCATTATCACTTTTAATTAACAATGGTTAATTAAAAGTGATATTAAAAGACCTTTCAAGTGTAAACATAGATTTAAATTGAAAGTTTAGAAGATCGACTTCATTAGAAAGATTAGCTTCAATAGCTCTCCCTAAATTATCTTTGATAGAACAAATCTATCTTTAATTTTTAGCTGTTTGTTAACATATTTGTTGACTAGTTTTAGGTTGTTCTGGGATTTTAATTTTTTTTTTTTTTTATATTCTTTTTTTGCTTCAAGTATTTCAGCTTTTACGGAACGATTAAGAAGATAACAATTTATTTTAAGTTTATTATTTTTTTATTTAGTTGATATACCAAGTGGATTTTTTTCTCAGATAAGGTTTTTAATATGTGGAGTAAGCCAAGGATCATACTTTCACTTTTTTTTATTAACCTTGGGGATAAATTATTTGCAAACAGTAGGGTTGTTAAAATTAGTAAATTGAACGTTTGATCTGCGGTTTTATGTAGATTGATGCAATAAAGTTTGATCTTAAATTGTTATCACTTTTTTTGTAACTAAACAATTGAGATTCACTTTTGGTTGGAAAACGGTTTTGAAACTAAGATTTTTCATTTTATACTAAAGTGACTCTTAGTGTTATTTCTTAACATAGCATTTGGAAACAAGTTTAAAATAGAATTACTACTGTAGTTAAATAACAAGTCTAACATGATTGGAGCAACCACATGGTGTCTGAAAGTAGGAAATGTAATATGTGTAAAGAATTTTAGTAAATATTCCAGAAATCATATTAGGTAGAGTTGTTTGCGTTTTTTAATAAATTTTTAATAGATTTAATACCATCAATAAACCACTTTATATTCGAGAGGTTAAAACTACAGACAATGAAGCAGCAATTGTAGGGCTTCCTAATATGAGCTATAGGCTATTTTGAAGGATTCAGCTATATATTTTGTTGAATTAGCATCATTTGGTTTATAATGATAAGATATTTAGATAAGTATACGTTTAGCTTTTACATATACCCAAACTTGTTCGAGAAAACTTTTATAGAACTGATTAACTTCATGAGAGTTAATCATGTCAATAATGTAGATAGATACATCCCCAGCTTTATAATTGTACTTTGCCTTAAAAGCGATACGACATTATTTTTTCCATTTAATAAAATTGTGTAATATTATTTATGAGTTAATACAGTTTGTTTTTTTATTTTTTCAAGGCCGACGACACGGGGGGGGGGGGTCTGGGGTGCCCGCGCACGTGCCCCCCCCCCCCCCTCCTCTTCCACTTTTTTTCTAAAGGACTTTTTTTTTAGATATAGAGAACTTTTTTTAGAAATTGACGACTATGCCAAAATTGCATCCGGTTGTAAAGACCGTTTGGAACTCTTCCATTATGTCATATTTAAATTGAAAAAATGGCATTACACAAACCTGTGCAAATCGCACATGTGAAAGCATGGATGTTAAACATTGAATGTATATTTACTCTCGAGTCTTTAATACAAGGGAGGGTGGGAATTTTAGTCCAGATTAAATAAACGGGAGGGGGGGAACCTTTTAAAGTTATTTTTTTTTTTTTAATTTTCAGTTTATAAATCCAAACTAATATTCTTTACAAAATACACCAACTATTTAAAAACTATTTAAATTTTAGTGTGGTTTGCGGTCAAATGCGCATTTTCTAACTGCTGTTTTATAATAATTTCAATAGGGGATTTAATAAGTTTTATACTTTGGTGAGAAATAAATTAAAAGTTCATTTTCGATAAATCGAGATTTACTTGGTTGGTGATTTTTAAAGTCTGTTTACACTAAAAAATTTTGTTTTAATTTGTGACTGATAAATATTTTCTAATTTTTAAGGCCGATTTTCACCTTTTTTTTTTTTTTTAGATAGCAAGTAAAAATTAATAAACAGGGGGGAAGGGGGGATTTTCCAAAAAATAATAAACGTCCCTCCCCCTCCCCCGTGTATTAGGGACTCGAAAGTATATTGTTGAAATTATTGCTTTTGTTGCTTTAGTATTCATTTATTACAAATTTTTTTAAAGATCAAGTAGACACAAAGGTAGCAGTGAAAAGGGAACGTGTTTTTGTAATTGTTGGTATTTTGGTTTCTATTTCAATATCTGCTTTTTTTGGGTATTGTTTGTATAACAGAAGAGAATCTGTTTTCTCTCTAAACGTAAATCAAGGTTTTGTTCCAATACCAAATAACTATCAAAACTCTAATACATATCCGCAAGAGTATATGTATCCACAACCACAGGTATACCCAAATCAAACAACATATTCACAACAGCAGTTGTATTCACAACAGCAGTATCAAAGTGGTTATCCGTCATTTCAAGGAGGTTACACATCACACTATGCTGGTGCTCAGGAGATTAACCAACCTAACATG
The DNA here is from genome assembly GCF_022113875.1 of Hydra vulgaris. NCBI lineage: Eukaryota > Metazoa > Cnidaria > Hydrozoa > Anthoathecata > Hydridae > Hydra > Hydra vulgaris. Next base: position 13,713,668 of record NC_061157.1, on the reverse strand, counting down.
TATATTTATAATCATCCAAACCAAGGTATATAAATTATTTTTAAAATATTTAGCTTAAATCTTCTAAATGATTTGTAATGTTTATAAACAAATATTGATCAATCAAATTTTGCTGTGAATTTAGGATTCCGTGAACCTCGACCTCCGCCTCCATATCCAAATGGTTTTTAGCAATTGCCCTATCAACCACAGTAATTGTTTTTTTAAATATGTTATTGGTTGTAAACAAACACTTACTAAACACCAAAAAATGTGACTGTTTTATTTATTCAATATTTATTCTTTGTTTTGTATTGTTCTTAAAAAGAAAATCTTTATATTTGTAAATATACATTTTAAACTGTATGTATTTTTAATAATTTATTTTAAAACAAATCTTTAATAGTAAATAGTTGTGAACATTAGATAATGATAAAAAATATATTTTTATTTTAAAACTTTTTTTCATTCAAACGCCTACACCTTATTAAGTGTATAACTGTGTATTGTATTATAGGGGTAGGGGTAGGGAGGGCTGTTTGGTACACCAGCTTCTATAGGCTGTATCCAGGTCTATCTGTTTCTTTCATCTCGTTGCATAATTTCGGGGTCTATTGTTCTATGGATGTAAACTTGCGTCTTAACATTTAGTGAAACGAAAACATAAATGTTTACAATATGAAACACTATATTTTTCTTACAATAAGAATTTTTCTGTTTCTACCATTCACAGCCTTTTTTATAAAACAAGAAATATAATAGCGTTATGCAAAATATTAAATTAAAAGAAGTTTTTGTGTTTAGCAAAGATTGCTAAACACAAAAATATACATGTTAGAGTTTTGTTTAAATTATTTTTAAATTTTCATTAAGCGTAAAGAAATTAAAATTGTAAATTGTATTTTGAGTTAAAAGTTATTGTCATATAAGCGAAGAAGATAAAGTACCACTTCAACAACAACTTCTAGATAGAGTATAAAATCGTTTAGATTTAATTAGGACCAGGTTTTAGTACCATCGTTCCTGTTATCAAAGATTTTCAAATAAAATTATTTTTAGAAAGGACTTTGAAAAGTGTTAAAAAAAAAATAAAGATAAACGTTAAAAATGTTTGTAACAGAAACTATTTTAGCTTTAGTAGATTTTAATAAACTTTTTAATTAAAAAAAAAAAAAAGTAAAAGATTTTTATTTGTCAAATTTATTTAAAAAATATCAAAGTTTGATAGTTTACTACCAAGAATATGGATCATCTGTAAGAAACCTTATCTAAACCAAGAGTATGGATCATCTATAAATAAGCATAATTAAACCAAGAACATGGATCATCTGTAAGAAAGCATAACTAAACCAAGAATATGGATCATCAGTAAGAAAACATAACTATAATAAGAAATAAAGTAAGAAAACATAACTAAAAGACTATGATCCAGTTATGATTTTTTTTGTTGTTATTTATTAACATTTTTGAAGTGATTTACTCTAAAGAAATGATTTTGGTAAAAGAGTAAATTCTTATACTAATTTTGTGAAGTTTGTTATTGAATGATTAAAACATATATTAGATATTTTATTTAATAGTATGTTTTATTTAAAAAGTTTGTAAAATTAACTCAATCATTAACTTACAATGCTACAAAGTTGTGACTTGCTTAATATGAAAATAAAACAAATTTTCTATTGAAAGTAGGTAGCAATGAGCAATGTTTTTTCTAAAGATTGTTCTGCTATTAAAATTGTTGTGTTAAAAAATGTGTTCAAGGTGTGTTCAAAATAACATTGCTAAAAAATTTTTTCATCTATAAAAATTCATACGATTTCTTCTGTAGAAAAGCATAAAATAAAAAAGCAAATATAGAAAATGAAGTATTTACTGTAACAATTGTACCAGATATATATACCCGATATACTTGCTACCATAAGTCATCATAAGTTGATTTTATTTCAAATCATTATCCTTTGCAGAGCATAAAATTTGCAGAAAATAATAAAAGATCAATAGAAAGCAATGTTTTGGTCATTATATATATAACAGAGATAAAAAAATTTGTCTGCCATGCATATGATGAAAGGAATATATTCGACGTTTGTTTTATCTTTATAACTGAAGTTGTAAAGAAAAAAAAAACTTTGCAAAATAAAGCAATTTTTTTTATCACAATTCTTGTGATAAAAAAAAATTAGTGATGCTCAGATTTTTCCAAAAGTGCAAAAATAAGAAAGAGAATTCAGATAAAATCGCTGACTTGGATATATGATCTTTTTGAAGATAATTTCTAAAACTCATGACTATTCCTGGTATTTTTATCTTTAATTTTTTTTATGACAAAATTTTTAAAAGGTAAAAATGTAAAGTTTTTGATGTCGTTTGATTTTATTAGTATCAGTTAACTTATTACAATTAAACTAACTCGATACATGTCTAATGATTGTTAAGCAAACAATTCTCTCTGGACAATAAATTCTATAATAGTTTAAAATAACGATTAGAGATTGTGGAAAAAGTAATTCCTTTTGCAGAATTACACAAAAAATGATCGCTAAACTATTCTCTAAGAGATTAATTTTGCACAAGAAATTATCACTTAAATGCTGTAGCGCTACCCTAGTCAAAAAGTCTTATAGGATATCCTATAAAAAGGATATCGGACATTCCTATGAGAAATTGGAAAAAGATTTGTTATAGTATAATGCAATTAAAAACAACCTATAGGAATTTCTTTAGGATAGGATTCGAATACAATCCTGTTCCAAAATCTTATAGTCTTATCTTGTATGACACCGGATATAAAAGTCCAATAGGTATGGATGTACGCGAACCCCGAAATCCTGTTCTAAAATCTTATAGGAGTACAATCCTATAAGACACCGTATATAGGTATGGGCGTTCAAAAGGTTTATTCAATTCTGCTCCAAAACCTTTAGGAGTTTTATCCTATAAGACACCGAGTGAACAATATCCTATAGTTTTATATTTACAGAAATCCTAATCAATTGAGTTGGATTTCTGTAGATATAAAACTATAAGAAATTTTTATGTGGTGTCTTTATTTTAGAAAGGACTTTGAAAAGAGTTGAAAAAAATAAAGATAAACGTTAAAAATGTTTTTAACAGTTTAGAATCAAAAAGGTATGCCGTAAGTCCTACATAAATCTTATAAAACCCACAAGACACATATATGAATCCTATAGGACCTATGGGATTGCTATAGAATTCCTATAAAACCTATAGGATACCTATATGAATTTTATTAGTCTTATAGCAATCCTATAGGACCAATAAGATTACAATGGAATTCCTATTGCAATCCATAGGTCCAATAGGTTTTGTATAAAACCTATAGGATATCTATAGGAATCCTTTAGGAATCCTATAGATCCTATGGTAATCCTATAGGATCTATAGGATTGCTATAGGATCCTATATACTTTTTGACTTGGGTAAACTCAATGTTGGTTGAAATAACGACACGAGAAGACTACACACAGTTAATATAATAATAAGTTGTAACTATTTAATGTATAGATATAGAAATAAATATCAACTAATGTTAAAGGAATTTTCTTTCTTATAATAAATAAGAAGATGAAACTTTACAATGTTTAAATTCTTTGTTCATTGTTTTAAAGAGTTCAAAGACATCACTGTTAGATAGGAACAAGTTAGTATCATCTGCAAACATAATACTTGTTAGTTTAGAGGCTTTATTTAAATCATTAATATAAATTAGAAAAAAGGAGTGGCCCAAAAATTGAGCCTTGTGGGACACCACATGTTATAGAAAAACAAGTTGTGCGATAAACGTCATTACTTGGAACAACTTATTTACGATTTGGCAAATAACTTTCAAAACATTTTAAAACTTTATTTTTCATTCCATAGTGTTTAAGTTTATAGATTAAAATTTGGTGATCAACCGTATCAAAAGCTTTTGATAGGTAAATAAAAGGTCCTAAACGTATATTGAGATTTTTTAAATGATTTGAGATTTCACTTTGGATAATTACATGTTCAGTTGAGCTATCCTTTTTAAAACCGAATTAATTAATGTAAAGTAATTTATTATCATGAAAATATCTGTATACTCTGTTATATATAACTTTTTCTAAAATTTTTGAAAATGAGGAAAGAACAGAAATAGTTACTAATAATTTATTTGTCCCCTTCTTTGAAAATAAGAGTAATTTTGTCAAGCTTTTAACTGTTCGGGAAATACACCTTGAGGATAGAAGCTTTAAAAACATTAAAAAGAACAAATTTTAGCTGTTCAAAACAATCTATAATGACGTTTCCATTTATATGATCTGCTCCAATAGCTTTGTTTTTTTAAAATGATTTAAAAGAATATAGTAAAATATGACTGAAGCCATTGAGTATATATTATACTTAGATTATTTAATCAAAAATTTAAACACATATTAGTACTTTAATAGATGTTTGAAACCTAAAAATTACAAATGTAAAATGAATATTTTTTTCAACTCTATTAGCTAATTTCTAAAGAACGCAGAACGTTCTTGTTCTGCATTCTTTGTTTTGAGATTTATTTAGTTATTTTTTTACGAACTTTCTAAATGTATAGAATAAATCATATTATAGTTCTTCAAATTGAATACATGATAATAATATTTAAAGGTCAAAGTACTTATTTAAGTCAAAGCATGATAAAATTATGTTTGAGGAAGAATTGAAAGCGCAAGCTTAATTGAAAATAAACCAAAAGTTTTTATGTTAGTTTTTAAATATTAGAGATTCATTATATTACAAAAACGACTTGTTTATATTCAGTATCGGACAAAACAAGTGCAACCATATAATGCTAATTTAGTTTCTTTATATAAAAGTGCTGCATTTTTTCAATTTAGAGAAATAACTATGTAACTGTTTAGAGACAACGTCCTTCAAGTTTTATTCATCACAAAGTTCATTATTTGTACACGAAAATTAATAAATTAATCAAAAGTATTTAAAAAAGTTGATTTCCTTCTGGACAAAACTAGTACAACTCCACAAAATGTTGACCAAGCTGTATTTTGCTATCAATATTTCGTGGCGAATCCTTTCTTGTCGATCACAGCCTTGCATCTTCGAGGCATAGATTTGATCAAGTGATCAATCAAACTTTGTGGAATCGCTGCCCAGGCCTTTTGGATTTGTTCAAATAGTTGATCCCTATTACGAACACCTTCATGATTAATTCTGCGGTTGACGATCTCCCACAGGTTCTCCATAGGGTTGAGATCCGGAGATTGAGGCGGCCAATCCATCACCGATAGGTGGTTGTCTTGAAACCACTGCTTGACTACTTTTGCAGTGTGTTTCGGATCGTTGTCTTGCTGAAAAGCCCATTTTATTGGCATATTCCATTCAGACCATTACATTGCCTCCACCATGCATCACGTTCTTATGGCAGTAACGTAAATCGAGGCGTTTTCCGGTCGATCAACGTACACGGCAAATGCCATCGCTCCCAATGATGTTGAACTTCGATTCATCCCTGAACAGGACAGTTCGCCATTTCTGCACATTCCAGTCAATATGAGATGTAGCAAACAGGAGTCTTTTCTTCTGGTTCTTTAGTGAAATCAGCGGTTTCTTTGCATGGCGTCGAGAAAACAATCCGGCTTCAACAGCACGTCGTCTGAATGTTTGGTCCGATACAGGCAGCTCTAATTGATTTGTATCTCGACTGATGATATTCAGGGATCCTTCTTGACAAATCTGACAATCATTGAACTCTCTCAAGAAGTGGTGGAACGCGATCTTCCACCTTTGTTATCTGCTGCCAACTTCCCCGTAGAACGATATTTGGAACATAGTCTTGATACGGTACGTTTTTTCACGCGATATCACAAATACTTTTTTGTGACATTTTTCACTTACGTAATCGCCAATAATTTTCTTTCTTAGTTCATCCAGAAACATAGTCAGATTTCTAATTTAAACTAGTTTTCATTTTAAAGGCATTTATTGTTGCATAAACATTAGACTAAAGATCTAAAAGAAAAATTACATACTTGATCTTGCAACTTTCACTACCATAAATAATTTGAAATCTTAAAAAGAAGTATGATCTCGGCATATGTATTATGTCGAATGGGAAGTGGGATACACACGCTTACGAAATTGCATTTAAAGCTAATAACATATTAAAATGGATGAAAAATCCATTTATCAGTAAAGACAACAAACTATAGAAGAGATTGTACACAGTTTAATTGATCGCATTTAAAATTTGCAACTTCAGAGTGTAATAATTATTCAAAATCATCAGTAAAACGCATTGAACGTATTCAGAAAAAAGCTACAAAAGTTCCTGACGGTCTGAAACAATTCTGCAATGATAATCGCTTGCACCTTCATTATTTAGACACCTTAACAGACAGAAGAATGTGTTCTGATTGCATTCAACATTTTAGAAATAAAAATAAAAATGATAGAGATGGCATGTTGAACTATTGACAGCAGAACCTAAGTAAGATCACCGTAAACGCTTACGCCGAGAAATAACTGATAATTGTGAAACACGTCACATTTTTTTAACTAATAGAGTAGCGAATACTTGGAACTATCTTCCCAATAATGCTGTTCTACAAACTTTAGCAAAGCCTTTTTGAACCCATTACAGGTTTTTAGATAAAACAACTTAACTATTACATAAAACGTACAATTTAATGACCTGCTTACACTGCAAATAGCATGACTTGCTTTCATGCTCTGCTCATGCAGGAGTAACCTCCATGCAGTAAAATGCCTCAGGAGTAACCTCCATGCAGTAAAATTTCATGCAGGAGTAACCTCCATGCAGTAAAATGCCTCAGGAGTAACCTCCATGCAGTAAAATTTCATGCAGGAGTAACCTCCATGCAGTAAAATATATACTATAAATCACATTGAGAAAAACACCAAAAATTTTCCATAAAGTAAAATGACCTTATAAATGTGAGGCTAAAAAATTAGGTAAATAAATTTTACAAGTTTTCATAGTCGAGTTTTTGGCACTACACCTTTTCAAAATGTAATTGAGAACTTGAAAGTTGTTATTAAGAAAAGTAAGATAAAATTGAGAAATACATCATGTAATTTAGGAAATTTTAAAATGTAATTGAGAAACCCAACAAGTAAATAAGAAATCGCAATATGTAATGAGAAAAACAAGTTGTAATTAAATAATCGTAATATGTAAGTGTATGTAATATGTAAGTAATATGTAAATGAGAATACATTATTTATAATTGCGAATTCATAATCTATGCTTAAAGGTCATTATAAAAGATCTTCACGAATATGCATTTTAATAAGTTACTAATATCAAATTTAGCATTTGTATGCATCAGAAATGCAGGAATACAGTAATTAAATTATTTGTTTTTTTATTTTATTATTCATCTGAAAGCTTAATTAAATTTTTCACAAACAAAAATAAAAAAAAGTTTTTATTGACACCCAATAGGATTTTTCCAGTTACCGCCTAAACCTCAAATGCCTTTTTTATGACTTTTGATATTATATTATATTATTATTTCCAGCCTTAAATTACAAAGTGTATTAGGACTACAAAATTCAAAATACGAAGAACTTTGTATTCTTTCCTTAATTACAACTATAATGATCTTAATTACATTTTACGATTATTTATTTACAACTTTTACCCCTTCCCCCTATAATACACATACACAGTTATATAGTTATAATACACATATACATAATAATACACATATACATTATAATAGTTATAATACACATATACATTAGATAAAGCGGAGACGTTCGAATAAAAAAAGGTTTTAAAAGAAAAATATATTTTTATCATTATCATATCTACGCAAGTATTAACTTTTCATGATTTTTTAAAAATAAATTATCAAAAATACATACAGTTTAAAATGTATATTTACAAATAAAGACTTTCTTTTTAAGAACAATATACAAAACAAAGAATAAATATAGAATAAATAATAAAACAAACTGTCACATTTTTTGGTGTTAAGTAATTGTTTTTAACCAAAAATACATTTAAAAAAATTACTGTGGTGGTTGATAGGGCAATTGCTGAGAACCACTTTGATATGGAGGCGGAGGTCGAGGTTCACGGAATCCTAAATTTACAGCAAAATTTGATAGATTGATATTTGTTTATAAAATATTTGATAAAATAAAAATTAGATATGATTTAGAAAATTTAAACTTAATATTTTAAAAATAATTTATAAACCTTGGTTTGGATGATTATAAGGATACATGTTAGGTTGGTTAATCTCCTGAGCACCAGGATACTGTGATGTGTAACCTCCTTGTAATAACGGATAACCACTTTGATACTGCTGTTGCGAATACAACTGCTGTTGTGAATATGCTGTTTGATTTGGGTATACCTGTGGTTGTGGATATACATACTGTTGAGGATATGTATTAGACTTTGGATAGTTATTTGGTATTGGAACAAAACCTTGATTTGCGGCTTGTGAAGAAGCAGCTTGTTTTTTTTTATACAGACAATAACAAAAAATGCCTATTATTAAAATAACAACCAAAACAATGATAATTCCAAAAATATATTGCCATTTCACTGCCATCGCTGTGTCAACTTGATCTTTAAAAAAATTTATAATAAATGAATGAAATAAATGCAAGAAACAAAAGCAATAATTTTAATAACATAAATATACATATTATATTTAACGTCCATACTTTCGTGTGGACAGGTTTTTTTAATGCAATTTTTTATTTAAATATGACATTATAGAAGAGTTTGGTGTTTAAACAAAACTTTTTTACTTTTAAAAAAGGTCAATGCAACTCCAAGACAAATGAACTCTCTGACTAAATCAAATTTTATTAAAAGATTTTGTGGTTTCCTTTATAAAAAAGAAAACAAAAAGCAATAAGTAAATGAAATGATTAAGAGCTTGACTGTGTTTTTTTACACTTAACTTTACCCATTTTATAAATATAAATTTATTACAATATATTTAATATATATATATATATAAATATATATATATATATATATATATATATATATATATATATATATATATATATATATATATATATATATATATATATATATATATTATTTGGTAGTTATAAACAAAATGAATAATTTCAATTAACTATAACAAGTTGAACAGCTAATTTTAATAGTACTTAAATACATTGCACATTTAAATGAAACAAGGATCTAATCAAAATGTCACGAAGTGTAACTAATTGAAGTATTTATCTTTGTTTTCTGAGAAACCATAAACATTTTATTTTTGGTTTTTTAGAAACCTTCATGTTTTCTTATATGGGTTTCAAAATTGACAACTAATCCAACATTTGAGAAAATGTGAATGATGTCAAAAGAATATCACTTGAAACTGAAATTCAACAACATAAAGGTAATTGATCTGTTTAAATTTCTTTAAGGCTGGCTGGACAAACAAATATATTTAAACAGATATATTCAACTGCCTAATTTTTAACCCATCAGAACTTTGATGTAAACACTTGAGTGATAATAAAAACTCAAAAGCATACTATGTAAAAGCTACTATGTGTTATTATTTATACTACAGCTAGTATAAATGTGCCTGGCTTTAGCCACTTTAGCATCATAATTTAACAGGTAGTAACTAATGTATATTAAATTTAGGATTTATAAATGATACATATCAAAAACAGTGGTTGGCCTTTAAAAAAAAATGCTAAAATAAAAGCTGTGATTGTACATGGATGGCTGGCGTGTGTCAAACTTGCAATCATGCTGCGGCAGCAATTTATTGAGCAGAAGGGCTGTAAGAAATAGTTTGATAAACCCTGCATGCACAAGTACTTTAAATAAATAGTTGACATCTCATAAGGTAGCACCTTTTAAAATAAAAGATCTTTAGTGAGAAATATTTTTTCCAAAGAGGTAAAAAGAAGAAAAATTGATAGTAACATCAATTTTTGCTTCATTTCTTCAACATAAGTAAATCATCTATCAAGCATTCTGTTTACTGCAGTTCCAAAGCTAAAACAAAACTTTATTTGGGAAGTTTAGTTGTAAACATGCCAGCTAAGAATATGAAACAAACCAAGACACAAAGTCTAAATTAAAATAAAATTTAGTATTGCTATCGAAAAGGTGTTGTAACTGCTTCTAAAACCCACAAAGTATCAATGAAAATGGAACTAAATTAAAAGTTTGCTGCTGAGTACCATAATTTTTGGTTACTTATTCACCCAATGTATGTTACAAATGGTTGTTAACCGGTGTGGTGTGATTTTGTTGTGTTGACCCCATAAAATTTGAAAAGTTGAAAGTTGTATGATTCAAAAGACTTGAAAAGTTGAAGGTTATATGATTTAGGAAAATATGAAAATGGGAGAGAGTTCCAAAGCTATAAAGCTAAATAAAAGTTTTTAGAGCATTAAAGGGCAGGTAAAGTAAAAAGACGAATCTCAGCTGAATGAGTTTTGGAGATTATAGTTCCTTTGAGCAGCAACCATAGTAGTATTTGTAGAAATGGGAAAGAGATGGGTGATCTGGTATGCTTTTTCTATTCTTACCTTTCCGGCTGGGGCTTGATCTTTCAAACCATTAAAGCTTCATAATGATGTGTTACAAAGTTCAATTAGTGCATTCTACAATAACTAGGCAATTAATTTTTAGCCATCTTTGTTTTTAAATATAACTTTTAAAATAAACATAATAGTTCATAGTAATATATAAATATTTTACTAAAATGTTGTTTTAAGAAAAAATTTAAAAGAACAATAAAAATGGTTACCATCGTTATATGCTACAAAGCCAACCACAAAACCTCGACTTGTATAAGACTTAGTAAATGAAGACAGTTTCATTTCAACATCAACTTCATAATAAGCAGTTGTTATAGAGAATGGTGGTTTTCTTCCACAAAATCCCCATTTTTCTTTTTCAGATGTTTTATCAGATTTTTTACCTACATTAATATTGAAAGAGATAATTTTAATAACATGAACATTAAATTATATGCATATATACAAACTGAATTTATAGTTGTCCAGTTAGAAAGGTAACTACATTACAGAAATTTCAGATAAACTCTAACTTTGGTTACCAGACATGACCAATTTTGGTAATATGGCATAACAATTGAACTTAAAATTTTTTATTTAAAAAATCAAACTTAATTTTCTTGCTTAAAAAGCAAGCACTCTACCACTACACCACTACTGCATATTATTTCCATCTAACAGCCATCCAACAAAATATCTTGAAACTTTTACATAAATGATCTTAAAGTAAGTTTCTTATTTATTATTTATTTAATCACATATTTTTGAGTTTTCATTTTTTTTAATGAATTAACACAATATATAAGACATAAATATGTACTCAGTGTTTTCAATAACTATTTTATTCAATCTTAGGAGTTCCTTTAGTTAACTGATTTTAGAAAACATTATCTTAAAAGAAGTTAAAAAATCTTCAATGTTAATCATTTTCTTGGAGTAAGAACAAAATATTATTATTTTCATAATATTATTTACTATAAGCTATTTAAATATTGTCACAATTTTATAACTCAAATGTATAACTATGTTTTAAACAGTACATTGTATAATTTTTATTTACAAAAAAAACAACTTTAGAAACCTCAAACTAAACCCTACTTATTTTAACTTTGAAAGCAGGTACAAATTTTTTATATGTACTTTCTACAGTCTTCCCATAAAGACACTATTTTTACCTGAGTGGGAAGCTAAGCATTTTGTTCTCACCTAATTTGTTATAATTTTACAAACTTTTCTTTTACAAACCATGCTCTTTCTTGTGCTGTGCATCTTATTTCACGTGTACAGACTGATGTTACAGAGTGTTTTTTGTAGATATTTTCAATTTCTAGGATGATTTTTAGTAGAATCGATTTTGAAAAAGCCAATAAAGTTGTATCAGCATCACTTATTACAGAAAAAGGACTCAAGGCAAATATTTATAGCAAAGCGCAAGCTTCTGATTCCTACATCCAATTCATACTAACATGGAAAAAAAATGTTTCAAAAAACATTTTAATCCACCATTTTTTCTCACAATTACCATTGTTGTAGTTAATACAGGAAAAAAAGACAGGGAAACAGAACTTCTACACTTTCCTGATGTTTAATGTACTCAATATTGTATCAACCAATTTTCTAATTAGAAAAATACTAATAAAATGCTCATTAACATTCTAATCATGTTTAATGTAATGATGTCACTGAAAAAAGCTAAAATACCAACTGCGTAATAATGACTAACAAAAAAAAAGGAAGATCCCAGATCAAACTGATAACCAAAAACTAATGACAAAGACTAAATTGACAAACATTGAAATTATGAAAAAGTTGATGATGATGAATTTTATTTTACACTTTCTCATTCAACAACCAACAACAAAAACATTAACAAGCTAGTGCAAAATATTATTAAAAACCTAAGTATGAACTAGAGATGTCAAAATCCAGTTATTTATGTAACAGGTCGTGGTACAAACTTTAACTGAAAACAAGTACACTGCACTATGCTCTCCTCCATAAATAACCCAATTTTGACAACCCTAGTTTGAACCAGAACTTTTAACATGGGTAACTTTTTCTTGTAAAGGTATGCCAAAAATTTTATCAGAAATTGCCCAAAAACAGCCCAGTAATTGATAAAAAAAATTATTAAAAAATTAATTCAAAAAGACAAATGGCAAGCGAAAAATTTTGAACAACTTAAAAAGGAGAACATTGTTTTAAGAAAGCTGACGAAAACTTTGAGCAGAATTTTTCTGAATCAATAAAATCTAGACTTCTAGAAAAAGAAATAATTGAAAAACAATAGTTTTTTTATTAAATCTTAAATAAATTTTTTTAAAAAACATTTTGAATTTTACAAAACATATAGTATAAAGAGTATTATAACTATTTAAAGTTATTCTAGATTTCAAATGAACATTAATTATTAATGATAATATGTTGATATAATTTTTATTATACAATATTTATAATTGTTACTAATACATTTCTATTAATAATTATCTCTATTGTTATCTATATACAGTTATGTGATCAAAACTCATTTATAATTATGTTTAAAATTACTCAATAAATTCTTTAATCAATAAATAACAATAAAACTGACATATTCTTATCTGCTATTCTACTTTAAAAATTTACCACCATAAAAGATTTATCCATATATAAATATAACTACCTTTTACAATAACCTTATCATTGTAACAAACTCCAGTAGAATCAGTATTGTAAATATCAAAATGCATAAAATTTAGCTTTATTACTTTGTTACTGCCGGCTTCTATTTCCCATTCACAATCATTTGAGTACGGAAATCTATATAAACTATATGGTTTGGGCCAAAGTGGACTTAAAATTGTTCCAGAGTATCGTTTTAACTTGGAAAATCTAAAAAAGAAATCTCATAAAAAACACAATAACTACAAAGCTACTCAAAATCATAAAAAGAGCACCAGAGCTATTGTCATCAAAAGAGCCGCTATACAATAAAAGTATAATTAAAGTTTAAATAAAAATCAAAGTAAAATGATGCAAATTTATATTTAAAACTTTTATTTTTTTATTTTATTTAACTTTGTTTTTTTATTTTATTTAACTTTAAAAACATCACACAAACTAATAAACTAAAAATTCTTTTTATCTGAATTTAATTTTAGATCTAAAATTAATGCTAGAAACAAGCAATCTAGCTACAGTTTAATTGCTGGCTATCTAGCCTGTGACTTATCTACAAGATAGACTAGGTACTGTCATACAAGCTTTTAAGCCATCTAGAAGTTGTAGTAAAAGCTTAGGCTAAATGAAAATTAGTCAAGGTAAAACAGCTTCCATATATGTTAATTGCATATTTAGTCATGCTTCATTCATGCATCAAACATCATAAATGCAAAAAAATACATTGACAATGTACTTAAAATATATTCTCTTTATATACTGCTTTTTTTTAAAATCCTAATGCTTTATTTGGCTTTTAAATGTGTCTAATATAAACTTAAAAATTTATATTACATTACTAAACAACTAAAGAGTAAAATAAATTAATTAACAACTAGTTTTTTTTTTTTTTAAACAAAACAAAAAACAAAAAAAAAAAAAACAATACCTAGAACACCCTGTACTGTATTGTGAAGATGTATCAATAGTAAATGTTTCATAACTGGCAGAAAAGAAGTTGGAAGTGAGACCTCTACTACTTCTGAACTCAATTGTTATGCAGCCGTCTATTGCATATATAGTATGTGGTAATGTTTTCATATTGCGTGTACAAAAGCGAGATACAGATGTTTTACTAGAATTACATCTAAAAAACAATTGTTAATAACTAAAAATAAAAACAAATCTTAATAACTAAAAATAAAAAATTCAACAAAAACATATTAAGTTGTAAAAAAAATATAAATTTACTTTAAATTCACTGAAAATGTTTTAAATTTTAAATTATATATGTAACATTAGGTTACCAAATAGTAAAGTTACCAAAAAAGATTTACAGAGGTTAAACTTTGTTAAAAACTAGATTCAAGTTCATCTTGAGTACTTAACAATTAAAAATTTTAAATTTGATTGAAAGAAGAAAAAAATAACATTTAATAAGATTAAATTGAAAAAAAAAGCAAAAAAAAAAAAAGAAACGAAAAAAAGAATTAAATAATCAAATATGAAAAAATTTCTTTACGATATAATTTGTAATCATGATTACACTAATTCATTAGTTATTATTTTTCAGCCATTATTATTTGTTTCTCATATTTTATTATTTATTCATTGTTAATTGCATTCATTTAAGTTCTTGTTAGATACCTAGTTATTTTATTTATTACATATACTTTTAATATTATATTCTTATCAACTTATTTAATATTGACTTACTTTTATTTATTATTGTTTCAGTATCTTTGTTAATAGTATTAGTATTGGTAGAAGTCAATAATAGTTATATTTTATTAGTATATATTAATATTATTATAGTATATTATTATATTATAACTAGTTTTTTTTATAACTTTATTTTTAGTTTAATAACTGTTAACTTTTAGTCACATTTAGCGTTAATCACTTTTTTCTATTATTGATCTTATTTCTTTATATTGTTATAATATTTATTTTTGATTACTCACACCAACGGTTTACCCAAGTTTTAAATTGTTAAATTTAGTCTTTTACTTTGCATTTTTTTATCTTCATTTCACACTTTAGTCACTTCAACTAGTTAATACTGCATAATTTTACCATTATGTATAACGGCTACTTCTAAAATGCTCATTGATAACATATTAACGAACTTTTATTTAACTGGTCAATTCTCAGGTAACCTTAAAATTTCAATTTCAGACCACATGGTACAATTTATTTGCATTCCTGGAATATCCAACCACCCAAAAAAAAATAAAAACTTACAGACAATGCTTCTAAAAGTTTAATAAAAGTATATTTATAGAAGAAATTTTTGATATCAACTGGGAACTCTTCATTAAAAAAGATGATGAAGTTAATAAACCCATGAATTTTATTTTAAAAACTTTTTATGAAATCTTAGACCGACATGGTCCTTACTAATACTAACTAACCAGAAAATTAAATTAAAATCAAAACCTTGGATTAAGTAATAAATACTTAAATCTATTTCAGTTAAAAACAAACTTTATAAAAAGTTTATAAAATCAAAAAATATTTATAATAAAAATGAACTATTTGCAAAACTTAAATTTTATAGAAACAAAATTTTCAATTAACAAAATTTAGAAAAAAAAAAAACATACTTTATTACATATTTTATTAATAATCTGATCAATATTAAAAACACCTGGAAGGAAATAAAAGAAATTATTAATATTTGACCTTCTACAAACAATACATTTTTTAAACTTACTATACAAACTACTTAGCAAACCCATACCCCTATATGAGTATTTTGCAACTTTCTTAACATTCCTAATACTAAATCATTTTTTATTAATCCTGTAACTGAAAATAAAATCTGGTCTCATTACTAACACGCTCAAAACTAAAAAAAAATCTTGGTCCTAATAGCATACCTATATTTCTCCTTAAACTTTTTTGAAGCCGTTTTGTACTGTTATAAATAACTAATTTAAAAGTGGTTCCCAGTTCCCAGATATTTTAAAGTTGTTAAAGTCATTCCAATATTTAAAAAAATATTTTGCATGTGATGTATTTTTCGATTTACTAAAAGTGTTTAATACAGTAGATGATTCAACTCTTTTGAAAAAATTAGAATACCATGGGATCAGAGAAATACCCCTTAAATGGTTTACTACATATTTAAACAAAAGAACACAATTTGTTTCTATCAATGACTCAAAATCTACCCCAGTCTTCTCTGAAATTTAATCCCAGCACACCAAAATGCGCTGACAGGATGGTCTTTTTTAAGGTAGCCTGCGCGATTTAAAAAATTCATTTTTTTCCTGCTGTTTAAATTAAAATAAAAATAGCAAAAAGAATGCTTTGAATAAATACTAGATAAAATAATAAAAAAAACTATTAAAAAAAAACATTTTTCATTAAAGCTAAACAAATAAAAAAAAAAAAAATTTGTTGTAATTCAAAACAAAATGCTTTTAATTTTTTAGCAAGCGCTTTTTTATGCGCTTGTCAATGTTTTTGCAGGCGTGTGGGCAAGTGCAAATAGACTTGAGCGCAAAAGCGCTGATTAAATGGAGAGGGCTGATACCCTTGTAAAATGTTATAATGGTGCTCCTCAGGATTCAGTATTGGGACCACTGCTTTTCCTTTTTTACATAATTGATCTTCATCATTAAGTTCGCTACTGTTTAACTTTCCTGATGATACTAATGTAGTGATAATTAATAAATCCCTTTCAAAACTTAACAAACACATTAACCATGATCTTGCTAATCTAGTTCAGTGGCTTCGCTCCAACAAACTTTTTCTAAACTCTAATAAAACTGAACTCGTTATCTTTAAATCAAATAAAACAAAAATCTATAAACATATGAACTTTAGATTAAGTAGCAAGAAATTTGAACCTGCTAATTCAATTAAATACCTTGGTATAAAAACTGATTCAAATCTTTCCTTTTTATTGCACTGTAAAGACTTAGCAATGAAACTGAGTAGATCTAATGGCATGCTAGCCAAAATTCCATATTATGTTAATCTTGAAACATTCTTAAACATATACCATGCTATTATCGGCTCAAATCTAAGATATGCATGCCAAGTATGGGGGCAGTCCCATCAACAAGCTCTTATTAGGTTATCCCACCTCCAAAATAAAGCTTTAAAAACTATTTCCAGAATGTTAATTTTAATACTAATGTGCTCTACCTAACTCCTAAAGTATTAAAATGTGACTATATTCAACTTTTAAACTATCAATTTGTCTGGAACCACCAACACAATAACCTACCATTAACTTTCATCATGTTCTTTTCAAAAAGTGCAAGAACTTGTTATCACCTTCATTCTATTAGTAATTTAAACCTGTCCGTATCTAAACACTGCTCTCATAATTACAGACATAAATCTATAAAATATCAAAGCTATAAAACTTGGAACAACCTTCCTTATGAACTAAAAGTTCTCAATTCATTCTCAACCTTTAAAACAAGTTTCTTATACTTTTTATTAAAGAAATACAGTTAATATTTATACTTTCTATAATCACTTTTGGTTTTCTTTAGTATGGTTTATTATTACTGTTATTGATAAAACACATTTGATATTTTTAATTTCTATAATAATTTTTGTTGTGATTACTATTGCTTATTTTCATTTTTATAAATATTTACATTACTATTATTAACTACTTTTAACTATTATTAATAAAATTAATATTATTATAGTAATAATATTATTATAATAATATTAATATCATTGTTATTATTAGTGTATTGTTGTTATAATGATAATTATTTTTATTACTATAATTATTATTGTTGTTATATTATTATTGTATAACTTTTTATAATTACTAATATTATTGATATTTATATTATATTTATTGTTGTTATCATCACTATTTTTGTTATTGTTAAATTTAAAAGGTATTTACTTTATATTAGTACTCATTACTATTTGTAAATATCCTTGATGAAAGAAGTTTTATTCAAAAATATATTTAATTTGATATGGAATAATACATCAGGCTAATGGCCTCCACGGCTTTCCATACACTTACGCACTTGTTTGCCAAAATTTTCCATGACTATTCTGCATAAATTGTGCTGAATTTTGTTGATGCAAAGTTGAATCTCCTCCTTTAAAGCATGGGTGGTTGTGGGCTTGTTGACATAGACCTGTGATTTTAAATAACCCCATAAAAAGAAATCTAATGGTGTTAAATTACATGATCTAAGGGGTCAATTTTATTCATCAAAACGAGAGAGTACACGACTTGGAAATGTCTCATGCAGCAATTGAAGTGTATCACAGGCTGTATGACATGTGGCACTATCTTGTTGAAACAAAATATTGGCCACATCAATATCACCCAATATCGGTATAAAAACTGGGTTATCATGTCGCGATATCAAGCACCAGTAACAGTCAATGCTTGACCAGCCTCATTATTAAAAAAATATGATCTAATTATGCCTCCAGCCCAAAATCCACGCCAACAGTGATATGTTGTGGATACATTTGTTTTTTGACAATCACGTGTGGGTTCACAGAACCCCAAAATCAGCAATTTTAATGATTAACAAACCGATCGAGATGAAAATGTGTAATACCCAAAAATATTTCTATTCAATTTATTCTTAGTTAATTAAAAACCATGAACACTGTTTTAATGAAATGGTAAATTTATCATATTGCAAAAATTATATTTAGTGATTTTGTAAATAAATTTACAAAATCACTAAATAACAGTCAAAACTTACATCTTTATTAATTATTATTTACATATCTTTGACTTAAATGTTTTTTAAACACCAGGTAATTTAAGGATTATAAATTAAAAAAAAGTAAAAAAAAAATATATCAATAAAAGTCTGTCAAATTTGCGCTGTAGTTTAAAAATCAACCAATAAAAAATTTATGCTAAAAATTTGGACATTGTATGAAACTTTAATATCGATTTATTTAAGGATTATTTATTTAAAAAATTAAAAAATTTGAAATTAGAAATTAATTAATTGATAATTAAAATAATAATAAAGAAGTAATAAAATAATATTTTAAAATAATTCATTAGAGTTTTTTGTTTTGTTTTAAAATAATTATGAAATTAGTTTTTATATATTTTTAAATACCTTTGTCTTTAATTTTGTATATATATCTGCAAATGAGTTATGAGCATTTAATTTTAAAGAAAATATTGAATGAGATTTAAATAAGATATAAAAGTATTTTATATCTTATTTAACAATTTCTTTTATTTAAAATATTTGGTCACAGCTAAATTTCTTTAGACTGTTGTGATTAGCGGTTGTTTTTAATAAATATATTGTGCTTTATTTTTCTAGTTTTATCTGATGATTTATAAAATGAATTATAACAGTAAAGTTTAAATTATAATCTTTAATAATAATAAAAATAATAGTAAAAACAAAGTGTCAAAGTGTTTTCTAGAGTTTCAAAAAATTGGAACAACTTTCTAAAAGTTTAGTAAAAATTGAAGAGAGTTCTGGAAAACACTTTTTAAAGACTATGATGGAAATGTTGTCTGGACCACAAACTGTATAACTGTTTAATTGAGAATTAAATTTAGCATTGGACGCGAGAGTGATTTGTATGTTTACAATGGGTTAATCTGTTTAGCTGGCAGGAAGAATATAGTCATTAGATATAAGAATAAAATAGGGGAGAAGTAAAAAGATCAGACCTATTAGAATTAGAGATTAAATATTAGACTTTAGTTAATGACATTGTTAAAGTCTAACCAAAAATCTTTAGAACCTAACATCTGATATAAGATACAAGATTTAGTAAACTGAGAATAACAGAGTTTAACATCTGACAGGACCTTTTTACATTACATTAGCTTCTTGAAATAATAAAAGAATATTTGATGCACTTTATGCATATATATTATGGATATAAACATATATGCTTCTAAGATGCGCTTTATGCACACATATTATGGATATAAACATATATGTTTGCTAATTATTTAGATGTTGACATGCAATATCCTTTCATATTTATATAAATTTTAGTATTTATATGGTATAGTATTTGCCAAAAGAAGATAATTGGATGGATGTATTTTGTTTTTAGCTTTTGAATTTAATACAAGTTGATGAAGCAAAGCATATCATCTTTTAAAAAAATCATAAACAATTAAAAGTTTTGATATCAAAATGAATAAATGTAAGAAATTTTTCATAGTTCAAGTGTACATAGCAAATTAGTTTTTTAATTATACGAACAGATAAAAATCGTGAAAAAATTGTGGTCTATATATTTGAGAAAATTTTTTTTTTTTCAAATCTTTATACTTTGTAGTGATTTCAGGAATGAACAGGTACAAAATATTTAAAGAATAAGTGGGACTCATATGTACTGCATCCATTGCAAGCTGTAAAACTCTAAAGTGTGATGATGACATCCAATGAACAGGGGACTGGCTCCATACTGTAGCATGCAATGTTTTGAGATTTTCACGACAATACTGTTTTTGGAGCCCGTATTTGTGTTCGTTGTATCACATATAATAATCTTATTGACCTCTAACACTTCATACATTAAAACAGACATTAAACCACCATGTATTGTGTCAGCTTTTTTATTTTCAAGGTTCTTCTTCCAAATGTTTACCATCAAAATGCAAACACCACTCAAAATTATGAAGTGAAAGTTTGAAATGTTTGGATAAAAACTCTATGTTTCTTTATATGAAGATTGGACACACCAGATTGAGAGGTGTTGGAACTGTGTAACCATCTTTTTTTAGAATATTCATAACTTTTTTTGTTGATAAGTTTGTATTTGTTACCAAATTGACTGTACTTTTAGTAGAATGGCACTTACGTTTACTCATCCTGCATTTGACAGTATTATAGCTCCAATCTTCACTGGATGACTTGTTTGATGATTCAGTTCATCTGAGAAGACAGTACATGATGTTAAAGGTTTTCAGGGCAAACCAGGTAATAGAACTTGTCATTTCAATGGATGAAATAACTCTTTTGGGACTTGTTGTTGAATAGCCAATATCTCTATTAAAAGATATCTGCAACTTATAGAAATTTTTGTCCTCTGTACTCCTTGTACATTAGTTAGATCAAGTAATGGTGAGAATAAAGATTTTATGTTGCTATCTAGTCTTTGTGGTTGATAAATATTTGATAAACTAAATATTTATCAATCACAAAGTTCACTTTTCTTAAAAATTTAAAATGGAATATTGAATTTTGCCCATAGTGCTTGTAGATCCTTTGCTATGACTTTGTAAAGTTGAGCAATTATAAAATAAAAAACATGGTTTGGTTTTGGACTAGCTGAATCAAATTTTCCTCAACTATTTGAATTTTTTTTTCGTTGTTTGACTGCCTTTTCAAAATGTATTAAATTTTTGGACCACGCAGATGTGTTTTTGTTAACAGATTTTGAAGCTTTAGGATATACCATATTTAAAACAACAAACTAAATTATAAACAAAATGATGATTATTGTTATTAAATCATAAATAAAAAAAAACTAATAAATACCTCATCAAAAACTTTTTTCAGTAATAAATATATTTGAACCATTGATAACATTGACTTATATTATTTTGTTTATTAAATATTAATGCTTTTTGTAAGTTTAATCTTGTTTACACAAGTCAATTTATTTTAATTGCATATAACAAAGTAGCATTTTTTTCAATGTTTGCATTTTTTTTTTTAAATAATTTTCATTTGCACAGATGAAGGAGTTTTATTTGGATTTAGAAAAAAAAAAAATTACTTTATATACAATTAAAATTTCTTCTTTTGCCACGTGCCATTTCTGAGAAATGAAACTATTAATCATACCCTAAATATATATACATACATATATATATATATATATATATATATATATATATATATATATATATATATATATATATATATATATATATATATATATATATATATATATATATATATATATATATATATATATATATATACTATTAATAATTATGATTATTGTTGTTAATAAATTTGAATAAACTTATACCCAATAAAAACTTCAACATGGTCTCCATCTAAACAATAAGGCATGGTTGCATCCATTGCAAATTTATCCCAATTAAGACGAACCCATCGAGACTCTGATGAAACATCTATTTCATATGTACACGTGGAGTTAACAAAATGATCTGGACTACTTATCACACCTCTAGAATGATTAAACTTTGTTTGACCACAGTCTGCCCATACATTACCAAAAATACATACAACCAAATGAAGAAAAAGCACCTTATCTTTATCCATTTAATTTTTTAAATTGTATACTTTAATGTACGAATAATTTCATGTTACAACACATAATTTTATTTAAACACCAATTTAGATAACAACCAAGCTAAGATTTAGTCTATTAGCACACAATAGTGATAAATAAGAACTGTAAATATAAATTGTCTATTACGTAAATACGAATTATATCTTTTAGCCTCTCATAGCAAAAACTGGTGCTTTTTTTTTCCGCAACCGAAAATGATGTATTTTAATTTTGCAGACTTAGCATTATTTTGCTAATTATTTTGCAGTCATGCTTCAGTAGTCAAAACATTTCGTATAATAGTTTGGGGAGGGGGAGTGAGAGGGTAAGAAGAGAGGGGTGAATGTGAGGGGGAGAAGCAACTTTGACTTTGTTGTTACAAAACACTATATATTATACAAGAATTAGAAAATAGTTTTCGAATGAAAATTCCTAACTTTTAAAAAATGCGATATAGATTTTTATTTTGTATTTTATTGTGTTAAAATTTTTTTTTTTTCAACGTTCCATGTTTATGTATGTCACAGCCACAAGGAAACACCCATGCTATGTACATTCAAAACGATTGGTTTCAGTTGTATGCTGAAATTATAGATAAACTCGGAGTTCTTTTGATATTTCCAATAATAGATCTTTTGAGGGTGGATGACTGTACACTGTCTACCGATGGTAAACAATTTTGAGATGGTATCCAAAGATTTTTGAAACTAAAATTTCTGAACTCAGAATTCTAAAAGCCAAGAAAAGCCAATCAACGTTGGTAAAGACTTTCTTAACAGTGCTTTTATGGAAAAAATATTAGAGTATTTTTTTTCGAAAAAGTATTATTATATTTTCATTTTGTACTTTCATTTTGTGTTTTACATTTTTTTTTTTTTTTTTTTTTTTTGAAGTTTCGTGTTTTTATATGTATATCAGTAAGTAACAGCCTCAAGGACAAGGTCAATAAATATCACCGATTCTATGGAACGAAAGAGCTCCAAGATCTTTTTACTTAAAATTATGAGACCTAAATGTTGTAGTAAATTTATTAAATAAAAATTAAGTAGAAATTGTTAAAATCCTTGAAATTTTATTTTGGTTCTAAAATCTGCGAGAAATTCCATATTTATTTTGTTCAAACAAAAAAAAAAATTTTTAATATAATCTGCGGTGGTGCGTAAATGAGTGTTTGAAATGCATTCAAGTGGAACAAACGAATTAGTAATTATGTTACTTAATAAATTTATCTTATTTAAGGTAAATTAGTTTATTTTCGGTCACTATTTGAAGTCTGTCAGCAGAGGCAAATCTACAAATAAAATGATGGGGAGGGGGTGAATCCTCAAAAAAGACTGACTGGCTTTGTTATATCTATAAAAACAAAGGTCATCAAAATTCAAGTTTACCCTACTGAATTGTATCAAATACCCGAAACAAAGGTCATCAAAATTAAAGTTTACCCTACAAAGGTCATCAAAATTAAAATTTACCCTACTGAATTTATCAAATACCCGATTAGCCGACTAAATTCGTAAAATAACCGACTCTAACTTAAAAATCACCTTCTTGGGGGAGAGGGGGTGGGGGAGAAGATGTGAAACCGCCTATGTCTATAATAACAAAAAGTTTCAAAAAATATCATAATATAAAAAAATATATATCTATATAGAGGAAAACTTTTTCTACCAGAATATGTAAACGATGCTTTTGTTTCATGAAATATTTTCAAAAAAAAAAGTCTTTTATGTTGCATCACTTTAAAATAATTTAAAATATGAGGTTGAAAAAAGTTTTTGCCGCGAACGCACGTGTTTTTGACTGCTCTTCAAAAATATTAATTAAAAAATGGAAATAACGATCAAAAATATTTAAAAAGTTATTACCAACAAACTTGAAGAACAAAAAAGAACTTTGCTTAAAGAAACAGAAAGGTTGTTAAAAGACCAAGAAAAGAATTTCACACAAATAGTGAGTGGAAATATAAAAATTATTACTGATAAACTCGACAAAATAGAAAATGAATTAAATGTGAACAGAGTAAACATTGAAAAAATATTGAAAAAGACTTGAACGATGTGAAAGAAAGTCTTAACTTTCAAGAAGAAAAAATAAAGGAGGAATTAACACAAATAAGGAAGAAATATGATCTTGAAATTAAAAATATAAATAAAAAAAATTCTGACTTAAAAAACCGCTCTCGTTAGAGAAAAAAACCGAACGTAAGAAATCTGTGAAAAAAATATTTACAAATATCGTAGTGAAACTGTTAAACTATCAAGATAAAATTAAAATTTTAAGTTCACTTAAAAACTTAAAAGGAAGTCGAATATATATACAAGAAGACGACTAAAGAGACGATGGAAGAGAGAAAGAAACTTTGGAAAGAAGTCAAAAATCTTCGCAACCAAGGTAAATACGCAACAATTAAATTTAATAAAGTTTTTTGTCGCGAATTTAGGAAGTAAGAAAATTTTTGCGTATAATTAAGAAAAAATTTTTACGTTAGTTTAATTCTCTTAACTCACGGTTGTTTACAAGCGCTTTGTTTAGGTACGCATGCGTTAGAAAATAACTACAAATTTCGAACTTTTAAAATGGCTGCGGTTCTTAACTACAGAAAACATTTTATATAACAACCGTACTTTTGTTCTTTATTTCTCATAAATTGATGTTGTAGGCTTAGTTTTTATATAGATCAGTATATAAATACTTAAATTTCATATAAGAATTGATAAATAGATATTAAAACAATCTTAGCGTGATAAAACTTAAATTTTATAATATCATTATTTATTGATATCCAAGATTTGTTTATTTATTTGAAATCAATTTTCTAGAAATCTAACCGTAGGAATTCATAAAAAATTTGTTTAAACATTAAATACATATGTGCAATCTTAAATGTATTTTTCTGGAAAATGCTTCAACTTTTTTTTGATGCAAAATTATATAAAATATATTTCTGCTTTTACAACTATGCCCTAAATATTTTTGTTTATTTTTTTTTTTCAATTATATATTACGATTATAAAAAGAAAAAAAAACACACTATTACATCAGGGTATAGTTATGACCTTTTCCCTGATATAATTAAGTGTGCCTAATTCCTTCATATGCATATGAGCATGAAGTATATTTTTTATAGAAAAAAAGTTTAAGCAACGACCAAAAATCACCATATATAAAAGAAACATCGTTGCATGGCCTACTATATTATACGGCCGTATATGTTACATTTTAGAGGCCGATTTTAAGAGGCCTATTTATTAAAAAGATGGCCGCGCAATTACAGAGAAAAAAACTCATCATCCAGACTAAATGTAATTTCGAGTACAAAGAAAAGTGTATTCATCAGCGATAATTAATCATAGAGATTTGTGTATTTATAAACATATATATCTATGTATATTATACATGTATTTGTATCTAATATATATTTTTATATTTGTACATTATACATTTAAATTGACAACACGATTTTTACAAAGAAATTTACAAAGAAAACCAAGGTTTAAATTTATGTTCTTTTATTGTTTTATCTATCTTTATGTTAATATATATATATATATATATATATATATATATATATATATATATATATATATATATATATATAAATATAAAGTTATAAAGATATATATATCCTTCGGGTCGGAGCTACGTCACAAATATCGGAAAATAAGTCTACCATTATGGATTAGGGAAAACAAATAATTTTATCGAGTCGGGAATTTTGAGGAATTATTCATATACATGAATAATCCTCAAAGTTGCTGTGTTTTATTGTTTCAACTAATAATATTTTACAGAGTTAAATTTTTTAGATACTTCCATATGAAGGTATTAGAAGTTAAAGGTAATAAATCGTGCGCATGTTGACAAATATGGAGTAGTTTAACTAATATCTTCATATGGAACATACTTCTTTAGTATGTAAAATTATAACTCTGTAAATTGTTATTCTCATTGTTATTATTGTTATTATTATTATTATTATTATACAGAAATAATTATACTTTGTGATAATTTTGATTTGATAATTACTAGTTATCAAATCAAAATTATAGTCTCCCAAAATAATCATTATGTCTGTTCACAACAATATTTTCTGGTGGGTTTTAGTTTTAGTAATTTATCAAAATAGTAAATAAGGAATTTTTGTAATAATTTTTTTTTTTTTTTAATTATTAAAAAAATTCGTTAAGTAAAAATAACAGTAGTATAAAGTAAATGGACAAAAACAAATTTAAAAAACAAACATCTTCTCTTAAATATACGAGCTTGACAGATATAAAATAATGCTAAAATAGTTACTAAACAAGTTAGGTTTAGACAACGTAGTTTAATGATTTAAATTTTATACTTTTTATAATTTAAATTTTATAATTTTATACACTAGACATTTGAACTCTAATACACTCCACAATTATACAACATAGTTTAATGATTGTTAAGTGTATATTTTTTTCACTACACATACTTTATAGTTTTTTGGTCACTAAATAAAAAAATAAAGAAAACAACAGATAAAATCTACATAAAAGTTATATAAAAAATATATGAACTATTAAATATTGCT
>NC_061157.1:13416709-13681709 GCF_022113875.1 Hydra vulgaris | reverse complement strand
AGAAGTTGAGTAAATTGATTTTGGAAAAATGAACAAATTACTGACTCATACTAAAATAGCATTCAAGAAAACTGAAGGTTTATCACGCCAAGATCATTTTCAGCTTGTTTAACTTTTTTAATATTGAAACTAAGTTATTAATCTGCTGATTTACTTTAATTATAAAATAAAAATAGAAAATTTTCATTAACAAACTAACAAAAAAAAAGATTGTGCCGGTGTAGTATGAAATTATTACTCCCGCTTTTTTTTACTCCCCAGTAAAAATCTCATATTAAATTTTTACTCCCCAGTAAAAACCGCTTATTAAATTTTTACTCCCCAGTAAAAATCTTATATTAAATTTTTACTCCCACTATGAGATTTTTACTCCCATAATATTACGCGGCAAAATGTGTTTTGCGACTTTGTTGTATTTTGAATTTTTATTTTTAATGTTTGAAAGACACTTGTTTTTTAAATAGCAATAAAAAAACGATTACGTTTAATATGAACATTATTTTAAAATATTGTAGTGTTTAAATGAAAAAACAAGAGCCGATTCAGATCATGTAGTAAGGGGTCTTCAATAGAAGACGTCGTCCAAATAGGGTTGGAGGAGGGGTTTGAGATAAAAAGGATGAGAGAAGGGAGGTGGGGAGGTTTTTAGAAAAGGACTTCACTTTATAGATTTTTTTAAATGTGTTTTTATGAAGGTAATGTTAAAGAAAATTTTCAAATTTATTTTTGAAAGGTGTAGCAGCAGATTCAAACACCATTGCGAAATGAAATAAATTTTTTTGTGTTTGAAAATAGGGGAGTCAATTTTCAGATAACGATTTGTAAGACAATATGTAATGTAAAACAGTTTTAAATTTGCACCACGTAATTTTATTAAAATATTTTTTTTATTTAGACAGCCTAACTATATTACTTCCGTTTTCAAATAAATTGCTGTTTTTAATATATAAACTTATATAGTACAAGAAAAGAAAATACAATAATTGAAATTAAACAGCATTATTTAAAACTCGTAAAAGAAATACATATGTATATGGACCAGATTTTCAACTATTAATCACAACATCAAAGTGGAACCCAGTTGAATTGTCTAAAAATATAGAATAGCGACTTAACTTATTAAGCCGTAAACTGCATGGGTAAAACATCATCCATTTAGTTTTCTCTCCATATTTGCTGTATACTTGAATATCTACTTCCATAAATGAAGCGCATCCAATTATCTCCGCATCAGTTGCCCATGTCGCATCTTCAAGCATCCTAGTTTTACAAATATGCGTTTGAATTGGCATACTCATATATCCAGTCATTTCATCATGTATTTGGTTACACATATGGTTAACAACCTTGTCTCTAATTTGCTTATGCTCATCCTCACTTCCTGTTATGATAAAAGAAACTGCTCTAAAAAAGCAGTTTCCATCTCCTTTAATTCTATGGAGTCCCTGAGGACAAAGAGTTAGGTTTATGTTTCCTACGGCGACATTGTGTTTCCAAACAATTTCAAACTTTTCTGCAATTAATTTTCTCATATTAAAAGTTGCACACTTTGCTATTTCTTTGTCTAAAACATTTACACAGCTTTCATGTTGAGTATTTATATATGACTTGCTTGATTCAACGTCTTTGATAACTGGTTCAATTTTGATATCATTATCATTTGATAATTTGTTAACTTCTTCTATTTGAATGCTTCCATTACTAAGTGTTTTTTCTTTGTACAAGGACAAACTTGTTAGGTTGTACTTTTTTTTCAATATTACATTTTTTTCATTTTTTAAACTACAGTTATTAGTACTTGAAATATTAGTTACCGTGTATGGTCCTATCCATGGCTTAACAAGTTTTCCACCTTTTCTGTCATCACGTTTATGATTTCGCAATAAAACTTTTGTTCCTATAGCAATATTATTCTTTGGGTTAACTCTTTTGTCATAGTCGCGTTTTTGCCTTACTTGTGACTTTTGGATGTTTTCGTAAGCTTCATCGAAAATACACTTCTTCATTTCATTCATTTTATTGAATGTTTCCAAAATTGCTTTTTTGTTTTGGGAATCGTCTTCAATCAGAGTAGCATTATCATTATAGTCAATTATGTTCTGATCTATATCAATCGGCAGAACAGGTTCTCTTTAATAAAGTAATTCAAAGGGTGAAAATCCAGTTGATTTTTGTTTTCTAATTCGCATTGAAAATAAAACACCGTCAATAATAAATGGCCATTCAAGAGCAGCATCTTCTAGCACCTT
Source organism: Hydra vulgaris (assembly GCF_022113875.1). Classification (NCBI taxonomy): domain Eukaryota; kingdom Metazoa; phylum Cnidaria; class Hydrozoa; order Anthoathecata; family Hydridae; genus Hydra; species Hydra vulgaris. The sequence continues at coordinate 13,679,460 of NC_061157.1, read as the reverse complement.
TACCAATGTTCGTTTTATTGACTGATTTTGACGTTCTACTAAACCGTTTGCTTGTGGATGGTATGCACTCGTCATGCGTTGGCGAGTCCCAGTTTTTCTGTGAAGTTCATTTGAAAGCTCATTTACAAATTCACGGCCTTGATCGTTAATCTGTATTTCAAAACACCCGTGTCTACATATTTGTTTATACAGGAATATTGCAACAGATTTTGCTGTTTTATCAAAAAGAGGTTCAGCTTCTACCCATTTGCTGAAATAATCAACTAGTACTATCAGATATTTATATCCATTTACTTCTGGGAGTTGAGTCAAATCAATCCCAACCTGTTTCATGTAACCTTTTGGAATCGATATGCTTTGTAACAATGGTTTAACTTGAAGTTTCTTGTTTTTTGCTTTTTGACAATTATCACATTCTGAAACATAGGCTGTAATGTCTTTTATCATACCAAACCAAAAAAATATATTTTTAATATGCTCTGTTGTTGAATTGATGCTTATGTGGCCAGATAATGCGTTAGCCTCATTAGAAATATCATTACCATCATGAACAGACTTAATTATATGGTGTTGCTCTTCTTTGCACCAAATAACTTTTCTCTAAAAAAAAATTAAAGATGCTGTTATAAATTATATATATATTTATTAAAAGAGTGCAAAGTGGATATTTTTACAATTACAGTGTTTTTCCTTATCACGGCAGTATTATACTAGTAAAGTACAAGCTTTTTATTATTTAATTATGTAAAACATGATATTATTATATATTACGTATTATTATTACATGATACATTAATAAAACATGATATTATTATGTATTACGTTATTATGTAAAACGTGATACTTAAACACATACATAAAAATGTATGTATTTATCGCAAACCACGCTAGAATAAAAAAACTCTAATTATATAAACTGTTTACCTTAACGCCAGATTTACTCAGATGATACAGCTCATTATCTTCAATTACAAATGGTTTTGTTTTTCTTCGAAAGTTCGACTTATCGCCTTTACTAATAGCTGTCTTTGAATATATGCATCTTTTTAAAAAATTATAAACGTCGGCAAATTCAGTATGCATAGTTAAATTTTTAGAATTATGAAAGCCACTGCATAAAAAGATTCGTTTCTTATTGCTTTTCAAGAAACCGCAGTAATTAAAACGTTGAAAACTATTCTCAAAATACAACGTGATTTTGTTACAAAAATACGTTTTGCCCCATAATATTTTTATGGGAGTAAAAATCTCATAATGGGAGTAAAAATTTAATATAAGATTTTTACTGGGGAGTAAAAATTTGATAAGCGGTTTTTACTGGGGAGTAAAAATTTAATATGAGATTTTTACTGGGGAGTAAAAAAATCGCGGGAGTAATAATCTCATACTACACCGGCCTTGTTCATAATGATCTGACAACAAAAATTAGAGACGATCTTTCGGTTTCTGATGCCAATAATGAGGTCTTTACAAATGAAATAATAAACAAAAAATTAAAAAATATAATAGTGCCCACCTGTTACGGACCACCCGAAGGTGATATAAAAAATTTTTCAAATCACCTAAAACAATTATTTCTAAAAAATGACGAAGAGCACAAAATATTATTCTGTATTGGTGACATAAATATCAACTGTCTACAATTTAATGAAGATACTGCAACCAAAATTTTTTTGACGATATGTTTCAACACTTCATCTTTCCTATAATAAACAAACCAACCCGGGTAACATTAAATTCAATCACTGCAATAGACAACATTTTGACTAATTCATTTTATGATTCTTCATTAAAAGCAGGTGTAATCAAAACGGATATATCCGATCACTTTCCGATATACTTTTGGGACATTCCATCTCCAATTTTAATGAAATTTTGTCAATATGTTGTTAAACATGTTTCAAAAACATTGCCAAAATTTTAAATCAAAATATTTATTAATTCGGGTTTTGTGGTACTTTTTGTAAGACTTACCCAAACTTCAATATTTGTCTGTAGCTGCGTTTTTGTGGTCTTATATTTTCGTAATGAACAAATAATATATCTTGAAAACGTGGTTTCTTAATAAACCGAAGGTGGAGATTACAAAAAAATTATTTTAAGTTTCATATTATGCCTACATTTTAGTTTATGGTTCACCAAATACCGTCACAAATTCATCACCATAAATTTTTTTTGTTTTTTGTAGGGTCATATCTCCAGAACAAAAGATTTTTTAGTATTGTTATTTTGTTAAAAGGCTCTACATACTATCATAATAATGTGGATTAAAAATCAGCTTTTTTATAAACGTCTTTTCTGAGTTATTTTGAAAGCAAAATAGCGACAAAAGTGAAATACCCTAAAATAACGTGTGTTTGAAGCCCTAAAAAATCATGGTGGGCAATTTTTTTTGTTTTTTTAATTGCATTGTTGGAAAGAGCTTACTTCATACTTTTAGAAAAAATAAAAACCATTTTGGAGAGATTTTTCCTATGAACTAAAAAAATCTAGTTTTTATGAGCTACGTTAGGTCTGCAAAGTCTTTGATATTTTAAAAACGATATTAAGGTCCGTAAATTAACTATAGCCATGTAGAGTTATTTTTAGTAAGTAAGCATATTTTTATTCTACAGACAAATCTCACTAAATTAATTTCAAATATTTAAGTTTATCACAAACATCTTATATTAGAAGACAAAAATTAGAATTGATTTTTAGAATGAGTTATTTTTAACTTATCCTGACATGTCTGTTGATCAAAACTTAAGTACTTGTTGTATTGGAAAATTTGACGAAAGTTTATGCCATTTAAGTACTTATTCACGAAAAAAGGGTTTTAATGAGTTTTGCTCAGAACTTTCGAACGAAGAACAGAGTATGATTGTCAGGCGAACTTATAATTTGATTAAAAATATTACTTTAATTTGTTTCCACCACAAATCACTGCTGTTGGTTAAATACTCTCATTTGCAGCGCTATAGTTTAAACCCTTATGGTGTGGCCAATCCTTGCTCAGTTAAAGGGTTGAGATATATTGACCTAGAGACTGCAGACTTCTTTCAAAATTAACAAATAAAGTTATTTGTCCAGGTCAAAAATTGTGTCCGAATTGCCGCAAAGCTTATTCAACCACAAAGTCTTCAAGTGAAAAAATTGACGACATTGGTAACATAGATGATATATTTTGTTGACACTATTAATACTAGCCTTTTTGAGATTGGAATATCACATTTAAGAAAACGTGTTAGTAAAAGAGATCATGCTAGTTATGTAAAAGGTAAAATTCGGAAAGTGCAAATAACAGTTGCAGAAAAAATAGCTGTTTTTAGTGGTTTATCACCAAAGAATAATGAGCAGTGCAAGTGTAGAGTGAAATAAGCAGTGCAAGTGTAGAGTGTGAGAAGTGAACTAAGTGAACTAAGCAAGTGCAAGTGAACTAAGCAGTGCAAGTGTAAAGTGAGAGAATTGCATTGACTGGTCAGATTTGATACTAGAATTAAACAACTGCAATTGTTGTTTCAGACATTAATTCCAAATTTGAAGCTATTTTAAATATTTAATTGTAATGAAGTTGTTAATGGCTTTGCACAACTTACTATTTTCTATCGCCAATTTTTTGTGTGGAAAAGAAACAATATATTAACATAAAATAAAAAACTGCAAAAATATTTGTTTTTCTTTTTTGTTTTGTTTTTTTGTAGAAAATGTGTTGTAAAATCTGTATTGTTTCCAAAACTACATAGCATAATCAAGTTACCTAGTTAACTAGGTTATACTACTATAACCAGGGCCGCATTTGTGACGTTGTTGGATTGATGGCGTTCTTAGACATCTGAATAATCGTCCCCTAAAATTTCGTAATAAAATTTAAAAAAATCTACTCTAAAAATAACTTTTCAAAGAAAATAAAAACAAGTGCCTTTTTTGGTTGGCGCCCTTAGTCAGTTGCCTCAACTTTTCTAGCATTTTAAATTGTCAATAACATATATTTATCCGCAGTATTTTTATAACTGTTAAATTTTTGAAATTTAACAGTTATTTTAGGGTATTTCACTTTTGTCGCTATTTTGCTTTCAAAATAACTCAGAAAAAACTTTTATAAAAAAGCTGATTTTTAATCCATATAATTATGATAGTATGTAGAGCCTTTTAACAAAATAACAATACTAAAAAATCTTTTGTTCTGGAGATATGACCCTACAAAAGACAAAAAAAATTTATGGTGTTGAATTTGTGACGGTATTTGAAGAACCATAAACTAAAATGTAGGCATAAAATGAAACTTGTATTAATTTTTTTGTAATCTCCACCTTCGGTTTACTAAGAAACCACCTTTTTAAGATATATTATTCGTTCATTACGAAAATATAAGACCCCAAAAATGCAGTTTTTAGCTACAGACTGATATTGAAGTTTGGGTAAGCCTTACAAAAAGTACCACAAAACCCAAAATAATAAACATTTTAATCTAAAAATTTGGCAATGTTTATGAAACATGTTTAACAACATACTGACAAAATTTTATTAAAATCGGAGATGGTAGAGCGGGTACCTCTGGACCACTTGGCGTGGAATGACCCTTTTCCTTTTTTCAAGATACAAAAAATTATAACTCTAAAATCAAAGTCTATAAACGAAAAATTAATAGTTTTACTATTCAAAAGTTTAAAGACTCACTATCGGCAGTGAGGTGGGACAGGATTTACCAAGAATGCAATCTTGGGTATACCAACTCTGCTTATAATGAATTTATAGGAATATTCTTAAGCACTATGATAATCACTTCCCTATAATAGAACAAGAATTTAAAGTAAAATATTTACAATGTCCATGGATTACTAGAGGTATAAAAAAATCTTCAAAAAAATAAATAAAAAAACTTTACATCATACTTTAAAAAATAGAAATGAAAAAATTCTAAATACTTACAAACAATACAAAAATTTATTTGAAAAAATAAAAAAAGTTTAAAGAAAAATTACTACTCTAACCAAATAAAAAAAATACTGGTGACATTAAAAAAACATGGAATACGATAAAAGAAATAATTAGGAACATAAAAGTTAAATCAAATAGTTTACCTGCTCAAATCATCATAGACAATATAGAGTACAGTGACAAAAACACGATTGCTGAAAAATTCAACGAACTTTTTGTTAATATTGGCCCTAATCTTGCCTCAAAAATTAAATCTCCTAATAATTTATTTAAATCATACCTAAGTGATACCCAGAGCGAACTAAAATACAAAGAACTAAACTACCAAGAACTTAATGTTGCTCTAAATTCCTTAAAATTAAATAAAACTCCAGATATCTGTGGTAGGGTAGTGGCAAATGTCTTTACAATAATAAATAAACCTATATTTGAAATTTTTAAGTCTTCGATTAAAACAGGAGTTGTAAAGTAGTACCAATATTTAAAACAGGTGAATCATACTTAGTTAATAACTATAGATCTCGGTACTCCCTACCTTTTCTAAGCTTCTCGAAAGAATAATCTATAACAGATTGTATGAGTATTTTATCCAAAATAGAATCCTAAATAAAAAGCAATTTGGTTTTCAAAAGCAATATTCAACTGAACACGCAATCCTAGATCTAGTTAACAACATAAGTGATTCTTTTGATAAAAAACAGTATGTTCTAGGCATCTTTATAGATCTGTCGAAGGCGTTTGATACTGTAAATGACAATATCTTACTTAAAAAAATGGAAAGCTATGGGATAAAAAGCATAACCCTTGACTGGTTTAAAAACTATCAAAGTAACAGACAACAATGTATCTTTTCAGATAATTATAAACACTCAAAACTACTAAGAGTTGAGTGCGGTGTCCCCCAAGGTTCCATTCTTGGACCTCTTCTGTTTCTTCTATATATTAACGACCTTACAAAAGCCTCGAAAAAACATGATGTAATTATGTTTGCCGATGACACAAACTTATTTTATTCATCGAACTCAATCGAAGACCTTTATGAATGTATGCACAAAGAGCTTAAAAGATTAAATTTATGGTTGAAATTAAATAAGTTATCACTAAGTACACAAAAAACAAAATACATATTGTTTCATTCCAAAAAACAAAAAAATAATATACCAACTACCCTTCCCTCACTAAAAATAGATAAGGTAAATATTGAAAGAATAGAAACAACTAAATTTCTTGGGATACTAATTGACGATAATATATCTTGGAGAGCCCATATAAGTTCAATAAACACCAAAATTTCAAAAATTATTGGGATACTCTAAAAAGTTAAACCTATGTTATCCCAACATAATCTTAAATCGCTTTATTTTTCTTACATCCAAAGTTATCTTACATACGCTAATATTTACATGGGCAGGTACACACAAATCCAAATTGAGTACTATTTACATAAGTCAAAAACATGCATCAAGATTAGTTTATAATAAAGATAAACTGACCCATGCTGAACCCTTACTAAAAACCTTGAATGAACTAAATGTTTACCAAATCAACATCTACCAAAATGTTTTATTTATGCTTAAATTCAAACTTGGACTAGTCCCATTGCATTTCTTAGATAACTTCTTTCAAGTAAACTCTAATAGGTATCGGGTGGACACGGAAAAATCCGGTCATCTTTAAATTGAGATTTTTCAAAAACCACAAATGCTTTTTATTTAATTTTTTTTTAATTAAACCTTACTTCCTTATCTTAAATGGTGTTGATAAATTTTTGTTTACAAATTAATGATTTTCAAAATATTTTGGAAACAAGTTGAGGTGCGTAAAAAAGTTGTGAATTTTTTTTGCAAAAATCCATCGACTTCCTATCGCTTGATTGCTAAACGCAAAAATGTCCCAAAATCTACAGTCAGAGATATTATAAACAAGTTCAAGACTACTCAAAGCTTTGAAAGAAAACTTGGAAGTGGAAGAAAAAAAACTTTCCATAAATCCAAAAAGGTAAAGTCGGTTTTACGTTCAATAGCAAGAAATCCAAATCAGTTACAGCGAGATCTAGCAAGAAAATTTAAGACTTCTCGTTCTTATATCAAAAAAGTACTTAAAAATGCTGGAATTAAAGCATTTCATAAAAAAAATACACCTAAGAGAAGCTTAAATTGTGAAATTAAAAGAGTTCGACGCGCAAAGAAGTTGGTTAAAATAATGGCGGATAAAAATATGTGCATAATTGAAGACGACGAAACGTATTGCAAGGCGGATTTTTCACAACTTTCTGGTCAACAGTTTTACTATGAAAACAAAAATAAACCTGTCGATGATCAATTTAATATATTCGACGAGAAAAATTTGCATCCAAGTTCCTTGTGTGGCAAGCAATTTGTAGTTGTGGTATGCAGTCCTCTTGTTTTGTCACTAAAAAGATCTTGACTGCCAATCTCTACATCAAAGAATGCCTCCAAAAAAGACTTTTGCTTTTTATAAAAAAACACAAATACCGATGTCTCTTTTGGCCCGATCTTGCTGCCTCTCACTATTCTAAAAAAGTTTTACAATGGTGCAAAGATAATAATGTGAAAATTGTTCCTAAAGATGCGAATCCTCCAAATCGTCATGAAGAGCGCAAGATTGAAAATTTTTGGGCAATAGTTAAAGGAGTTCTTCGTAAGACAGGAGGACTAACAAATAATAAAAAGGACTTCCAAAAAAAGTGGATTAATGCCACCAATATGGTAATAAAAGAAAAAATCTGTAAAATGATGGCATCAACCCGCTATAAAGTTCGATTTCTTGCCAAGCACCCCATCAAGCCCCTTAAAATTAAGTTGAAACTCTAATTTATGTAAACACATTTAATAATAAAAAAATTGAAGTAAAAAGCTTTTATGGTTTTAGAGAAATCTCAATTTAAAAATGACCGGATTTTTCCGTGTCCACCCGATATATGACAAAAGCAACAGGCAACTTCACACTTCACTCACTTTTGACTATATATAAAAATAAAAGAGACTTTATTTAACCTTTTAAAGAGGTACTCGATGATAAGTCTTCATAGACTTCTACGAGTTTTCCTTTACAACAAAATTTCTTGTCTTTTTTTTTTTTTCTTTTCTTATTTTTATTCTTTTATTTTTTTAAAATACTTTTTAGTAAGTAATTTTTATGATAAGAAACACTATTAATTTACGCTATGCTTAGATATACTTTTTAAACCAATTTATTATGCTATGTTATACGTGGTATTATTATCTTATATTTTTATGTGAGATTATATTATGTCATGTAGTTATAACTTAACGATGTGTAAAATTATTAAAGTTGTAAAAAAAAAAAAAAATCTTTATTTACTAAATTGAAAACTTTTAAAATTTAAAATAATTAATTCTAAATGTTTTAAAAATACTGTCTAACAAGATTTTATTTTCTGAATCTGATAGTAATGTTTTAATTTGATAATGTTGTAAAACTTTTGGTAAAAACTAAAAAAAAATGTAATACTAAAGTATTAATTAATTTAAAGTATTAATTAACTAATTATACTAATTAATACTAAAGTATTAATGTAATTATATTAATTAATACTAAAGTATTAATTAACTAATTAATAAAATCAAACAGTTAATAAAATAAACTATATTAAATTAACTAAGTAACTATTTCCTCAATTTCTTTGGTCTTTAATTAGTAAAATGATAACTTGTGTTTACTTTCTTTATAAGTTTTATTCTCGAATTGTTTTGAAACATCATCAAAAGCAAGGAATATCATTTAAAAAAGTGTCTACTTAAATTTAATGTCCACTTAAATTTAAAAGTGACATTGATTGATAAAAATATAAGTAAAAACGCAGGTCAATATTAAAACAGAAGGTCAACAGTTTTATCAGCCAAAACGTAAAAAGTTTTATCAGCCAAAACTTATGGTGTTATGATTTTTGAGATGGGGTTATAACTTGGCACAAGCCGATATAGCTTCGATGTTCAACACTTTTTAAAAAGCACAAAATAACTTGTTTTGTGTTTTTCAAAAAGTGTTTAACGAAAGCGTTTATTCGAGACAAACTTTTTGATCTTCTTCCTTATATAATAATTTAAACAAAAACTTTCATTCAACACACGTAAAATACCCTAATCTTCTCATTTTAAAAATAGTTACAAACAAGAACCCAAAAGTATGGATTGTATAAATTTTTTCTCTCAAAAATTTTATATGAAAGTGAAAAATAATACTAATACTAGAACACAAGAAGCACCCGTACTTTTCTTAACTAAGCTTATACTCATCCATAAATTTTAAGTTTCATAGTATTATCTCTCAGCGTTCAAAAATAATAACCATATAAAATTTGCAACCCCTCAAATTAAGGGGGCTACAAATTTTGGGGCTTATTCATTCCCCCCAGCCTCCAATCATCGCAATTTTTTGCAAACCATTATTATTTCACAAAAGTATAAGCATAGAAATGTTGTGAGTTTGCTCCATGTTTGCAAGTTAGCAAACAAAGTTATGTCAAACACCAAAAAATGCTGGATCCGTCGCTGAGAGAATATTTATTATTTGTATTTATGTATGTAAAAAGTATTTATTCATGTAAAAAGAAGAGTTTAGTAAAGAGTTAAAATTAGCTTGTTTACAAGAAAAAAGGTTTTTAATTTCTCGTTGTGATAAAAGCAAGAAAACTACATCATCTAGTACTTTCACTTTTAATGCTGTCTAAATAACTTTTCTAAAATTTTTTATCTCGAAAGTTGTACTTTAAATGTGTCAAAAGTGTTTTGTTTATTTAAATAATGCCCATAAAATGGAAAAACAGTAATTTAATTGTGAAAAATAGTCATTTCATAAACTTTAATGTAATTGTTTTAAACAAAAACACCAGAGAGCACAACAAAATGAAATTCTCCAGACCTCAAACAAATAATCTTATGATGAAAATGGTCTTATGATGATCATATGATGATCAAATAATTATGATACATGATGATCAAATGATCTTATGATGATCAAATAATTTGCATCTATGTTACTGAGGTGTTCAGAATAAGAAGAAGTCAGAGAAAAGTCAAAGACTCCATAAAGTTAATAAAGTTCAACTTTATTAAGCGTTATTTATATACTCACAATATCAAAAAAAAACAAGTACATAAAATAAATAAAAATCACAAAAATATCTTGACAACCCATGACCTAACCTACCAGTGCAATTATAACCACTCCTGGATACCAAATATGGCCAGATTTGATTTTCATGATATCAATTACATATATTTAGACATACAACATGTCCCATCTAATTAAAAAACATCGGAACATCTCAGGACAACTCTTGACCACTACTAAAATGACAATCAGCGTTTATGACTTCTTCTAAAAACAAAAAATGTCCAGATTTGAATTCCCCGACAGCAGTTCTTATATTTAGATATACAACATGTCCCATCTAATGTAAAAATTATCGAGAAACTTCATGATCACCCTTGACAACACCTAAAATAACCACTTGTGTAGTCATGACCACTCCAAAATTAAAATGGAGCCCAAAAGTGAAATCCTGAGCCCAAAAAACCTCTATAAATATGTATCATGTGTCTATATTTAATCCATAAATAGCTTTTGTATTTTTAGATAATTTTAGTCCACTGTGCAGCGGGCAGAGTACGTATGTTGGACATCTTAAGAACGTCTTGTATTTTGCAGATCCATTTAAAACGTTCCTAAATTTTTTTGTTTTTTAATTTTATCAATAAATAGGTTTATTTGATTTCATGTTTCAATAGATTTGTTGGATTTCATATTTTTGAAGATTTATTCAACTCTTGTTGAATATATCTCATAAAAGTTATTTGTGTTTTACATTTTAATATAGTTAATGAATATTTAATAAAAATAATTTAACAGTTTTTTTTCTAAAATTATTTAATTGGATGTCATTACATCACAAGAGTTTATTAAATATTATTAGGTATAAATTTAGACATCACATATTACAATAAATTTAAAAAATTGGGTTGAATTGAGCTTATCGGTCAATTCAACCCAATTTTAAATGACCACTTAGTATAAGTAAACCAACCACAAAAATAAAAAAATGATTTTAAGTCAATAACTTTTTAGCAGATTATGTATATAAATCATTATTGAACTTTTTCTTACAAAATAAAATTATTAGTATTGAGAGAAACTGTATTTCTTGATGTTTTAAAATAATATATAATATACTCTCATACAAGATGTCATCTTTCAAATATATATATATATATATATATACATGTATATATATATATATATATATATATATATATATATATATATATATATATATATATATATATATATATATATATATATATATATATATATATATATATATATATATATATATATATATATATATATATATATATATAATTCAGTAAGAGTAAGTAATTATTTAGAAAGTTTATTTTGAAGAGTTCAATAATGATTGATATACATTTAATATACAAAAGCTTTTGACATAGGCAATCACGATATGTTCAAGTATGAGTACTCAATGACGAATATTGATGACACTCGTAGGCACTAAAGGGTACTATCATAAAACACGATTTGAGAGTTCTTGTATTGGATAATTTAATCGTTAGGGCTCAATTAGAAACTTCCGTCTCAACCGCAAACTTGGCCGGCTTAAAAAGGCTTCCGCGGTTTTATTTTACGATTCACTCTCTACTAACATACATCCTCCCATTTCTAGAATTTGCCGTAAAGTCATGGTCACCTTTTTCTGAAAGAGATCTCGCTATATTTAAAAAGGTACAGCAATAAGAGACGAAGACTATTGCAACAGCTAAACATTTATTGTACGAGAAGAGACTGCTACAGTTCGGCATTATCACCATAGAAAAAAAGGTAAATATGCGGGGACTTATTTTTACAATTTATAATGTAACACAATATAGAATTAATATCACGTGCCGAAGAAACAGCCATTACAATCAAAATACGGACTGTGCAAACACGATAAACAAATGAGAAACAAAATATAATAATAGCGCCGTACGTCAACATTTCTTCACAAATCATGGCTTTACTTGAAACGCTTTATCGTAAAAAGTTATGGATGCGCTTACAGTTAATTCTATCAAGGATTCAATTGCCTAGACAATTCATCTGCAGCGCAAACTTTTTAAAACGAGAAGCCTGATGTGCTCATTTTTATCAATGATATTTGTAATTATTGAACTATATTAATAAATTTAATTGAATATTTTTAGAAAAACTAGAACTTCATGGAATATTTAACAAAACTTACTTTGGTTTAAAGGTTACTTGTAAAATAGGAAGCAACATAATCTAACGTAATACATTTTTACAAGTTAAATATTTTACGTAATAAATAAAAAAGTGTTATGCAATAATAAAAGAATAACAAGATTTAAATTAAAAAAACTAAAAAAAAATAAAAAAATCACAAAAAATTTGTATGTTGTTAATTTCAAAAACTACTTCTTTCAACTTTTTTTTAAAAGATACGTAATTCCATTCAAAAGAAAAAGTTATTTAAGACAATTTTGTATCAAAGATGCGGTCCCCGAAATGATACGCAAAATTTACAATGATTAGTTTTCGAAAATGGTTGCATCAAAAAATCATCATTTTGTAGATTATATTAATTTTTTTCTTTTGTTATAAATAAACTATGAAAAGTCTCTACCCTATATTGTTTGATGATGAATTTTTTTATTCAATAAAAATATTTGATGATGAACTATGTAATATTAAATTTAGAGAAACTTAAATTTATTTTGTCACATCAACCTAATAAGGGTAATAAAATTTCTTTAAAAATAATAATATTCTTTATGAGTAAGCCATTAAAAAATAATAGAGTGAATAAAAAAAATAATAGTTAGATGAAAATTTATTAATCTCTATGATAGAGTGATGTTAGATGAAAATCTATCTTGGAAATATCGTATTAAATTTGCTGAAAATAAAATCTCAAAAAATATTTCTATGCTATATAGAGTGAAACCATTTCTTTTTAATTCAATTAAAAAAAAAAAAAAAAAAAATTTAGCAATATTGCAATGCTAAGCTAAAAAAGATTTTTAATAAACAAAAAAAATTATGATTATACTTGACGTTAATGGAACAATTAAAGATGGATCTTTTTTAAAGGAACTTTATGTCCTTAATGTTTAAAATTAAGTTTTTAAACAATAAGGGCAAAAAAATCTCCAATTCTTTTATGATTTGTAGTTTAGTTTATTTTTTTGCGTTGCTCTTTTACTATATTTGTTTATTTGGAAATAGTTTTGTATCAACAATTTAATAAAACGCAACGTTAAAATTATCTTGCTCTAACCCAGTGGGCACGGAAGTAAAAAAGACGTCTTTTAAACGTTTAAAATACGTCCAAAACATTCAAAAGACGTTCAGAAAACGTCTAAAACGTGTATAAGACGTTTAAAAGACGTCCTTTTTTACTTCCGTGCCTACTGGGAAGTCTAATTATCTCAGTTTTGATAAACTGAGAAAATTTGTTTCAAAGCTTGAGTTTGTTTTTGAAATTGAAAAATTATTCGTGAATTTTTTTGCCCAATCGGAACGGAGCCATCGTAAACATTTTTTACCCGACAAAACCAACTTAAATTTGAGGAAAAGTGTTTGCTCAGATTTAAGATTGGTTTTTTGTTCATTTGTTCTATTGTTCATTTGTTCTATTGTTCATTTGTTCTATTGTTCATTTGTTCTATTGTTCATTTGTTCTATTGTTCATTTGTTCTATTGTTCATTTGTTCTATTGTTCATTTGTTCTATTGTTCATTTGTTCTATTGTTCATTTGTTCTATTGTTCATTTGTTCTATTGTTCATTTGTTCTATTGTTCATTTGTTCTATTGTTCATTTGTTCATTTGTTCTATTGTTCATTTGTTCTATTGTTCATTTGTTCTATTGTTCATTTGTTCTATTGTTCATTTGTTCTATTGTTCATTTGTTCTATTGTTCATTTGTTCTATTGTTCATTTGTTCTATTGTTCATTTGTTCTATTGTTCTATTGTTCATTTGTTCTATTGTTCATTTGTTCTATTGTTCATTTGTTCTATTGTTCATTTGTTCTATTGTTCATTTGTTCTATTGTTCATTTGTTCTATTGTTCATTTTTAAATAAACGAGACTTATTTTCCCACCCTCTTTTGGAGAACAGTATAACTTTGTTTTTTTGTAAAATGCGAAAATGTTACTTTGTTACATCTTATATATTGAATATAATAAATATATTTTTCAACAACGACATGTTAGAAATTGATGAAACTTTGCTTTGGTTCTCTTATTTAGAGACAAAGGGAGTGATCTGGATCCTGAAGTGACCTAGCTTACAAAAAATCTGCTCATTGACTTTTATTTGTGGGTAGCATATAATAAATTCACGCAAAGCTGCTTGAAACTATTACGGGTGTTTTTTTTGTTTTTTTTTTTGAATTGAACCAAAGTATGAACTTATTTATGGCTTTGTACCAAAAAATACAAAAGCTTTCCTGTTAAGCAAACAATTACCAGTTAAATTAGAATTAGGAAGTTTCCGTTTGTAATAAATGTTTTTAACATTATTTTGAGGCAAATTTAAAACATTTTCAAGATCAATACAAAACAACCTCGATGTTATGTGCTTATTATAACTTTCTGTTTGCTCATTGCTTGCATCATCAATGATGTGATATTCATACCACGTGTTGGATTTTTGAAATTCTATATTGAACTTGTGATTCAAGGTATAATAATACATATGTTTTTTTACTGGTGTATAGTCATTTTCATCATAATATATTTTGTAAAGAACATATAGTTTACCTATATTGAATAATCCTGCCATGTATTTTTTTCCTGCAAAAAAATACATTAATTCTTGAGAAAAGATTTATAAGGTTTTGTACAATTCAACTGAGCTCGTATCGCGGGGGCCAGTTTGAGGGAAACGAATGCAGAAAGTTTCTTCAAAATGTGGATATGCTACAGCAACTTGCTGAGATAAACATGGTTCCCAATATTGTGTGCATAATTGAAGCATTCAAAAGCTTCATCCATCAGCTGGGTTTTGCGGAAAAAATTGAAAATTTCAAAAAATGTTACTTCATGATAACTGGTGCAATCGTAACACCCAAAATTCACGCCGTCTTCTACCACATCAAGGATTTCATCAGTAACAAAGGATCCCCCTTGATGCCCTATAGTGAACAAACTGTCGAAACTTCTCATTAAGATTTTTATCAACATTGCTCGAGGCAAAAGAGAAAATATAATCATCCAGAGTACAAAGAAAGATTTTTGCGCTACATAATTGATCTAAACAGTAAGCATCTTTAAAGAACATCATTTGAGTTGTTAGAAAGTAGGCTGCTGAAATTCATATTTTACGGCGTATAATGAATATTTTCACCATCTTTAAAAGTAGTATTTTAGAGTATTTGTATTAAAAGAGTACATTGAGCTATTTATTAATAGTCTTTTGGTGGAGAAAATCAAAAAAACATTTATTAAAATGTAATTAGATATTTGATGGTAATACAATTTAAAAATAGGGTTTAAATAGTTTTTACTTCATTTTAAAAGTAAATATATTTAAGGAGGTCAATACAAAATATTTCAGAAGATTTACTTTTTTTTTCGTTTTACTACCTGGCAGTCCTTTGACCAGGTTTTGCACTTTTTTTTAGCTTTTTTTTGGCAGCAGTTTATACCTTAGGAAATGTTAGTATATTCAAGCGAAACATACATGACCGTTAACGCCGGGTAGGCTAGGGGGTCATGTCCTACTCTAATTTTTTTTGCGAGGGCCTTTTGTTTTAGAAATATAGGCAATTATTTTATGAATTATGGACCTCTCCACTTTGAAGGCCGTGTCGACGGCCTTCAAAGCGGAGAGTTTTGTTATTACATTCTAGAACACTCATGTAACCGTTTTTTTTAAATAGTGACCGAATTTCAAAGTAATTGGTAACGCTTTGAGGTATAAGTAGCAAAAAATTGACAAAACTTCAACTGAAACTGCAATAAATCCTATACCAGTCATCCAATCAGGCTGAAATTTTGTCCAGAGTTTGGTGTGACTATTGGCTACATTTGCACGGAAAAAATTAAATGATTTCAAAATTTGCATCACAGGGTACCTTGATGTGTGCGCTAACTTTCCGTATAAGTGGCGTTCTTGGGACAGCTAGGTAGGCATTATAAGGATCTGTGCTAACCGTGGTTTGCAAATATATTTGCGTTCATTTTTCATTTTAACTTTGATTTTTTATGAATGACTTTCAAAAACTGATAATAAATATTTTAATATAAAATTTTTTATTGTGAATATCTTTAGTTAATATTTTGTCAATTAAATTCCAAAGCAAAGTTTCTTTACTTTGCTTTTGAATTTAATTATTTAATTTTGATTTTCTAAAACATGCCCTATGATTGACCGGCAGTTTTTTGATAAATATTATTTAGGTATTATTGTTGGTAGACATTTATATATCAATATTGTCAAAACTATTATTCTTTTAATTTTTTTTGTAACGATTTGTGTCAATACTTGGATTTAATTATTTATGCAATAACCTTATTATTCTTATATATGTAGCCACTTGTGTTGAACCCTAAATACGTGTATCATATATTTAGGCTCTGTGGGAGAAAAAAAAGGCTTGTTATTAGAAATGGAGTCGGTATGAGAATAAGCTGAATAAAATAAAACGTTGAATGAGCGAACAAGAAGTCCAATCAATGATATTTTATATAACTAGATGTCTAACTTCAATCAATGATATTTTATATAACTAGATGTCTAACTTCAATCAATGATATTTTATATAACTAGATGTCTAACTTCAATCAATGATATTTTATATAACTAGATGTCTAACTTCAATCAATGATATTTTATATAACTAGATGTCTAACTTCAATCAATGATATTTTATATAACTAGATGTCTAACTTCAATCAATGATATTTTATATAACTAGATGTCTAACTTCAATCAATGATATTTTATATAACTAGATGTCTAACTTCAATCAATGATATTTTATATAACTAGATGTCTAACTTCAATCAATGATATTTTATATAACTAGATGTCTAACTTCAATCAATGATATTTTATATAACTAGATGTCTAACTTCAATCAATGATATTTTATATAACTAGATGTCTAACTTCAATCAATGATATTTTATATAACTAGATGTCTAACTTCAATCAATGATATTTTATATAACTAGATGTCTAACTTCAATCAATGATATTTTATATAACTAGATGTCTAACTTCAATCAATGATATTTTATATAACTAGATGTCTAACTTCAATCAATGATATTTTATATAACTAGATGTCTAACTTCAATCAATGATATTTTATATAACTAGATGTCTAACTTCAATCAATGATATTTTATATAACTAGATGTCTAACTTCAATCAATGATATTTTATATAACTAGATGTCTAACTTCAATCAATGATATTTTATATAACTAGATGTCTAACTTCAATCAATGATATTTTATATAACTAGATGTCTAACTTCAATCAATGATATTTTATATAACTCTATGTCTAACTTCAATCAATGATATTTTATATAACTAGATGTCGAACTTCGATCCAAAAAGTGAAGCCGCTTTTTGCTCTTTTTACAAATGGCGGATTAAGTTTGTAAACAAATGTTTTTAAATTTTCTTTTCTTAAATGAAATAAATATAATTTAAATCACCAAGCTCAAAATATATTTTGAGGTTGGTGATTTAAAATATAGGATAGCGGATTCTATTGTTTTTTCCCAAAAAAAGGTAAAGCCAAAATTGGGCTCCCAAGATGGCGGCAATTTTAGTTCCTAATGGTCAAACCATTATACATTATATTTTACTTTATCAAAATACACAAGAAAATAATCAAAAAAGACAAGTAAATTTGTAAAAAATAGAAGAAAAACAATGAATTTTATAACTAATAGAAGAAAAAAAAAAGAAATTATTTTTTTTAAATAATTGAGTTTAAAAGATACAATAAATTATACATAAAACTAAAATTGTAAATTATAATAATGCCATTTAATAAATTGATTATTAAATGGCATTAGTATAATTTATAATTTTAGTTTTATGCATAATTTATGTATCTTTTAGTTCTTAGTTACCCAATGCTGTATGCTAGAAGGTTAATAACATTAAATCTGTTTAAGATATATTTCTTGATTGAGTAGAAAAAGATTCACCATAAAATTATTTAACATATAAACTTAGTCAAAACCATTTAACAAACTCTTTATTGGAGCTGTGAAACCTGCAAGTATGTTTAACATCAATATCAATTGCCAACAATTTACAGCCGCATATAAACAACTCTTGATGTGAATTAGCGTTCAATGTTTAAATGGAAAATTCAGCATCAGAGATAGAATTCGTATATAAAAAGTTTTTGGCAATTATTTTGCTCATATAATAATAACGACCAAGAGTATCTGCATAATCGTGATGATAATGACCACGATTATGCAGATATTCCAAATCACAGCATTCTCTTTGAATTTAAAGAATTTTATATATTGCTGGATCTGTAGCTAAAATGACATTAGAACAATTATCTGCATTTAATGTCAGCATGCACTAGTACTTCCTTTTCATTTTAAATAAAATTTTAAAATTCTAAGAAAGAGGAGGCTTGATTAAATTAACCATAAGGGTTATTATAATATCGAAAGAAATTGAAAGGTGTTTTCAAAGATTGCTCACTTCAATAGATGGCCACCTTCCAAATGAAATAGGAATTAAAAATGCTATTTAACATTCTATTTTAAGTGGATAGTTCTCTATAACATGCACTGAAGCTCCTCCTATGTTTGACTTAGCTATAAGTGATAACGATTTATTTTCCTTGGTTCAGCTCATTTCAGAAAACTATGCGAAAATGCACCTTTATAACCTTGGATAAAAACAAACTGCTAAATTAACTGGGAAAAAGCTTCGGAAGTAATTGACAAAACTTTTTTTATTTAAAAATCAATAATGCCTTTTTATTAATGACTTTAGTGATTTTAGTAAAGTACAACCGAATATAAAATAAGGTACAAATAACTATATATAAAAAAATTCTAGAAGGAACCCCTGAGTTGTGTATACTCGCAGAGCTCAGCTAATAGTTCATGTAACATTTAAAAATTATAATATCTATTTGAAAAACTAATTTCATAATAGTTTTTCATAGTAAGATATTCAGCTGCCTACCATGCAGTTATGTAATTAACCTTCTTGCACACAGCATTGGGTAGTTAAGAACTAAAAGGTACATAAATTGTATAAAAAGCAATGTTAAACAATTAATTTATAGTAAAACTAAAATTAAAAGACAATAAATAAATGAAATATAAATAAAAAAATGATTAAAATGATTTTTTTAAAGTTGTTTAGAAATTTAATTAAGTAATTTAGTTAAATTTGATGACTACTAAATTCTTATTTGTTTTTTTAGTTTCACTAATGGGTTATAAGTTATAGGTTATAACTAGTTATAACTTATAACTAGTTATAACCTATTACTAATAGGTTATAATTAACAATAAGCTATTACTAATAGGTTATAAATATTCATATAGGCTATATTATTGTGGAACCTAGTAGTTTAACTACTCGGTTCTAGGTATTAGTTTCATGTGTGTTCTTTACTAATGTTAAATAAACTAATCTCTAATTAAAATAAATGAAAATTTTTATCTTATTTAATTAAAATAATTTATTTTTAAAAAAAAAACAACATATTGCACAAACTTATTGTTCAGAGTATATTTTTTTAAACAAAATATTATATATATTTTAGAAATTTAAGTAAATATGTAATATTGCGTTTCTTTCAAAAATAGTTGCTATGTAAAACCGAAAATAATATTTGTATTTGAGGCTTGTACATTTATTTTTATATAAAAAAGATATAAAAGTTCGTTACAATAATTTATAAATTTGTAATTAAAAAAATACGCCATTATCTCGGGAGGCCAAAACTGGTCGCAAAAATTTTGCCGTATACGCTATCCAGTTATATTTTGAGACCAATGTTTTAAATTTAAATACTATTTATGTAAAATTGTTAAGAGGAAATTAGAATACTTATAAAATAATAATTTACGACAGACGCTTTTGAAGCATTTTTATGGATTAAAATACTTTTTAATAAACATAGGCTTATAAAAAAATTTTTATAAGTATTTTATAATTATTAAAATTTGTTTTTGAATTATATTTAATTTATTGGGAACATTTTTAACTTTTATTCCATACTTCGCCATCTGCTTTTGCCTCTTTTACAAATGATGGACTATTGTTATAAACAAAAAAAAGCGGCTTCACTTTTTGTCCAATAAAACCCCCCAAGTTAGACATCTAGCTATATAATATATCTTTGCATCCAATAGTTTTCCTTGTGGACTTTCGAACGGACTGGTTTGGACGTCCTTTAGAGCTCCGACAAAAGTTTCATTTTGTTTTTGTCCATAGTACGTCCAAGTACGTCCAAAATGGTCCGTTCGAACGTTCTTGAATGTACTATGGACGTTCGTGGATATTGCTTTTACAAAAAGCTATTAGTTTTGATAATTATCTACTGATTTATGTCAATTCTCTTCAAAATATCTACAAAAAAAATCGTTTTTTAGTAGATTGTAACTAAATATAATTAATTAATAAATTAATTTAGTTCTATATGTTGACAAAGTTATATTTATTGAACATTATTATGTATATTTGTCATTGTATTATTTATTTTATTGATGAAATAATCACCATTTTATTTCAATAAAACAATCAATATCGGATGGACGCGGAAAAATTCGGTCAATTTTAAATTGAGATTTCTCTAAAACCACAAATGCTTTTTATTTTTTTAATTTAACATTCTTCCTAATCTTTAATTGTTTTGATAAGCTTTTGTTTACAAATTAATGATTTGCAAAATGTTTCGGAAAAAAATTGAGGTGAAAAAAATGGTGAATATTTTTCGCGAAAATCCATCAATTTTATATAGTTTGATTGTAATTGATGTAAATTGATTATAAATAAGTTCATGACTACTCAAAGTTTTGAAAGAAGTGGAAGTGGAAGAAAGAAAACTTTCCTTAAATCCAAAAAGTTAAAGTAGATTTTCAGTTCAATAGCAAAAAATCCAAACCAGTCACATTGAGACCTAGCAATAAAATTCAAGACTTCGCGTTCTTATATCAAAAAGTACTTAAAAAGGCGTGGAGTTTAAGCAGTGGATAAGAAAAATACACCTAATAGTCTAGTCAAATTAGGTCTAAAAATGGGTTGACCTGAACAAAACTTGGGTAAAGATGAATTTAATATCATTCGAAGCGTAATTTTATCATTTTTAACATATCCGAAATTCACCAAAAACTATTTTGGGTAAAAAAAGTTATCAACATTTTTGTTGACCTCACTTTGTAGAAAATTTTCACAAAAATCAACAAAAGTTCGAAAGATGCCAAAAAGTTTTTATAACTCGCTAAAAAATGATGCAATTCCTATTAAATTTTGGACAAATTTAGTTTGATGTTTACAAATTAACTTTAAAAAATGCTGACATTAGCATTTTTTTACTTTAAAACCATAGCAGGCGCAAAATGCGCAAAAAAAAATTTCAAATAATATATTTTGTTTACTTTGTAAATTGTAGAACTGTAAGTTAATGTTGTTAATTATTATTTTTAAATGATATTTTAAGTTTAAATATTTGAATAGATATATTTTAAATAAAAAAATAAAATGTTAAACACATTTAAAGAAACTTGTTTGCTTTGCAAAGAACACGAATCTGGTGATCAAGTTAATGTGGGAAAGAAAGGTATCAATACCTTAATTCATTATTCAAATGTACGCAAAAATAAAATTCTTGAAGAAGAACTGAAAGAAAGGAAAACGGTGACAGTACATGTGGTATGCAGGCGTGATTATACAAATCCAAAAAGAAAAGTGTTAAAATATCAAACGGAAAGCCCTACAATTAAAAGATTGCGTTCTGTAAGTTATTTCTTATTTACCGAATTTTGTGCTTGTGTTATTGTGCCATACACTCAATTATATTTATGTACGTAGGACAATGATTTTTTTTGCTGAAAAACAGTTATTCTGTTTTTATATATTCTTTCAACTGTTTTTAATAAGTGAAACATTAGTCAAGTTTGAAAAAATTTATTTATAACTTAGACAGACACATTCAACTGGAAGCAATGCTGCTTCATTTGCGGCAACCTAGCATTACCCGATCCTAAACATCGTGATCGTAGGTCATAATATAAGTGCGCACAATAAAATTCAAACAAAGTATGCTTAAGGTTTGTGAAGTAAGAAAAGACAAATGGGCACTTGATGTAAAATGGTAACTTGGTTGCGAGTGATTCTATATACCACTTTGAATGTTACAAGCTATTTTATATATAACTAACAGGGAGTATGTTTCAATTCAAATATATTTGAATTTATTTTTTTCCTCTAGTAATAATAAAGTGTTAATACTTTGTGCTTTTGTTAATAAGCGATTGCTGAATACAGAAAATGTAATGTAATTGCCAATTCTGACTGAACTATGTATTTTAATGTTTGGAATTAAACTGTGTATTCTGACTGAAATGTGTACTTTAATGTTATTTAATGTTTTTAATTTTTGTTGAACATGTTATTTAATATTTCACATTCTTCTCAAAAAATCCTAATCTATTTTCAGGTCAAATTTAAGTGAAACAGAAAAGCCTGGCCGCAAAGAAAATTCAACAATGGCGAAGAACTTTGAAAGGCTTTGTGAGTGGTTTGAGAGTCAAATGGCTCCTGTGACAACTTATGAATTGCACAATAAAATGGTAGAGCTAGCAAATTCTGAAGAGATTTATTCAACGAAGCACTTTAAGAGAAAATTAAAAGAAAAATATAAAGATGATATAATTATTAGCCAAACTGAAGGAAAACCCAATTTAGTATATTTAAAGATGCAGTTATTTTTATTATTGAAAAAACTAAGATGGAGAGCAAAGATGCAAACAATAAAGAAGCTATCATTAAAAAATGCGGCTAAGTTGATAAAAGCAGAAATTTTAAATCTTAAATTCAACACAGAGAATTACACATCTAAATACGATATTGAGCATCATGAAGAAAGTCTAGGTCCATTACTTCGCCTCTTTATGAAACAAATTACATCAGATGAGTTTAAACAATCTTTTATTGGTCAAACTATCGCAAAAGCTATTCAATCGCAATGTTAATAATATAATGTCTGCA
Organism: Hydra vulgaris; assembly: GCF_022113875.1. Lineage (NCBI taxonomy): Eukaryota > Metazoa > Cnidaria > Hydrozoa > Anthoathecata > Hydridae > Hydra > Hydra vulgaris. The sequence goes on along the minus strand of NC_061157.1, from coordinate 13,656,248 downwards.
CATTGGATAGTAAAGACACTTTTCACGGGATGGGCGTTATCGCTGCTGGGATGATACACTCTAAAATTTTGAGAGCAGTCAGCAACATTGTTAATCTGGCGAATCACGTCGAAAAAGAGATACTAAAGATTTTAAAGCATTAAAGGAACAACTCGAACTATTTAATCCTTTCGAGTTTCAAGACTCAAGACTTCAATGTACATTTACTGCCCTAAATGCTGATAAGGACGATGAAATCAATTGTGATCAAGCAGAAACAGTTGGTTTAGAAATCCAAAACACTCTTAATAATATTCCAGCTAACCAAGCAATTATCAAGCGTTCAAAGCAGGTCAAAACACTTGCCACGTTGCTGCCAGCAGTCATAGTTAATGGCGATGCAGTATACGTAGACTCTAATATTTTGTTCCAAAGGCTAATCATGCTAATAGACTGGGCCGAAGACTTGACTGACTGCTTCGAATATGAATTAAATCCAAAGCCTACATTTCTCTTCAAAGATGGTTTAATGAGGAAACCTAACAAAGCAGGGCTCGGTAGAGAACTTAATTGACACAACTTATATTCTTGATGGAGGAGCTTTGCTGCATCAAGATTTTTGGAATCTTTCGGCCACATGTTCAAACATCATTAAACAATATTGTACATTTTTTAGAAAAAAGTATGGTAATCATATTTCCATTGTTTTTGATGGTTACAAATCATCCTTCAAAGATCAAGAACATCAAAGGAGAGGTAAAAGGTTCGCCAACATTGTATTCCAACCAAAAAACCAAGTCAACTGAAAGCAATCTGAATTTCTTTCAAACAGCAATAATAAAACTGCTTTAATTAAAGAATTAGGAATGAGGCTGAGAGAAAAAGGTCATATTGTAGTGGAATGTGAAGAGGACGCTGACAGAACAATTGTTATGAAAGGAATTGAAATTGCACAAAACGGAAAATGTGTGACTATCATTGCTGATGATACAGACGTTCTCGTGATGTTGGTTCACATGTGGGATCCAACCATGTACAATCTTTTATTGCGCCGCGAAACTAAAAAGAGTATCAAAAAAGATGTGGAAACAATCAGCATAAAGAATGTTGCATCAAGTCTATCGTATCACGTGAAAAATTGTTTGTTGTTTATTCATGCTTGGGGTTGATGTGATACTACCTCTGCACTTTTTGTCAAGGGAAAATTGCTGTACTGAACTTTATTGAACCAAATAGTTCGTTCAAAATATTTATAAAGTCTTCAAGATTCCAAGATGCAACACAAGATTAAATAGTTAGTGTTGGAATGAAAGTTATTTTGAATATGCAAAACACTAATCATAGTTCTTTATTTTTATCATTAATGTTATTGTTATAACTATTATTATGATGCCATATTGCTTCGCTGAGGTTTAATTTAACTTAACTGTTTTTAAAGGTGAAAAAAATAAACAAGTCCAGCTGACACAACTAAGGAAACAAAAATATATGAGAATGGTGGCAACTTTCAAAAAAGGAATTCAACCAGAACGACTACCACCAACCGAAAGCGCGATCAGGTACCATTCTTTTCAAGTATATTTACAAATTCAGCAATGGTTGGGTGTCAATTTGGATGAAACAAAATGGGGATGAAAAATGAAAAAAAATGTCTTAGTACCTATAAAGAAAGACAAGGTACCTATGCAGCAAATTAAACAACGAATGTCAATTTTACTTTCAAAACAGAATAGAAAATTTTTTAAATACACTCATTTTTCAATAAACAGCTTAAGTGTAACTCAGCAACCAAAAAACTCTTCATTATTTTTTAAGAATAAGTATTTTTTTTATTCAGGATCCAGCACCATTTCACATTCTAAACATCATATGATGTAACTGTAGCACAGATACAAAAACACTATGTGGAAAACAATGCCAATGTCGACGTCATGGAATAAAATGCATGACTGCCTGCGGACCGTACCAAGGTTTGGAGTGCACAAATGCAACAAAAAATGACGATATTAATATCGATCACAATGCGAAACGCGAAAATGAATCTGAAAGTAGCGAAGATGGAGATGGAAACATTTTTGAAAAAAATTTGACTTTTGATTTTATTTATAATTATATTAGTCAAAGGTAAAAAGTACCAATATTTAATTTTAGATAAAAAATTATTCAAAATTAGTTAAATGTACATTTAGTGGATTGAAATATAATTTGAAAAAATGTATTTAAAAAATGTTTGGTTTTTTGTTTTAGATAACTTATAAACAAGTTAGTTTTATTTGAGGCTCAAATAAAACTACATTAATAGTTGAATATTTATTTATTAATTTATATTAATTTATAAAAAATTATTTTATAAATTAATAAATTATTTGTTAATTTATAAAAAATTATTTTATAAATTAATAAATTTATTTATAAATTTATACAAAATTAATAGTTGAATATTTATTTATTAATTTTTTGGATAAAGGTGTCAAATTTTGCCCGAATTGCACAAAAACATCAGCATTTTGAAATTTATATTTTCTATAATTTATAAAAATTTATTTTCTATAATTTGCACACATTAAGCTCTGTTTGTGCAAAATTTTATAAAGATTAAGCATTTTTATGATGAGTTATTACAGCTTGTTAACAACAGGGTCTCTAGTTTTTTTTTTTTTTTTTAGAAATTTTCCACAAAGTGAAGTGAACTAAAATTTACTTGACTTTTTTTCAAAATGGATTTTTGATATGTTAAAGTAGATAAAATTACGCTTCAAATGGTGCTGAATTATCTTTATTCAAATTTTGTCCAGGTCTGACCCTAATTTGACTAGACTATAAGAGAAGCTTAAATTGTAAAGTTAAAGAAATTCGACGCGCAAAGAAGTTGGTTAAAATAATGGTGAATAAAAATATGAGCATAATTAAAGACAACAAAATATATTGCAAGGTGGATTTTTCCACAACTTCCTGGTCAACAATACCGATGTCTATTTTGACCATATCTTGCTGCATCTCACTAATCTAAAAAAATTCTACAGAGGTGCAAAGATAATAATGTGAAAATTGTCCCTAAAGATGCTAATCCTCCAAATAGTCCTAAAGAGCGCAAGATTAACTATTTTAGGCAATAGTTGAAGGAGTTTTTTGGTAGACAAGTGGAGTAACAAAAAATAAAAAGGTCTTTCAAAAAAAAGGATTGATGACACCAATAAAATGAAAAAAGAAAAAATCTGCGAAATGATGGCATCAACCCGCTATAAAATTCAATCTCTTACCAAAAAGCCCATCAAATCTCTTGAAATTTGAAGTTGACACCCTAGTTGATATAAACACATTTAATATATAAAAAAAAAATAATATAAAAAGCATTTATTTGCGGACGATACTAATTTATTTCTGTCAAACAGAAGCATTTATGAGCTTTTTTCAAATATGAATAAAGAACTCAATCAGATCTCCAACTGGTTTAAGTGCAACAAGTTAACTTTAAACATTGACAAAACAAAGTAGATCCTTTTCCACTCTCTTGCTAAAAAGCGTTTTTTACCAAATAAATAAAAAAGGAGTCGGTCACAAGATTTTTAGGCATTTACATTGATGAAAATATTACATGGAAGTATCATATCGACTATATTTCTACTAAATTGGCTAAAAGTATTGGAATTCTATATAAGGTCAGATACTATCTAAGTAAACAAAATTTAATTCAACTCTACTACTCGTTTATTTATAGCCATATAAATTATGCAAATATTGTTTGGGGAAGTCTTTACCATCGTCAGAAACACGCAATGCGTTTAATATGTTTCGAAAATCGTTTTTCTCATTCAAATATTTTATTTAAAAACGTTAAAGCACTTAACCTTTACGAACTCAATGTCTATAATATTTTATGTTTTATATTTCGTTGTAAAAGTGAACGACCATTGTCCAATTTCAAAGATCTTTTTACTTATAAAGCTATAAACAAATATGCTTTACGAAATAATAATTTATTAATTGAACCCTTTTGTCAAACAAAGTTTAATCAATTTTGCATAAACTATAGAGCACCGTATTTAAGGAACAAAATTGTTGTTCCAAATTTTGATTTGTCAATTTCGTTTTCCGTTTTTAAAACTAAATTAAAAAACTATATTCTTTCTACTGGCAATATATATAAATATTTTTGAAATGTAAAATTCTTTTTTTTTACTCTGGATAATTTGTAAAATTATTTTCAGTTTTTGTTTCTTCTACATTGTTATTACTTATTTGATCAATTGTATTTTATTTTATTATATATACACGTATTATATCTTTTATATGGTTCTGGCGACAAGATCATTTGGATCTTCTTTCAGATACCAAGTTTATATATTGTTATATTACGATTAATAATTGTAAACTGAAAAAAAAAAAAAAATTTATGGTTTTAGAGAAATCTTAATTTAAAGTTGACCGGATTTTTCCGTGTCCACCCAATAAAAAAAGTTAACAATATTGTTTAACTTAATGACTAATTACAGTGCAAATGACATAACCATTATGTAATAAAAATAACAACTACCAAAATTTACAAAATTTTGAACAAGTTTTTTGTAGTAACTTTGTAAAATTTTAAACCACATCACACGCATACGATTTTTTTTAATTCTAATTTAAAAACAAATATAATTGTATTTAGTTCATTATCAAAATGCATTGGCTAACTTATTTTTCTAAAAATAAAATAGCAAATAATTTTAGAATTTTTCTAGAGCTAAAATTGTCAATGCCATTTTGTATTGTCATTAGTTAGTGCGTTTTATAGATTTTAAAATAAACTGTATTCTATTGTTTTGAGAGATGCAAGACTATAATTTTCAAATTCAACAAGTTTTAAACTCCTTTGGTACCAAATTTTAGCTTCGCATTATTACTACAGGAACCTTATAAGGTTAATAATTGTAAATAGTAGAGGGACACATTTGCTGCCCTTTTCCCCCTTTATTTTTAAGTCAAAAGCTAACAAACTTCAAGTTGCTGTAAATCTTAAGGAGATGAAAAATTAAAAAAAAAATTTTAGTCTTTCCTACCTTAAATCTTTAAAAATTAGTGCCAAATTTCAGCGAATTTAGTGATGTAGGGTGCAACACATTTTGTTTTTTGAAATTTTTTTACTCTCTAGTAAAGTTATTGTTGTTTTCAAAATCTCTATTAAGTAATAATAGAGATTTTGAAAACAAACCTAAGTCGTAAAACGCTTGTTTTACAACTTAGGTTGACTTATATTAAAAAAAAACAAACAATAAAACTGCTAAAAATATTTTTTTATTATTATTAAAACCATTTTGTCTTTTTGTTATATAACATTACATACAAATCCAACCCAATATCATACAAACCAATAACAACTGGTTTGGTCTACATGTAAATGATATTTACATGTAGACCATTTATCTCCAAACTTGCTGACAAACTTTTGATATTAGAGGAAAAAAAAAAGATAAACTAATGTTTATTGAAATAACGATAAAATAGCCATTAAGTAAGAGAGTGAAAATCCAAAGGATTTAAATATTATTTATGTAATGAAAACTATAAATTTATATCCAAGTTAAGAGAGTGAAAATCCAAAGGATTTAAATATTATTTATGTAATGAAAACTATAAATTTATATTAAAATTAATATTGATTAATCGACTGATTAAAATATATCAACTAATTTTTCTCCCTCATTTTAATTGTGCAATTGGCATAAAATATTATTAATAGAAAATAAAAATAACATAATAATAACATTAGAAAAATTAAGGTTACCATCATATAATTATATCATATTCAACTATATTAACGCAGTAACAATTATATTAACGTAGTAACAGGTGAACTATGAGACTGGTATATGGTAAGTCAATGAAATAGTTTTATTCAATTAAAAATGTTAATACAAAATTTTTATAAGTGCATTCTTAAAAATAAAATAAAAAAAATTTGAAAAACCAAAACATTATGAAAAAGATAAATTTACCAAAACTAAGTTGCTTAAAACAAACCATTAAAACAAAACAAATAGACAAAAATAATAAATAAAAAAAAAACTAAACAAACAATATATGCCAAATAAGGATCTAGACAAACAATAAATGCCAAAATAACAATGTTAATTTATCAAAATATAAAACGAGTAAAGTATATAAAATCTGCTACTGCGGTATGAAAGAATGCGTTTGTTGAGCACCAGGATTAGAAGGTTGTTGAGCACCAGGATAAGGCTGTTGAGCTACTGGATACGGAGGTTGTTGAACACCAGGATATGGTGGAGGAGGAATGTTGGCGTTTGCTATAAAAATATAAAAATGCAATATTAACAATAATAACAACTAAATATATAAATAGAAAAATTGAAAAAAAAAAAAAAAAAATGCAATAATTATATAAATTTGAATTTGAGAATTTGTGATATTTTAATGCACAAAAGATCAATTCACTATCAGACCAAAATATTCAATAAAAACCCCCTCAAGAAAATCCAACTGTTTTTTCTCAACAGTAATACACACAATTAAAACCTATCAAAAACTGTTGATTAAAACTATAAGCAGAAGTTTTTAAACAGAACCCAAAATAACAGGCAGACCTAAGAGAAGCCATAATGAAAGCGTGATGTTTTAAAATAACACCTACATATTGTGAATCTCTATATTGAAATAGTCACTTGCGTTGGGTTCAGCGCATATATTTTCTAAGGGTTTGGGCATGTACAATCTAGATAAGACTTTTATTATCTAAAAAAATAATTATATACTTCAATATGGTTTTAAATGATATAAATTGAAAAGAAACTCCAATAAATCTTATTGTTTCTAAATGTTTTATATAAAAAAAAATTTCAAAAAATACACACAAATTAGTGTGTTGACTTTTGTCAAAAGTCAACGCACTTATGTGTGGGTTTTTATGTTTGACAAATGTTCTATATTATTTTCTAATGAACAATTATAATAACATAAAATCATATTACATTAATTTTTCAAAAATATCCCCCACTAACAATAAAAATATATATATATATATATATTATTAATCATTAAAATAGTATAACATTTGTATTTGCAATTTGTTACATCCTCAATATTAGACAAAATAAATTTTTAATTAAATTTCTCAGAGTTTATACATTGAGACAAGTATTAAACAACTTTTACTGTTCTTTCAGCACATATATTACTGCTTGTTAATTTGCAATAATTGATGGTTCATTAGTCCAATGTGTTATTAGACAAGTAAGAGCTTTCTGACAATTACCAACTTTCTTGATATCTTTTTCAAGATAGCGATCTTATATCATTTTTAATAAAATTTGTTTTCCAAATCATATTTTGTGCCAGTTACCACTAACAAAATTGCTTACTACTTCTAGTTGTTTAATAGACGAGTTAACAAGAAAATAATATAAAAATGCATAAATTGCTTTTGAATTCTGTAATGTATTAGGAAAATAAATTTTAGGAAAATATACATTTGCATTATAAGATATGCTTTGCATATATTGTAAAACGATTTCAAATCAACTCTCAACCCTAAAACGATTTCAAATCAACTCTCCACCCTAAAATTTTGTAGTATAGTTACTGTACCTTTTTTTTTTTTACCAGTAAACTACCAGGGTTTTTTTTCCGGGTAATATTCAATATTATTTTCTTGACCTGGTGTGTAAGTAAGAACACCGTATGTGATCTCTGAGTATCTGTTTTAGATGTTTTAATTTTCACAAAATATAGCCATATTTTGTAAGAAAACAGTTAATGTGAAAAATGGGTATTTGCTGATTTGTTTTCACAAAATATAGCCATATTTTGTAAGAAAACAGTTAATGTGAAAAATGGGTATTTGCTGATTCTGTGTTCTTTCTTATCAAAGCAATATTAACAGAAGTTGTATCTGTTATAATCATTTTTATACAATTTCATAAATCAAGAGTCAACAATTTCAATCAATCCATTAAAAATCGTTTTTGCTTTACTGCCTTTTAAGACAAGAACAGCTATTTTTACTTCCTTTGTAACATCTTCAGAACCACTATTTGGTTTTCATTATAGTTAAAATATTACCCGCCAAAATGGAGACACCAATTTTTGTTTTAAAAATATTTTTTGATATGATATTTTTAAGTTTTTGCTTCTCTAATAGTTGCTTTATATATTGATGACTGATTAGGTATGTCTTTAACTAATCCAATATCTTTAACAAAGAAATTGCACACTGCAGCAATTTTTCTTGATGATAATTTTGCTGCTGTTAATAACTTTGAAACTGATGAAATTGTGCAATACCTCTTCTTTCTGAAGTTAAAATCAGGCATTGGTGTGTCAAAACATTCATCCCCACTAGTCTCAATTACCATAGTTTCAGAATAATTATCAATATCTGTATCTTGTACTTTTATTTTGGATTTTTTCTGATTTGTTTTGATGGATGAACTTTTGTTTGGTCAACTACTCTATTAGAACAACAACCTGCTCTTCCTTGTGCTTATATCTATACACAGGCTTGGTCAAGAAGCGGGAGCGATCGCTCTCGAATACTGACCACGGAAATTATATTTAGTTGCATAAAACTGGCCAGGTTTTTGAGAACATTTAAGTTTTGTACAAAACAAAAAATTTTTGTTTTACGGACATACATGGAAACATAAAAAACTTGAATGTTCCCAAAACATCTTTGTGCGAAAGAATAAAAAGAATATTTGCGAACGCTAAAAACCCGCCAAATTAACGAACAAACTAATTTTATTGGTTCAAAAAATACTATGATTAAGGGAAATAAAGTTCTAGAGTATTCTGTTAAAATATTTTAGAAGTTGTATTATTCACGATTTGTTACGTTTTGAGATTTCTAGCATTGTTTTAAGAATATATATTATTTGTTTACGAAAATAAATGTTTTAAATATATATTAATTAAATTGTTAAAATTTTAAAAGTTTATTATAAATCATAGATTTTATTAGTATATTCTTATTTTTTATTTTAAAAGAGATTGTATTCTTTATGTAAATGTAATTTTGTGTATTTAATTTTTATCGTAATTAGGGCATCCAATACCGGACCAAAAATTGAATACCGGTTTTTCGGTATTAGATTAAGTGAAAATCGAAATACCGGTATTAAAACCGGTATTTACTATTACTAAAAAAACATTTAATAAAACCCAAAGCAACAGTTAAACGGTTTCAAAACTTTATTGTTTAAGTTAAAATAATAGATATAATTAATTAATTTCAAGCAAAAAACATAAAATAGTTATTTATTACTAAAATAGGCCCGCAAAAAACATAAATTATTTAAGGTTTAGTCATTTAAAGATGATTGTATTTTTGCTTTATACTTTGCTTTGTTTTTGGTACTGTTTTCATTTTTATCTCATTATTTATGGCCATGTCTAGCTGCTCCTGTAATGTCAAGCTCAAAGGTTCGTCTTCACACATTATAGAATCTTCGTCTTCATCTTTTTCTGATGGGAATGCTGCAGTTTCAGTTTGCTCGGATGAGAGCCGCTGGATAAGATGCACAATTAAATTAACCAAAGCAGTTTTAGTTAGCCGATCAAATATGATATCTGAACTAAAATTATTATGGGCTTGATCACCTTTATGAAGATATTGTATGATATAAAATAAATTAGTGCGTCTTTCTTTTATTCTTATAATCAAGGAGGTTTTCATATTTTAACTTAATGGTCCTACGCCCAAATTTTGCAGTATGAATGCCAGGGTAGTATCAGCTGATAGTAGGTTAGCATCTCTCCGACATAAAGCCTCTACAGCCAATTTCACTGGTAACAACATAGAAACTGTTAATAATATCAATTCTAATTCAGATTCCATAAAATTATTAGCTGAGTTTAAGTCAATCAGGGCTTTTTGAATAGAATTTTTTAGTTTATAAAAACACTCTGGCATAAAAAGTAAGCTGTTCTATCTGGTCTTATTATCTAATATTAATGACAGTTCATTACCATGTTCAGTTTTTACATAAACTTGAAGGATTTCATTTTTGGTTGGCGATCGCCTGAACAGCTTTACAACTTTTCTAACTTTGCTTATCAATGGAGCCAAATTATTTTCAAGTTCATTTGAAATTGGCGAGTTCTGAAAAATCCTTAGTCCGTCTAAATGCTCTTCATTATTGTCATCGGAAATCTCACCCGCACTATCTTCATCAGATTCAATATAATCATCGGTCAATTCTACAGTTGTTGTTTTATACAAGAAGTCAACCACAGCCAATTGGATTCCATGGATTAGACAAAGTTGCTGGTCAACGGACATTAATCGCCTACTTTCTTCATAACGGAAGCACCATCTGTAGTAACACATATTTCTGCTGGGAAATGTCCATTAACTCTCGCTAAATCCAAATTCCAAAATCTATTTCGAGTATGAACTGTAATGTTCAAATAACGTCTATTTTTTACCGAAGTCTACTCGTCAAACGTAAGACTAAACCGATTTCCTTGCTGTTGAAGTTTAGATAATTCTTTTATTATTGAGTTTCGAATTTTAGTAACATAACTATTTGATACAGATACAGATTTCTCTGTGTCAAAACACGCACGAAGTCTCAGCGATGAGAAATACCGGTATATACCGGTATTGAGAGTTTGGTATCGGTATTCTAAAAGCGTCCGGTATACCGGGATACCGGTTTTCGGTATACCGGTATTGGATGCCCTAATCATAATGTATCTTTTAAAGCAATTTTTATGATTTAAACAAAGACTTACAAAAATAATTGCGTTTTCAATGAAGTTATAATCGTTAAAGCTAATAAAACTAATTATGTAACAAAAATATAAGAAGTTTCTGGTTACTAAACACAAACAACGCATACAAAGTAACTCGCGGATGAACAAGCATCGCGTCTGAGGCCACGACAGAACACAAATATATATAGCAAATAATTAGATATAAAGAAAAGTTTCTAGATATTGGTTTACTAACTTTAATTATTTTCGCTTAAGTTGCCATTCTTAAAACTTGTTATACTTTTTTCTGCTTTAAATAATAATTAAAATTAAAAAACCCACTCACTAAACATCATCAGCGATATTGTGAAGCAGTTTCGCTTCCTGGTCATTATATATTTTTAATCTTTTTAGTTGATTTCTATCTTGATAATTTAATTCCTATAGTAATTCAATGATTTAATTATTTCATTTGTTTATCTTACTAAGAAGAATCTCTTCAAATATGTTAAACTTTTCAAATTACGAGAAACATAAAATAGGTATTAAAAAAATAAACTTTTTTATTTATAAAATAATTTAGCTTAAGTAAAACTAAAACTTGCAAACTTAGTTAAATAAAGAATATTCGTTTCCCTTTTAAACAATCTTAAGTTGTTACTTTATATAAAAAACATTGCTTAGTTTTATAAAAAATTATAAAAGAGCGATGTTTCGAAAATATTTTTACTAAATGTAATTTATTTAGCTTTAAGTTTTTTCGCGTTTAAAGATATTTTATTTGCCTATTTTTTTTTTTTTTGTAATTGTCTCTCATTGGTCCAATTAATCTTTGTCGCTTTTTTTTTTTTGCTTTTTAAAATGTTCTCGAAACGACTAAAAAATCTGGCCAGCTTTTTGCAATTAAATATTATTTACATGGTCAGCAATCGAGAGCGATCGCTCCCGCTTACCAACCAAGCCTGTATACATTATAAAATTTTTTGTCATCATTTGTTAGTTACACACCCTTCAAATCAAGCAATTGAGAAATAGAAGTGTTAACTGACTTTTTTTGTTTTCTTAAATATTTATCATAATCTATTATTAGATTTTATACTTTATGATGAACAGATTGATTTGATTAAGTAAGAAATAATTTCTTTTTACTAGAATTCTCTCAGTTCTAAGCTAATTATTTTCAATTCGGTTTAACTCTGACTTTTCTAAAGTCACAGACTTGAATCTTCTAATTACTGGAGTTTTGGATTCTTTATAAACTGTTTTTAAATTGTCAATACTGACTACAAATTTTCTAGTAACATTGTAAAATCTATTTTTTCTAAGTTCTTTGCCCAATTTTTCTTGTTTTTGTTAATTAAATTGCTTATATGACATTCTAAAAAAAGTGTTCCTAAAATTATTCCATTATATTAAAAGAGAGAAATATTTAAAAAATAAACATTTTCAAAATAAAATTTAGTTATCTTTGATTTGCATGAAAGGTAATACTACTAATATATTATTATTTGTTATTATATGTTAATGTTTTCAGAGATGATTTTTAGTGTGTATTTATTCTGTTGTGGGATTTATTTATTTGATATATATACCCAACACAACATCTTTTCAAATAGCTTAACTTTAATGTTAAATTAATTAAAAAAATGTGTTTGATTTTTTTTTTAAATTAAATCAAATAACAGATATATTCAACTAATATACATAAATACTCATCCACTATAATGTTTAATGTAATGCTTTGTTTCAAAAATTTCATAAAAAGGTGTTAAAAGTCAACACCCTAACACACATATCTACTATAGTGCATTTAGATATTCATTTGCGAACTGATTTTGCTGAAAAACGTTTTTTTTGGAAAATGAAGAAAAAAACAGAGAATAATGATAAAAACAATTGCTGCCCCAACCCAAACCCTTAGTCAATGTAGCAGCACTCCCTTGCATATCTATCTAGATAGTCAGTTGATGTATGTAATGAAGCCACCACAGCTACCTATTTTATTATGTCATATATTTTTGCCATATTAAATCATTGCTAATTTTGATGAAGCCAACATCATTTTGTGACATATTTAATCTTGAGTTTTGCAAAGGTCTGAATAGCAACACTAAATCTATTGCATTGCTCATCATATCGCTTCCTGAGTGAACTTTTCCTTATAATTTTTTAAATAAAAACATGTGAACACCACTGGTTAAATTGTTGAATTCTTCAACAATTTAACCATTAACAGCCGCATTGCACAGTATTATTAACAGCCATATATTATATTGCGCACATATTGCGCAGTATGAAACAATTTAATCATATTAACAGCCAATTTAATAGGTTTTAACACTTTCAAAATATCTTTAAAATTGACTTTCTCATTTTAACTATTTGTTCCAGTATCTGGAAGCTTCAATTGGCATGGTTTTAATTTTAACTTTTTAATAATGAATTAATGCGTTCAACTGAGTTAAGATGTCATGTTTTATCATCTGCTTTTATTTTCAACTTGAAAATTTTAATCAACTTATGTGAATTATTTTTTAATTTATTTAATTATTACTTAATGCTACATCGAAATGCTTTATTGCTGCTTCTATGAGCAAATCTAAAGATCATTATTGTCATTGCAATCTGATTCTGAATCATCATTTCTATTGAAATCGCATCCTTGGCAGGACATTTTGCCAACAATTTAGCCAAAGTTTTGCAGCTAATATATCTGTCTATCTTCATTTGTTTTTTGAAAACTTCAGCAACAGATGCTTTATCTACTTTAATATTTTTGATAATTATATTATGGATAGGTCTCATGTGGGTGATCAGACCTGATGTGCTCAAATATTTTCATCTTATGAGAGGACTGCATAGGGTACATTTTGCTTCATTAGCCAAACTGTACATGACTTTTATAGGTTATATATATACATATAAAATAAAAGTTAAATATGCCATGAATAAAATTACATTACATACTAATCATATATGCATGTACAGCAAAATCCTTAACTAAAAGTTTTTTGTTTTTGTTTTAGTCTTGAAAATATTTAGTACTAAAAAAAATAGTTATTCTAAATAAAAACATTTATCAAACACCTATATGAGTAACTAATTAATATACAGAAATTCTTATGTTGTTACCATTTGCAAACAGCAGCATATATATATATATATATATATATATATATATATATATATATATATATATATATATATATATATATATATATATATATATATATATATATATATATATATATATATATATATATATATATATATATATATATATATATATATATACACACACACACAGTCATGGACAAAATTAAGTAACATTGTTGATAAAATTGATACTCAATAAATATTATAAAACAATAAAAACAAAATTATTTTCGTCAAGATCTGCATAACTGCAATAATTTTATGCTTTTTTAAAAATTTGATTACTAAGAAAAGTAAATATATTTATAACTTTTTATAACTCCTAACAAAAGTAACTCTATTAAATTTTTGATTAAAAAGTTAATAGATAATAAAAACTCAAATTTTAAACATTTGAGTTTTTATTATGAAATATAATCTTTGTCAACAGCTATTTATTAAAAATGACTATTATTAAAGAGATTTTGTTAAATTTATTAAAAATAAGCATTTTAAACTATACTTTTTCAGAATTAAAACTAACAATAATAATGGTTCATTATCAAAATTATTCATTGGACATCTGATCTCAGGTCATTTGTGATTAAAAAAAGGGCCTAACCTACAAGCAATGTGCAGAAAAATATCAAATATTGATAAGTGGTGTTAGAATGTTTTCAAAAACATTCAGAACGTTTTCAAAAACAATTAGAATGTTTTCAAAAACATTTAGAATGTTTTTAAAAACATTTAGAATGTTTTTAAAAACATTTAGAATGTTTTTAAAAACATTTAGAATGTTTTTAAAAACATTTAGAATGTTTTTAAAAACATTTAGAATGTTTTTAAAAACATTTAGAATGTTTTTAAAAACATTTAGAATGTTTTTAAAAACATTTAGAATGTTTTTAAAAACATTTAGAATGTTTTTAAAAACATTTAGAATGTTTTTAAAAACATTTAGAATGTTTTTAAAAACATTTAGAATGTTTTTAAAAACATTTAGAATGTTTTTAAAAACATTTAGAATGTTTTTAAAAACATTTAGAATGTTTTTAAAAACATTTAGAATGTTTTTAAAAACATTTAGAATGTTTTTAAAAACATTTAGAATGTTTTTAAAAACATATAGAATGTTTTCAAAAACATTTAGAATGTTCTTAAAAACATTTAGAATGTTTTAAAAAACATTTAGAATGTTTTGAAAAGCATTTAGAATGTTTTTAAAAGCATTTAGAATGTTTTTAAAAACATTTAAAATGTTTTTGAAAACATTCTGATTATTTTTTTTTTTTTAAATAAAAACATTCTAATAATGTTTTTACTTTTTTAAATTGCGTTTTTGTGGTTTAATTAGTTCCTGCAATTAAATTAATGTGTCTACCGGAAAGAACAAATTTTTGATATCACCTATAAACCTTACTTAACAATAAATTGCCATTGATTTCAATGACTTCTTGCCAGTGAGTTGGTAATTTGTATATTCTTTTTTTGAAAAACATTTTATCCTTTAATTCAAAAAATCAAACTTGCGCTTATTGGTATCTTATTTGTTTTTAAATTTCTTGCCATTCAAAAAATTTTGTAAGGACAAAAATAAGTGATTGTTGGAGAGCACTAAGTCTGGATAATATGGTGGATACAATTTCCCAGCCTAGTTTTTGATGAGTCCCCAGCATGCAGTCTGACCTTTTCATGATGCATATGATGTCCTTTCTATTGAACATTGACAAATTTTTCTTGAATTTTGACTTTAAATTATCCAGTTGCTAACAACACTTCTCCAAATATAGATTTTTCATTGGGTTTTAAAAGCTCATAATGTATTGGTACTTAAATGTCCTACCATATACACAACACTCTCTTATTCAGAGTCTAATGTGGTTTAGATGAAGGGTTAGGTTTTCCGGGTTGCTGAGCTGAATCAAGTGTTTGAGTAATCAAATATTGTCAGAAAAATGTTGTCTCTAAAATGTTTTTAATAACATATTTATCAATCAAAGATCAAAGCCCAGAACATGAGTGATCAGAAATATCAAAATCACTGGTTTGAAATTTTTGGAATCATCTTCTAACAGAAATAGTACTTTCACCAAACACTTTCAATAAATTTCTACATGGTTCTGTACCATTTCTTCCTGTTGAAATTCGTATAAAATGCAGTGACGCAAATGAAATTTATCAGTAGCCATGTTTACACTATCACTTTATAATGAAGACAAACAAAAAATATCTTTGTTTGAGTTATTTTCCTATGTTTGAATGAATACTTTAAACAATAAAAATAATGAGCAAAACACGTGCTAAATAAACATGTACTAATGCGTCAAAACTTGTTTTTATAGAAAAAGAAAAAAACTTTCCAGTTACATAAAATGCCACAGATAATATCATACTGAAACTGCTATTTGCAAGAGCCTCAATATATATATAAACTAAGGGTATGGGTTTAAAAAGGTACACTCTAGACATTTTTAAAAATAAAAGTTTAATTATTAGTTACAATTTCAGAGATGTAAAATTTATAGTAAATAATTTTTTTTTAAGTAAAAAATATATTAGACATTTTGAAAAACAAAACTATTAGATTGACAGGAAAATTGTCTTTTAATAACAATTTTCAAGATTTTTTTTTATTTAAAGATAAGAAAGTCTAAAGTATTTTAGTACTTACTTTTAGATTAGCATAGATGAGTAGAATTTATTCTGTACAAACATTGCGTATAAAATACAATTTTGTATTTTATACACAATGTCAAGTCTTAAAAAAACATTTTTTTTTAAGAATGATAAAAAGTTCACTAGTGCCATAGGGAAAACCATAGTTAATATTACTAATTTAAAAAAAATAACTACGACCTTAGTTCCTCATAAAATATGGAGGTTGATATGGAATATGCTTTGTGCATTATGATATAAGTTATTTTATACATATTAACAACTTTGTCAAAATTTAATACATATTAACAAATTTTGTCAAAATTTTCTACATATTAACAAATTTTGTCAAGATATAAAAGTTTAAATTTTTTTTTAATTTTACAAAGTAAAAATGAAAACAATAAAAGAAATGAGAAAAAAAAAATTACATATTTACTAATGGTTTTAGAAAGTATTAAGTACCTAAATTTTGATGAGTAGGAGGAGGATATTGTGTAAAATCAACAGGGTAACCTTGTTTGACTGGATATTCAACTGGTGTTGGATAAGCAGCTTGCTGAGGATACCCACCAAATGGTTGCTGAGGATAGCCACCTTGTTGCTGAGGGTAACCAGGTTGTTGTTGAGGATAGCCAGCTTGTTGGGGATAGCCAGCTTGTTGGGGATAACCAGGTTGAACTTTAGGATAAGAATCTGAACATTCTGGTTGTACAGTACCATATTGTGCACTTGAATATTGTACTTGGGTATTAGTTTGTCTTCTTTTATATGCTCGAAAACAGCATATAGCAATAAATACAATAAAAAAAAGTAGCGCAAATACTCCACCAACAATAAACTTCCAAGTTACAGCAGTAACAGATATAGCTTTAAAAAAAATCACAGCTATAAGAAAGCTTAAAAATAATTCTCCAAGATAATTCATTAAAAAAAAAAAAAATTTTTTAAAGAAAAGACAGAAAAATGTATTAATTGAATTCACCTTCATCATAAGCTACAAAACCAACAACAAAACCCCGATTATTTGATCTTGAAAAAAAAGATTTTTGAAATTCAATCTCTAATGAGTAATATTTTGTAGTTAATTGACTTTTTTTGTAAATATTCCACTCGTATTTACCAGTAATCTGGGACGATTTTTCACCTAAAGCATATTTAAGGAGATAAAGAATGAAAAAATAATAACAATATACTATAAATAAATACAACATATATAATCAACAAAATAAAAATACAAACAAAAAGAGAAATCAAAATAAATTAGTAATTAAAATAAAATTAAAAAAACAAAAAATTATCAAAAATTAAAAAGATTTTAAAAAATTACTTAGTAAAATATTGTTAAAAAATCATTTTATTTTTCTACAAATGATCCTGTCTATTTTCATTTACATGCTCTGGTTTAAAACACAGGCTTTACCTGAGCATTAACTTTATGGTACAATTGACAGAAGCAAAAATTAGCCTGCGCAAAGTAGTTGAAAAATTGTGATCAACTTTCAACAAACAATTTTTAAAGCTTACTTATAAGAAGAAAGCCTCTATTCATCTACCTTACATCTATCTACTTTGTAACTCATCTGCCTTATAATTCATCTACCTTATGTTCGTTAACCCTATAGTTGACATTGATTTAATTGCATGTAAATAATGGAAATTTTACTTTATTGCTTATTACTATTGCCCTTTTTAAGTATTGTTTCTGGATTGTCCTTGATTATCTGTAATGTTATTAAACCTGTCCTTGATTTTCTTTTGTGATTATTATTAATTTGATTATTTTAATTTTATTATTATTATTATTATTATTATTATTATTATTATTATTATTATTATTACTATTATTAATTTATTACTATTTTGATTATTATTAATTTGATTTTGTTCTTGATTTTCTGTCTTTGATTATTAAACCTGTCCTTGATTTTCTGTAATGTTATTTATCCTCCTAGGCAAAGACTTAAGGGGTTAAACAGATTCTATCTGTTATCCAGCCTCGCACCCTTTCTTCATCTATTAGGCTGGCGCAGATGTATTTTTAATACATTGTTTCTAGTTTAAGATGTTGAATGCTGGATCTTATAGACTTGATGCATGGATTTTGCTTGTGTCTCTGTTTTTATGACTAGGCAATTCATTCTATTATCTCCTAATGAGGGTACAGCTCTAAAACTCAGTTTTATGGTTCTGAGGCCGGCTGGTAGTCAGGTTTCCTGAACTCTGTGGTAGCTCTCAGAAAAGCTTATTCCATCAACAGGTGAAAAATATCAAAGTATTAATAGTGCCATGTTGCGCATGGATGGTGTCCCTGTTTGTACTTTTGGTGTACATTGGCAAGACCAAATTTGGAGCCCTTTGTTACGGTTTATTAATAGTAATGAGGCAATTACTAGGGCTATTAAACAGTGTACTGAGTACTACCTATGCTTTAAGTCAAGTTCTTTAAGAGATTTAAAAATGAATAAAGTAACAAAAACTATAAAACACAAAAAACCATTGTCATCACCAAGTTCTCTAAACCTATCACTCACTAATATTCATGGTCTTCGAAGTAACTTTTCTTCTGTATAGTCTTATCTCTTGCAAAGTTCACCAGACCTACTTGCTCTTTGTGAAAGTAATTTGAGTTCAGTTGTTTCATCTTATGATCTTAGTTTCGATGGTTATCTTCCTTTAATTCGTAAAGACTCCAATAGTCGCATGCTTGGCCTGGGCATTTACATTCATAAAAAATCACCCGTTTGTTGAGAAAATAGTTTTGAATCCATTGACTACTCTTTTATGTGCTTTCGTTTAGCACCACTTCACTCTATTGTTTTTCTCTTTGTTCTATATCGCTCTCTTTCATCTCAAGACTGAACTCGTGACTTTTCATCTCAAGATTGAACTGTTACTTCTGATCATATTGACTAAGCATTCTCTCTTTATCCATCAGCTAATATTGTTGTTGTCGGTGACTTTAATGCTCATCACACTGAATAGATTGGCTCTAGTGTCAGTGACTCTGCAGGCATTAAAGCTCACAACTTTTGCCTTTCTCAATCCTTAACTCAAATATTTAACTTCTAACTCCCTTTCCAGACAACCCAAATCATTTACCTTCTCTTCTCGACTTGTTTTGTTTCTGATCCTAAACAGTGTTTTGTTTCTGATCTTAAACTTGTTCTCTACTTGTCTTGTTTCTGATCTTAAACAGTGCTCAGTTTCTCCAAATTCATCCTTAGATGCTTCTGATCACAGTTTCATCCCTCTAAAACTAGTTTCATCTCTCTAAATCTCTCTAAATCTCATTCTTCTTCATAATCTGAATACCCCTATCATCATACCTCTTACAACTAACTTAAAGCTGACTGGGACTCTTTCCAGGATTTTCTTTGTGATGGCCCTTGAGTAGAAATCTTTTGTATTCCTGTTGACAAATGTGCTTCTTACATAACTTCGTGGGTTCAGGCTGGCATGGAATCTTTTATTCCCTCTTGACAATTCCAGGTCAAGCCTCACTCTTCTTCATGGTTTTCCACACATTGTACTGCTGCAATTGCCAATTGAAATCGTTACTTCCATACCTATCAGCAGAAAAATTCTTTTAAAAACATACATTTGTTTATTACTGCTAGAAACCATTGTAAAAAGGTTTTGTCTAATGCCAAAGCCCATTATTCTCAGGTCATAAAATCTCTTATTTCATCACAAAAATTAGGCTCTTGCGACTTCTGGAGTATCTTTAGTAGTATCAATAATAAGGGCAAATCTGTAACTCCACCTCTATTGTATGGTTCAGACTTTGTCACCTCACTTTAAAACAAAGCTGAATTGTTTGCTAAGAACTTTTCATCAGTATCATCTTTTGATTCCACTAGTTGCGTTCTACCAAATATAGCCGTCAAACAGGTTGATCTATTGCTTGACATTCGTATCACTCCAGCTTCTGTATTTAAAGTGATTTCCTGCTTAAACTCTTCTACAGCTTGTGGCCTGGATAACATACCTGTTATAGTCTTGCAGAAGTGTTCTCTGGAGCTGTCATCTATACTTTCAAAACTATTCAACAAGTACTTATCAGAGTCTTGTTTTCCAGCCTGATGGAAAGCAGCATCTGTTATCTCTATTTTCAAAAATTCTGGAGAGCAATCTGATTCGTCTAATTACCATCCCATTAGCCTTCTTCCTATCATAGGCAAGGTTTTTGAATCTTTAATTAACAAACACTTAATCTTTTTCACACTTAATCTCATCTTGAATCTAATAACTTACTTTCTGATCATCAATATCAATTTCGATCTTCTTGTTCTACAGCTGATTTGCTAACAGTAAGAACCGATAGGTTTTATCCTGAATTGATAAAGGTGGAAAGGTTAAGATCATTGCTCTTGATATTTCTAAAGTTTTTGATAAAGTTTGGTATGCAAGATTGGATCTTTCCTTTTCAATTGGAGCATAAAAGTTGTCTTCAATGGACAGCACTCTTCTTCTTATTCTGTAACTTCAGGGGTTCCTCAAGGTTCAATCCTTGGCACTATACTCTTTTTAATTTACATTAACATTTACATCTTCCAGATAGTCTCACATCTAAGGTGGCATTGTTCGCTAATGATACTACCATTTATTCTTGTCATGATAAGAAGCTAACACTCTATGATTGCTTGGAGGAGGCATTTGAGCTTGAAAATGATCTCACTTCTGCTACAGCATGGGGCTCACAGTGGCCGGTGAACTTTAATTCAGATAAAAATAAATTTTTTTTAGCCAATGGTTATCACAACAATTTAGACCTTCCTATATTTTAGAACGGCAATGTACTTGATGGGTCATCTACCCTTCATCTTCTAGGATTAACTCTTACTTCCGATCTTTCTTGAAAACCATATATCATATCCGTTGCAAAATTAGCATCTGCAAAAATCTGCATCTCTTTATTGAGCTCGGCACTTTCTTACTCCAGATTCTATTCTCTATCTCTATAAATCTCAAAACTGGCGTTGTCATATCTGGGGCAGATCTTTTAATGATGCTCTTTCTCTTTTAGACAAAGTGCAAAAAACGCATTGTAAACATAGTTGGATCTGCTCTTGCAGCCAACCTTCAACAATTATCACATCATTGTTATGTTGTTTCTCTTTCTCTTTTCTACAAATAATATAATGGGCACTGCTCTAAAGAGCTAGCATCTCTTGGGCCATCTACTAAAATTCATTCTCACGTTACTCATCATTCAATTAAGTCTCATCCTTTTCTGTAATTGTTCCTAAGTGCTCCAAAAACTCTTATTCCTCTAGTTTTTTTCCCTAAACATCAATTCCTTGAAATTTGCTTCCTTTATCTTACTTTCCTGATTCATATAACTTGCAATCTTTTAAGTCGTCTGTCAATCGTTATCTTGCTCTAAATTCTTCATCTTTTCTCTTCCAGTAACTTCCAACTCTAATTAGTGGTTGCTTGCAGCCTTGTTGGAAGTGAAGATGTTTAAAAAAAATAGCAACTTGGTTGTTTCTATTTTTTTTTTATTATTTATTATTTTAAAATTTTTTAAATTTTTTATATCTTGCTTGTTTATTAATGCTTATTTTAATAGTTTTTTTTATCTTATTTTTTTTTTTTTATATAATTTTCTATTTTTTGCGAATTGATTTTGTTGTTAAGCAACAATATTTTTAAAACTTTTTGTTGCCTTAACTTTTAGTGACATTAGAGAAAGTTTTTTTTTTACTCTTCAGATGGCAATATTTTCATATATTTTTTATATTTATTTTTATATTTACTTCAATGTAAAGGTGTGATCTTGACAATACTACTTGTGAGAAAAATACTTCACTATTATTTTTCTCACTTCATTATTATTTTTACTTTCACAAATTTTAATCGATTATTTTTAGGTTCTAGTTTTTTCTTCTTATCATTTTTATGTTTTATTATTATTTTTTTTTTGCTAATGATTCTTAGGTTTTGAAGTTTGATTTGGTCAAGTCAGACTTCAAAAAAAACTTGAGCTTATGCCTAAACAAAACTTGAAAATTTCATAATTATGCTTGAGCAAGGAAGAATTAAAAATTTCATATAGCGTATATATATATATATATATTTCATATACCTAAACATTGCATCACAGTTATTTAACATGGAAATGGTGTGCATAAATAAATATGTAAATAAATATAGATAAAAATAAATGTGTAAATCAATAATTGAAATAAATTAAAGTTCCTAAGCATTTATAATATATTACTAAACATACTATTTAAAGTTATTTTGCTAAAATTTTATGTGGAGAAAAAAAAATTATGTGTATTAATTATGTCAAGAAAAACTTAATAAATATTAGTAGTAATCAGAGGTTGATAAAATCACTTTGATTTAACAGAATATGCAGGGGAATATCAGTGAAAATGCATTAAAGAAGAAAGAAGAAAAAAGAAAAAACTGAAAAACTTATGTATTTATATATAAGATGTTTTAAATTAAATAGCTCAACAACTGCTTGAATGGTTTAGCAATTAAACAGTAAATTTTTATACTTATGAACATGTACATTACTAAGGCGGGAGCAGGGCCGCCGAGAGGGGGGAGGCACCGAGACAGTCTGTCCCAGGCGGTAGATATATGTACATGTACATTACTAAGGCAAGAGTAAATAAGTGTAAGAGCAGAGAAAAGCTCTCCTAAAACTAACATGGCAAACTGCTCCTCTAAACAGCTTCTTACAAGAGCTTTTGGTTTTAACACAAGCTATTGGTTTATTCATTAAAAAAATTGCTTATTAAATAAAAAAATTTAGTTTTACACTTGTAACAAGCATATGTTTGTAACGTTAATGTTACAAGAGTATATACATAACAAGCTTCATTTACTGCGCCATGAAAACATTCTTTAGACAAGAGTTGTCTTTCACACTAGTTATCCATTTATTTATTAGCAACATTACTTATTTGATAAAAAATTTGACAAAGAGCTACAAAGGTTTTACTGTTTATAAAAAATCTTTTATATTTTCTTATTGTAATAGAATCCAGGCTTTTTAAGAATTATTACAACAATTAAAAATTCTACAATAAAAGTGAATAATATATTAAATAAGTAATTAATATTTAAAATATATAATTTATTACATAAAATAAAAATTATTATGCAATAATTTAGAGTGCAATAATTCTATTTTTTATCAGTTAAATAATTTTGTATTTTATCAATATAAATTAGAGTGTAATAATTTCATATTTATCAAAATAGTCCAATTTTATCAAAACATCTGCATTCTAAATCAGCGCTTTTTTTTTGTGTGCGAAAGCTGTTTTTTAAAAATTATTGCAGCTTATTATGCAATTTTTTTTTTTAATTTTACAAAAATGACTTAGTGTTTTTCATTTTAGTTTCAACAATAAATATACTTTAGGGAAAAAAATATTTTTGCGAAAATCGTAAATTGCTTCTGTAAACTGTTTTAGGAGAGTGCAAATGAGCTCTCATTTGCACTCTGTCACATCTGCGGTGGTAGCAAGAGCTAAAGCTTTCGCTCTCATTTGCACTCTGTCACACCTGCGGTGGTAGCAAGAGCTAAAGCTTTCGCTCTCATTTGCACTCTGTCACACCTGCGGTGGTAGCAAGAGCTAAAGCTCTCGCAACCGCCAAGGCCTCCATGTATATATAAAAATGGTTTTAAATTTACTGATGTGGTTAATTGGCACAATTAATCAAACAGTGAAATTAAAAACAATGGTTTATATTTAAAATGTAACAAAGGGAAATATTATAAGTAAAATACTTTTTAGCTGTTTTTTTACAAAACATCTAACAACTACCAATTCAGTTTCTTTTTAACAAAAAGCAAATTTTAATTCTACTATTTATAATTGGAAGTACTTATCGTATAATTGGAAGTACTTATCGTATAATTGGAAGTACTTATCGTATAATTGGAAGTACTTATTGTATAATTGGAAGTACTTATCCTATAATTGGAAGTACTTATCGTATAATTGGAAGTACTTATCGTATAATTGGAAGTACTTATCGTATAATTGGAAGTACTTATCGTATAATTGGAAGTACTTATCGTATAATTGGAAGTACTTATCGTATAATTGGAAGTACTTATCGTATAATTGGAAGTACTTATCCTATAATTGGAAGTACTTATCGTATAATTGGAAGTACTTATCGTATAATTGGAAGTACTTATCGTATAATTGGAAGTACTTATCGTATAATTGGAAGTACTTATCGTATAATTGGAAGTACTTATCGTATAATTGGAAGTACTTATCGTATAATTGGAAGTACTTATCGTATAATTGGAAGTACTTATCGTATAATTGGAAGTACTTATCCTATAATTGGAAGTACTTATCGTATAATTGGAAGTACTTATCGTATAATTGGAAGTACTTATCGTATAAAACTATAAAAATTACTAATATATATCCAGCAATAAATGTTCTGTAAATTTTGTAATATCAATATAATGAATTCTTTAAATAAATATTCAGCCATCAAGAAAAATTACAACCAAATACATTAATTAAATATTAAATTAATTAAAAAAATAAAACCAAATAGTTTAAGGAAATTGAAAACAAGCCAGATGATATTTAAAAAAAAAAAAGTTAATGTGGGAGGGAATAACAAAGTTATTTAACAAGCAAGGAATCAGTGCTATAAGTAATGAAAAAGAACTAAAAAAATGCTGGATAAACAAAAAATAACTATGATAACAGTAATTTCTATTTTTAATTTTAAGTTGGTTGTAACTTTTTTCCGGTGAGCAAACCAAGGTTTTGTCTTTTTCACAAAATCCTGACCTGATTATTTATTATAAATGATATATATACATTTAATAGTATATGTATATCAAATTCATTTTAAATAGTTTATAGTTATAACAAATATAAATTATAAAAAGTATATAATTATAAACTTTTTTTACTATAAAGGACTATTTAATACAATAAAATTCAATGCACAGAAAATTAATGTAAGGAAAAGAGTATAAATGGTTATTATTTTTAATGTAAGCGTTATGATTTTATTTATATTATAAATAAGATCTATATAAATTATAAAGATTTTTCTAATAATTTGTGTTTGACCTTTTTATGTGATTGTGCAGCATATTATGATCCATTTTTAAATTTTGTATAATTTTTGAAAATTTTTAGAATATAATCTTGAATCTATGACGACCATTTCAATGGGGAAGTATTCAATAAGTAACTTTTTAAGAAAACAATTACATCTTACTTAAATTACTTTTTTATACATTTTTTAAATATTAGATGAAGTACTTTGCAGTTAAGTTATCAAAATGGATCACCTATCTCAATAATATATATCTTTTTAATTTAATATAAATTACTAATGACATTCATGATGCTGAAGAACTGATATGAAAGTACAAAATTAAGACTGTCAAAGTTAATGTCAGGGGTGTAGTGGCTTTAAAAAGCCCATGCGAAAAAGTCCTATATAAAAGGCTTATATATTTTATATAAGGCCTATATATGCTATATATGCCTATATATGATTTTACAATACTTGTTGGATGTAAAGACCCATAAACACATACATGCATAATACATATACACATGCATAATACATACACACACACACACACACACACACACACACATATATATGTATATATATATATATATATATATATATATATATATATATATATATATATATATATATATATATATATATATATATATATATATATATATATATATATATATATATATATATATATATATAAACACACATATAATCCTTATAAAGTAGTCAAAAGAGACTTTAATTTAAAAAAAAGTCTCATTCAACGCTTTTTATTAACATTTAAGCAACATCGACAATTAGGCGACATTTTAATGTTGGTTAAAAGTTAAAAAATTAAAATAATGCAGAAGCACATTTAGTTTTATCATTTTTTTAAAAACTGCAATAACTATGAATAGAAAGGTTTTTCATTTAATTATGTTTTTATTTTTATATAATATTTTTAAAACATTGAGGAGTGTTGCTACATCAACTGACAAATAGGTAAAACATGAAAGTGAACAATGACAAAACTAGTGGACCAGATAATCCTCTTTTCAAAAAAAGCTGAAAAATATTTACGAAGAACCTAATTTTAATTATAATCCAGTTCAACTGATATGATTTGATTGGAATAAGGTTAAAGGCAGTCTTTTAAAGGAGGCAACTTATAAGTTTTTAAAGGACTTTTAAAGGAGGCAGCTTATAAGTCATTGACATTTTGCAAAGCTTATGTTGGTAAAACAGGTCTTTTAAGAGATAATAAAAGCTTGCAGAATTAGTCGTCACTTATTTATCTCCTTTTAATATAAAGTAAGAAAAACTGGTGCTATTCATCATGCAAAATTTGATATGCCTATGTCTGGCTATTATAAGCCTGAGAACAAAGTAAAGGTTGATATCAAGAAAATTTATAAAATGCATACAAATATTGGTAAAAAACTACCATCCTTGTCTGTCTTGGTTAACGACTTTTCTCACCTGATTATTGACATGATTAAGCTTGATGAACAACGAGTTAAAGACTGGCTCTTACTTCCACCTAACTATTGGCATACTCAGTCATGCTTCAAAAGTTTTCAAAAACATGCTGAAACTTTGTAAATGACCATTAAGAATGGCCATCATAGGTATGATGGGACAGTATATTTATAGATATTCCAATGAAACTGAAAACATAACAGATTGCTCACAGTAGACAAAGTTCAATCTGTATTCAGATCACCAAAAAACATCTAGAACAATTTCAAAAAGTAAACTTAATGATGGGCTCGGTGTGATAAAGAAAAGGATAAAGAGATAATTGATTAGAAAATCAAATATTTTTTTGTTATAAAATTTCCAATAAACATTTATTTTTTATTTGTTCTTACTCATTTTGATTTTTCAGTATAAATAAATAGTGCTTTTTTAAATATAAGTAACTGACATTGCATGCATGAGGGGGGAATGAACATCTGAAAAACACCATGTTATGAGTCTTACATAAATTAATTTTTCTGCTGAACTAAAATAAAGTTTTCAAAACTATAATAAAGTTTCTCTATTGCTTTCTCTTTTGGTTACTCAGACACAATGGCTGCCTATTTTAAATAGATCTGGTCTGGATTTAAAAACAAACAAACCTGGATTTGTTCACTAGAAAAAACTGTAGACTTTTCAAGTTTGTTTTCAAGACTAATTTGTACAAATCATCAAAAATCAAAGTGAAATCTTATTTTTCAAGTACGAATTCAGTTCAAGTTCATTTCTTGCATTACACTTTAGTCAACCTTCATATTTGAAGTATAACTTGAAATCTCAAATTTACTTTTTTTAAGTTGAACTTAAAACTGAAAATTTTAAAGTACAGCTGGAGTTTAAAGGAACTACCAAGTCCCTAGACATGTTGTGTTCATATTAAAGAGAATGTTAAAAAAAATGTCTGAGCAAATTTTTTTTGATTAAAACTAATTAATAAATGTATATCAAGAAAAAAAAATCTTGTTGTTTTAGTCGAAGCTCGTCTTCTCCATTTTCTGTGGTATTTTGAGTATGTAAAATAAACATGATTTTCCAGGCGCATTATACAGACTTGATAATTTATTCAAGCGCGTTTAATTCACAGGAGTTTAGTGCATGACTAAAACTCCTATGAATTAATTTTATCTGAATTAAAGTTCACCAGCCACTGTGATGCTGTAGAAGAAATGAGATCCTTTTAAAGCTCAGATCCCCCTGCAAGCAATCAGCAGAAGTTGGCTTCTTATTGTGACAAGAATAAATGATAGTATTATCAGCGAACAATGCCAGTTTAGATGTGAGAATATCTGGAAGATCGTTAATGTAAATTAAAAAGAGTATAGGCCCAAGGATTGAACCTTGAGGAACCCCTGAGGTTACAGAATAAGAAGAAGAGTGCTGTTCATCAAGGACAACTTTTATACTACGATTGGAAAGGAACGATTCAATAATCTTAAAGGTGTTTCCAGATACACCGTAAGAAGAAAGCTTATGGAGAAGACCAGCATGCTAAACTTTATCAAACGCTTTAGAAATGTCAAGAGCGATGGCCTTAACCTTTCCACCTTTATCTAATGCGCGATAAAACCTTTCGGTTATTACTGATAGCAAATCAGCCGTACAACGAGAAGATCGAAATCCATATTGATGATCAGAAAGAAGGTTATGAGATTCGAGATAAGAGATTAAGTGTTTGTTAATTAAAGATTCAAAAACCTTGCTTATGATAGGAAGAAGACTAATGGGACGGCAGTTAGACAAATCGGATCGCTCTCCAGAATTTTTAAAAATTGGGATAACAGATGCTGCTTTCCAGCAGGCTGGAAAACAAGACTCTGATAAGCACTTGTTGAATAGTTTTGAAAGGATAGACGACAGCTCTGGAGAACACTTCTGCAAGACTTTAACAGGTATGTTGACCGGGTCACATGCTGTAGAAGAGTCTAACAGAAAATCATATTAGATACAGAAGCTGGAGTGATACGGATGTCGAGCAATGGATCAACCTGTTTGACGGCTATATCAGGTAGAACGCAACTAGTGGAATCGAGAGATGATATTGATGAAAAGTTCTTGGCAAACAATTCAGCTTTGTCTTTAGGTGATGGGACAAAGTCTGAACTATACAAAAGAGGTGGAATTACAGACTTGCCCTTATTATTGATACTATTAAAGATTCTCCAGTCACGAGAGCCTAATTTTTGTGATGAAATACGAGATTTCATGGTCTGAGAATAGCGGGCTTTGGCGTTAGACAAAACCTTTTTACAATGGTTCCTAGCAGTAATAAACAGACGTCTGTTTTCTGGAGAATTTTTTTGCTGATAGATATGGAAGTAATGGTTTCGATTGGCAATTGCAGCAGCACAATGTGAGGAAAACCATGGAAAAACATAATTAGCTTTCAAATAAAATTCTTGAACTAATTTATTTTCACTAATGCATTCTGAATTAAACACAAGCATGCAAGTTTATTTATAGCACAATTAGTTTATTTACCTGGATGAAATTACCCTAATATCTAAAGCCCAATCTGAATGTTGGTAAGTAGACGTTGTATTCCAAAATAAGAAAAATATATATATTTTTTATTAACTGTAAACTATATATTTTTTATTAAAAATATATATATTTTTATATGCGGTAGTGGTGTAGTGGTAGAGCGCTCGCTTCATAAATGAGTGGTTCGGAGTTCGATCCTCACCACGTCCCTGGTAGTACCGCGCTCAACTCGTTTCTCCGCGCAGCGGCCTTGTTCATCAAGGTTCGTGTTTCGGAGTTATAGAGTTGAGAGAGGGTTATAGCCACAAATAAGTAGCCTCCTCGTCTGTAGTGGCCTTCTCGGCCTTGAGGAGGTGAATTAAAATAAAAAAAAAACAAAAAAAAAACTCCAAAATGTGAAGAATGAAAATAATGACTTCAAAATAATTTGAAAGTTTTGCATTTAAGAAATTTGATATATTTATACAAAAATTTTTATTTAAACTTAAATAAAAAATATTTTAACTAAAAATTGACAAACCTTTAACTTTAACATAATCCGATCCATAAAAATCCATGTCCATAAAATTCAACTTATATACTTGGCTACTGGTAAAACTTTCAATGTCCCATTCACACTTCAATGAAGTTAAAATGTTCTTAGAGTTATAAGTTAATGGCCAATTTGGACTGGATACAACTCCCACTGAATTGTAAATATTACTGCAGATAAAATAGATTTTTATCATCATGATCAATATATATATATATATATATATATATATATATATATATATATATATATATATATATATATATATATATATATATATATATATATATATATATATATATATATATATATATATATATATATATATATATATATATATATATATATATATATATATATATATATATATATATATGTATATATATATATATATATATATATATATATATGTAGATATATATAGATATATATCTAGATATATACCATAAAATCGTTTAAGTTCAGTCACCATGTAACTTCGATCATTTAAGGAAAAATGTAAAAAAAAAGCGTGCAAAACTTTTTTTCTCTAATAGTATTTGTTATTACTTCATAAATATGAATCTATAAAAAAAAAAATTTTTGTTTCAACCTGCTGAAACAATTCGTTTGAAAAACAACAATTCAAAAAAGGCATACTATTAAAAGTCTAAAATAAGCAAAGTATTAAAATAAATGATTGAATTTAAACTTAGTATTATTAAGAATCTGAAAATTAACTATATTTACAAAAAAAAATAATAACTTTTGAATACTTCCATATTCTTTTTTTAAATTAGTGAAATTTTGAAATACCCTAACTTCATTCATTTATGGATAAATAACCAAGGAGAGTTTACCTGTAAATTTACCAGTATAATTAGACTTTTTATAATGGATACTCACTATGGTATTTTATTTGAATTTAGAATTTATTTACAATTTCAAAATTAACCTGTTTTAAAATAAAAATTACTGGTCGATTTTCTGGTAAATTTATAAACTGATTGAACTAATTACAAAACAATAACACATATTGCAACGCACTGAAATAGTTCTTTTGCAAGTTAATATATTTATGTCATGATGACATCGTCATTGCATGAATTTATGTGAGAAAATACAGATGGCTTGTGGTTTGAAGGCTGTGGACGAAGGTATGAGTAAGAGGAAAGCAGCCATAACATTTGTCTTCAAAAGATCAACTTTCATAGACAGAAGTAATGGGATAAACTGCTAAAAAAAAAAGGTAAACCAACTAAGTTGAGCAACAACATCGGAGATATTTTAGTAAAAGTTTTAATATTTATAAGTGATATTTAGTTTAATTTTAGTTTAACTTGAAAAACTGTGTGTTATTAATAACTACTTGGTTTATTCAAATCAAACGTGTTTTTGATGGCAGCAAAGTTTCACTTGCCTGGTATTACACATTTATTAGAGGTACATATTATATTGTGCGTCTCATAAAAAGTTACATTATGACATTTGAAGAATTTTTGATAGAACTTGCAAACAAGCATAGCACAAAATAAAAAAACCCAATACAAGCTAGAAAGGTTTTGCGTGAAAAAACAATACAAGGGGGTAATTCAATTAGAACTCAAAAATGTTTGGCAAAGAAGCAGATTTGTTTAACGAATCTACTGTTGAACAACGGAAACGACAACTAGTGGAGGTAGTCAAAGTTCCAACTATATCAGAATCCAAAGCGATTTTCATATATTAAGACTGTTAATCTAATTTTTTTTGGAGATAAAATTTCAACTCAAAAACAATTATGGATGCATTGCGAATCCTGTGACGATTGGTTGTATAGATCTTGCTATTCTACTTTGGTCGACAGTATGTGCAAGAATTGCATATAAAAATACAAAGCTAATAAAAAACATTTAAAGCAATAATAATAATAGTAAACATATAAAGTAAAGAAGTGTTTTTTTGTTAATTATTAAAAAGGCTTTTTTAACCTTTTTAACCAAATTGAAAAATATATTTTTACTTTTATTAACCATTGGAATAGCAAAAGTGATAAAGGCTGAAGAAACAAATTAGTTGACCAATTATGATAAAAAAAAACACACACACACAAAAAATGATGCCCTTCTTGGTTACTGGTAATTCCTGGTATTAAATTATCATTTTACAATAAAACAACATTTAAAAATCTAGTTTTCATTATTTGTGACATTAAATTTGTGATGTGTTATAAAGATATATTTTGCGACCGAAACTTATGAGATGGTATTGAAAACTCGGTCAAGGAAGTTGTTTTCATTTAAAATAAAAAATGCTAGCTTTTACTTTTATTATTTTATTATTACAATATAGATTAGAAATAATTCAGAAAAAAAGTTATAAAAAACATGCCTGAGATATGAATGTTCAAAGCTTAAGTGACTGAACTTAGGCGATTTTACAGTATATAAATTTAATTTAAACCTTTAAACATTTTTAACAAATTCTCTTCTCTTTCAATAAATCTCACTTCGCAACTCTTAATGAAACATGCTCATTTACTAAAGACTGAGTAAAAAATGATGTTTTTTACAGACTCCTTTACAGTCAAAGTTAATCATCTAAAATTGGATGTAGAAGGTTTTGCAGTACTGCACTCAACTTGTTTCTTTGTGCAGCAGTCTTGCTTGTCAAGGTTTACGTTTTGGAGTTAAAGGGTTAACAGAGTTGTAACAAAAATTGTAAAAAATAAATGAGTGGTCAACTGTAGTGTATATGCAATAATATATGCAATTTATTCATAATACATTATAACAATACATTATTTATAATACATTATTTATAACACATTATTTACATTATAACAATACATTATTTATAATACATTATTTATAATACATTACAACTTTATTTATATTACATTATAACAATTAAAATTAAAATTAATAAAAACATAGCAATTGATTTATAAAATAACATAAATTATTAGAATTTTGAATTTAAATTGGATTTAACATAGTCAAAAAAATACCTTATACAGAACATAAACTAAAGAATCATGAAAAAAAAAAATTTATGATAATTGATTGATCTGAGCTGAATAATTTTGATACATTTGCAGGATTTTCATGGAAATCTTTTCCTTAAATCTGTGTAAAGATTTTTGGAGAGAAAACTGATTGTGGCAGAATGTTACACGAGGAAGCAACTTGATTGATAAAAAATTATTATTTTTTGATTCAACACTTGCTCATATCTAATTCAAGGTGTTGAGGGTGAGTATTCACAAATAAGTTTGAGCTTATAGTGTTACATGACTTTTACTAGACTCT
Source organism: Hydra vulgaris (assembly GCF_022113875.1). Taxonomy (NCBI): domain Eukaryota; kingdom Metazoa; phylum Cnidaria; class Hydrozoa; order Anthoathecata; family Hydridae; genus Hydra; species Hydra vulgaris. The sequence continues at coordinate 13,622,945 of NC_061157.1, read as the reverse complement.
CAAGTTAATTCCTAACTTCTTGTTAATTTAATATTGTCTAAATGAATTACAGCTAATATGATCCTTTGACTGGATAAGCATCTTTGATTCTTTCTAAGGTAATAATAACTATAAAGTACTTGTAAAAAAAATTTAAAGAAGTAATCAAAATCCACACTCCCACTACTACGTTACCTTTCAAAAGGTAAAAAAGAACTGTAGAACACCACACAAGTTGAAGTAGCTGTGAGAGAGAAGAGAGTACTATGGAGCAAATACTCAGGAGCCAGTAGGTAGACACACAAGCTGATTCTTAATGAACACGTAGCAGCATGTAAAAGAGTCAGCAAAGTGGTTAGAGCAGCAAATGTCAGCTATAAGAGTGAGATTGCAGCATGCTTCAAATACAAAAAGACTATTAACAATATGTATTTGTTGCTGAACCTCTAGATTAAATGATGCATTTTGGAGACCGATTACATGTGAAGTGTGAGTTGATTAAAGCTACAAGCACTCAAGCAAATCATGAAGCACTGCAACAACAACAGCCTATTTTCAAGAGCTCAGAACAGTTTCGTACATTAGCAGGGTTGTGCCTCTAATCTACTAAAAGCATACAAAATTCTGAAAAGTCAAGCATTAAGTTGAAGCAGGGGCTACAAGAGCAAGCCATGAACTTAGTTGGCTCAAATTTTTCCGAAGCAGAGGTCTTCTATGATTACCTTTGTCAACCTGTGACAAAGGTAATCATAGAAACCAAGCACAAACTATACAAAGAAAGGAATACAATTCTAATTGTAACCAAACTTGAAGAGGAACATATTAAAAAATGACTTGATTTAGCAATGCAAGATTGTGCATAATGTTGAGAAAATCGATTTTGTTGTGCCTCAAATCTTCAGGCAAATGCACTGAGTATAACCTTTATTTCAACAAATTAAGACTAAGCGATTAGTGAAGAACATTTAGGAAAAGTGATAAGTTTTTTACAAACTGAGTATTTGAAGAATGTTGTTAACGCCAATTCAACAGAGGCACTCAAAAGCTTATTTGACACACTAACAACATAAGTATCAACACATCCCGTGTTCAATATTTGTCAGTATAGAGTCTGGTGCTGCCTTTCTTCATTAATATATTATAAACAATTTATTCTTTTTGGATTATTATAAATTTAATTTATTATAAATTAATTTATTTCTGAATAAAAAAAACAAAATACAAAACAAAAACTATAATAGTTGTAATTTTTGCTGTGTATGTTTTTGTTCATAATTGACTCAACTTATAAACTTTTGATTTTACAACTAACTTTTTTTGATTATGTAACATTGTATAAGATTATATGACTATATGACTTTTTTTGATTATGTAACATTGTATAAGATTATATGACTATATGACTTTTTTTGATTATGTAACATTGTATAAGATTATATGACTATATGACTTTTTTTGATTATGTAACATTGTATAAGATTATATGACTATATGACTTTTTTTGATTATGTAACATTGTATAAGATTATATGACTATATGACTTTTTTTGATTATGTAACATTGTATAAGATTATATGACTATATGACTTTTTTTGATTATGTAACATTGTATAAGATTATATGACTATATGACTTTTTTTGATTATGTAACATTGTATAAGATTATATGACTATATGACTTTTTTTGATTATGTAACATTGTATAAGATTATATGACTATATGACTTTTTTTGATTATGTAACATTGTATAAGATTATATGACTATATGACTTTTTTTGATTATGTAACATTGTATAAGATTATATGACTACATGACTTTTTTTGATTATGTAACATTGTATAAGATTATATGACTATATGATATTATATATGATTATGTAAGATCAAAAAAAAAAATACATTTGTTTAACAAGTAAAAACAAACAAATATTTTAATTAAATTGAGTAAAAAAACAAAAAAACAATGTAAAAAGTAAAAAGCAATAACAACAAACCTATTGCAGCTTGAATAAAACTTTGAAGGTATTACTTCGTCTTGCGGAAATGATCGATAACTTGCTTGAAATTTACTTAAAAATCTTTGGCTTTTAGGTTTAAGACGAATCTCAATACATCCTTCAAATGAAAATATGGCATGTGGAAGTCGCTTCATATTGCGAGTACAGAATTGAGATACAATGGTTTTTTGAGAGCACCTAAAATAAAAAACAAATAAAGATAACACCAACGCAATAAACATTGGTGCAGCATGCTAAAATAACAGCAGATTAATGAGTAATTATATCTTAATTATATATATAAGTAAAATTATTAACATTAGTAGTATTCAATTTAACAAAAGTTTAATTTACTTACGCTTTTTTAACTTACTATTATCTATTAAGATTATTATTTAATATTAAAATATTTTAAAGTGTAGATAAACGTCTACAAACGAAATCAACTATTTCACCAAGTATTACAGTTGGTATTTTAGGTTTTTAAGCTAGAGCAAAATTTGTTCAGAACATACATTTAAGATGAAATCAACTTTCTTATTAAATTTTTTAACTGTAAATGGACATTCCTATAAACAATATTCAGGTATTGTTAATAATTATAAATATTTCACGAATCCATCTTATTCTCAAAAAATGGATATCAAAAACCTAGTTATTTTACCATGGATTTCAAGAGTAAGCCTAGTTCGTAGAAGAGAATTTTGTAAAGTTGGCGTTAAAACAGTCTTCCGTTTTGGTAATCCCTTGCAAATATACTTTGCTATAATAAGTCTAAACTGCTTCCGAATAGACATCCAGAAGTGTACCAGCTTGAACGCACATGTGGTGCATGTTATATTGGTGAAACAAGAAAAAAGATTTTTACACAAATTCAAGAACATAAAAGTAATATAACAAAAGCCAACTGAAATACATCTGGAATAATGGAACATACAAAACATTGTATGGTAAAATAAACTGGGAGAACCCTAAAACTTTCTGTTGTTTCAAACAACTACACAAAAAAAAATTGTGAGGCCATTGAAATACAATGTGGGCAATGTTCAGAATTCAAAGAAAACATCTTAAATCGTGACAATGGCAATTTGGTGATGACTCGCATTTAGAAACAACTTTTTGTTAAATTAAAAAACATTGAACACCTAACGTTGCAATGACATCATTTTGTTACATTCATATTAATTTTTTAAACAGTTTTTTTAACGGTTTTATTAGCTTGATAATGGCTGAGCTGAAATATCACGTAATAAAATAAATAGTATGATATTTTAATGCTTATATTATCATTACACATACTGTTAAAGATGTCACTTAAATTATATATATATATATATATATATATATATATATATATATATATATATATATATATATATATATATATATATATATATATATATATATATATATATATATATATATATATACATATATATATATATATATATATATATATATATATATATATATATATATATATATATATATATATATATATATATATATATATATATATACAGGGGCTAATCTAGACCATTTTCGATAGCCCCGACCGTTTTTGGGTGCTGCCCAAATTAAAATTTGAGGACCTTTTTTTTTTAAACGTTTTTTTTACGGGAAATATTGTTTTTTTTTTTGTGAAAAAAAAACATGCAGATTTTCTGCTAAAGTTCACCAAAAGAAGGGGGTACTGCTGCCCAAATTTTTTTACTAGAAAAGGCCTGATATATATATATATATATATATATATATATATATATATATATATATATATATATATATATATATATATATATATCAGGCTGTCATACAAAGCGCGTGTAATCAAAAACCTTTTATGTTTTATATTAAATTGTAATGCTCAAATTAAAATTAAATTAAAAAGCTTGTTTGCAGTTTATTTTATTTAAATCGCAGGCGCATTTTATTTTATTTTTCTATTTTAATGAATAAAAAAGTTCAAAATCTTTTTGTTAATTAGACTAATAAGAGCATGAAATTAGTAAAAATTACTATTTTAAAAAGACTACGTTATTTTTTTAAGCAATTTTTTTTTTGCAACTTTTTTGACAAAATTAATGTTTATACAATTTAAAAATATTATACAAAACACTTTCTAATAAATTTAATAAAATTCGTTCTCTTATTAAACCAATCAACTTTAATAACGCTTAAAAAGATAAGCTTTAATAACATTTATTTCATACGTAATTAAAAACGTAACAAAAAGTTTTGCTTCGAGTTTAAGTTTTTATCTTCATTTTAGTGCTTATATAATTTCTTTTTCGTTATAAATTTGCTTTTCGTTTCTTTTTTGATTAGGAATTTTTTTTTTCGTTAGTTTTTTTTTAAATTTTTTTCCTAGATTAAGTTTACCTTAGCGTTTCTACATTCAGAACATTTCTGAAATTTTTAACTCATCAAAACATATAAACATTGTTTATTAAACAATCGTGGTCAAGTTGTCAAAAAAATAAAATCATTTGCGTGGTCAGCAATAGCGCTCGATTGCACGCCATTCCTGTCCAAGCCTGATATATATATAAATTTTTTTATAAAAACTATATATATACATAACTTTATATATATATATATATATATATATATATATATATATATATATATATATATATATATATATATATATATATATATATATATATATATATATATATATATATATATATAAAGTTTAAAGAAGTTAATATATATAACTTTATACATTAATATATATATAACTTTATACATATATATATATATATATATATATATATATATATATATATATATATATATATATATATAAAGTTATATATATATTAATGTATAAAGTTATATATATATTAATGTATAAAGTTATATATATATAAAGTTTAAAGAAGTAAAGTATTGAAAGTTAATCATTAACTCAAAACAAAGATTTTTATATTTTGGTCTTTTTTAAAAATTATTGAAATAAAACGAAATTATTAAAATGGTGCAGAATAGACTTACCATGACCAGTAATATATTAATGTTCAGTAATAATTATACGAGTCATGGTAAGTCAGTTATTTCATATATTTAAGTCATCTCATCTTTTTTGAAATTTTTTATACCAATGGTATTTAATTAACACATTTCAAGCGGGTGTTCTAAATATTATTTAGACTGGTACTGATATCCGATTCGTTGATAAATAGCAATTCAGGCAATGTTTGCTGAAACGTTAAAAAATTTTTAAAGTTAAATATAAAGGAAAAATTTATTTTATAGCTTTAAAAAGTAATTAATAAGTATTGTTATTATATATATATATATATATATATATATATATATATATATATATATATATATATATATATATATATATATATATATATATATATATATATATATATATATATAAATTTACTTATTTTTCTGCCTCTTACTAAAATATATTGAATTAAGGAATAAGAATAGAAAAGGCCGCTGTGGAATAGATTTACCAAGACCCGTATTTTACGGGCCATGACAGGTAGTGTTTTTATATTACTAAAACACTTTTAAATAAAGTAACAATTTACTGCTAATGATTTTTTACATAAGTTATATATATATATTAGGGCTGTACCGGATTTCGGCTCCGGCTCCTGCTCCGGCCGAAATCCGGCCATTTTTACAAATCCGGCCCAAATCCGGCTCTGGCAAAAATTTAGCAAATCCGGCATAATTTTAGCCGGAGTTTTGAATTTTGTCAAATATTTATTACATTTTTTTTGCCCGTGTTTACATGTATACCTAATATTTCATTTATAAAATTCAATTTTTTTTGTAATTCTATATTTTATGAACCTCATATTTGTTTTGGTATTTGTATTTATATTTCTTTATAATTTAATAAGCTAAGTCTAATTTAAAACAACTACGCAGCAAAAAATTCTGAAGGGAAGACACACGATATTCTAGAATGATGCAGGTATAAAGACTATGATGTCAACCCTAATCAAGTGATTGGATGAGCGTTTTAAAAGCATTGAAAAGAGAAACCTCTTTATATACTGACGAGGCTGGTTGACTCACAATTTAAAACTAAATTCTCATTACAGGCAACACTGACAGCTGAAAAAACAAGATTGAAGTCAATATGAGCATGCTGAACAGAAGATTGACAAAACTGAAGAAAATCCACTAAAATAAGCCGGGCTTAATAATTTTTCTACATCATCATCATCATTACTCTGGCAATTTATTGATAAAATTATTCAGTCTACGTCCGCTGGTGGCAGGGCACATAAACAACAATTACTAAAAAGCATTGTAACTCAGCTAAGGAAATATCCGAAAGAACCAGAAATAAATAGACACAATGATCCACTACAGTGGCGGAGTGACAAAATCCCGGAAAAAAAGTTCAATAGAATTACTATAAACTTTTAAAACATATGGCCTATAGAATTTCTTTAGAATTTCTATTAATTTATATATAGAAATTGCTATAAAACTTTTTAAATAACAACAATGAAGTTTAACAGAAAACAGCAGTCACTTGGTATTCTGAATAGTCCACATTGTTGACCATGCTCAACACCAATTAGGGATGTACAGGATTTTGGCTCCTGTAGTTTTGTTTTGAAATCCGGCTCCGGCTCCGATTCCGGCCGAATCTGTCAGTAGAAATCCGGCAAATCCGGCAAAATTAATTTTTTCAAAGGATTTGAAAAAATTAATATATATATATATATATATATATATATATATATATATATATATATATATATATAATATATATATATACATATATACATATACATATACATATATATATATATATATATATATATATATATATATCAGGCTTGGTCGGGAAGCGGGAGCGATCGCTCTCGATTGCTGACCACGTAAATAATATTTAGTTGCGAAAAGCTGGCCAGATTTTTTAGTCGTTTTGAGAACATTTTAAAAAGCAAAAAAAAAAAAGCGACGAAGATTAATTGGACCAACGAGAGACAATTACAAAAAAAAAAAAAATAGGCAAGTAAAATATCTTTAAACGCGAAAAAATTTAAAGCTAAATAAATTACATTTAAAACAAATATTTTCGAAACATCGCTCTTTTATAATTTTTTTTTATAAAATTAAGCAATGTTTTTTATAGAAACATCAACTTTTTATAGAAACATACAACCGTCAACTTAAAAGATTGTTTAAAAGGAAAACAAATATTCTTTATTTAACTAAGTTTGCAAGTTTTAGTTTTACTTAAGCTTAATTTATTTTATAAATAAAAAAGTTAATTTTTTCAATACCTATTTTATGTTTCGCGTAGTTTGAAAAGTTTAACATATTTAAAGCGATTCTTCTTAGTAAGATAAACAAATGAAATAATTAAATCATTGAATTACTATAAGAATTAAATTATCAAGATAGAAATCAACTAAAAAGGTTAAAAATACTTAATGACAAGGAAGCGAAACTGCTTCACAATATCGCTGATGATGTTTAGTGAGTGGGCTTTTAAATTTTAATTAGTGTTTAAAGCAGAAAAAAGTATAACGAGTTTTAAGAATGGCAATTTAAGCGAAAATAATTAGAGTTAGTAAACCAATATCTAGAAACTTTTTTTATATCTAATTATTTGCTATATATATTTGTGTTCTGTCGTGACCTCAGGCGCGATGCTTGTTCATCCGCGAGTTACTTTGTATGCGTTGTTTGTGTTTAGTAACCAGAAACTTCTTATATGTTTGTTACATAATTAGTTTTATTAACTTTAACGATTAAAACTTCATTAAGAACACAATTATTTTTGTAAGTCTTTGTTTAAATCATAAAAATTGCTTTAAAAGATACATTTACGATAAAAAATAAATACACAAAATTACATTTACATAAAGAATACAATCTCTTTTAAAATAAAAAATAAGAATATACTAATAAAATCTATGATTTATAATAAACTTTGAAAATTTTAACAATTTAACTAATATATATTTAAAACATTTATTTTCGTAAACAAATAATATAAATTCTTAAAACAATGCTAAAAATCTCAAAACGTAACAAATCGTGAATAATACAATTTCTAAAACATTTTAACAGAATACTCTAGAACAACTTTATTTCACTTAATCAGCGTATTTTTTGAACCAATAGAATTAGTTTGTTCGTTAATTTGGCGGGTTTTTAGTGTTCGCAAACATTCTTTTTATTCTTTCGCACAAAGATGTTTTGAGAACATTCAAGTTTTTTATGTTTCCATGTATGTCCGTAAAACAAAAATTTTTTGTTTCGTACATAAACTTAAATGTTCTCAAAACGACTAAAAAACCTGGCCAGTTTTACGCAACTAAATATAATTTCCGTGGTCAGTATTCGAGAGCGATCGCTCCCGCTTCCCGACCAAACCTGATATATATATATATATATATATATATAATTTTTTATAATAACTTTTTTTCTTTAGTCTTTAAATAAAATTATTAATTAAAATAAGCAAATTAAATTATTAACAAATTAAATTGAATAATCAATTAATGGAATAGTTTTGTTCGTCATTTTTTGGTTTGTAAGTCAGTTATCATTTTTGTGAAACGCATTTTACTCTTCCCCTTCCCCGCTTCTAAAAAAAAGCGTTTTTAAAAAAAGTTTCCTCATTAAGTTTAATCATATTTTAAAAAAACACCACTAATGCGCAATGATGTTTTTTATAAAAACAAAAGTGTTTATTTACATTTTTTTATCAATTACTACTATTCCTTTTTTATTCTTTTACTGTTAATATAATTTTATATGGTGCTGTAAAAAAGCAGACGGGACACTACTAGTTTTATATTATAAAAACATAAGTAAAAGTTTAAAGTGATTTATTTTTAAACATAATTGTAAAGGTAGTTTGAATAATCTTATTGTTTATTATTTATTTTAGTTAAGTTACAATTTTGTTTTTTTTTATTTTTGTTTTAGTTATTTATTATTAAGCTATTTTTATTTTATTTTTCATTATCTTTTTAAGAAGATTTTTCTAAGATAAGTTTCAGCGTTTTATTAAAATGTTAAAACTGTGGTCAAATCATCAAAACAAAATATTATTTGCATGGTCATATAAAGCCGTGAAATCGCACGCCTTCCTGACCAAGCCTGTCTCAACACCAATACTTTTGTCACAAAATAATATAATTTTCTTATTTCCTCATGTATTCTACCATATTCTAAAGTTATCAAAACAAAAAAATAATTTTATTATTTCGTTTTGATAACTTCAAGCCTTCTCAGGAGACATGCGGTTGATTTGTCTCCTTTGACAAATATAAGCTTTTATTTTGACAAATTGTTCATGGCCATTTGCAAGTTTAATTATATTAATAGTTTATAAACTTTGCAAAAAAAAACTAAGTTTCAAAAACAAAGAAAGCAAAACTAACAAAATAGGAAATTTAAACAAATTTAAATAGAAAAAAATTAATAATTTAAATAACTTATGAACTGTTTTTTTTTTCATTTCTTTAAGGTGATTATTACTTTTAGCAACAAAACTGAATAAGGCAAAGCAAAACAAATCAGCTTTTAGCTGGCATTAAACAGACTGATTTTGCAATATTTTATTTGTTTTTTTTAAAAGGAAAGCAAAAATATAAACTGCTATCTGTTTGTAAAATAGATTTTTAAAATTTTAATATAATGACAAGTAATAGGACTACATATGTCCCCGATATAAATACATCTATGTAATGCATGAATATATGTTTATATAAAATCATATATTGGTTTGTTCATTTATACGTATCTACCTTATAGGCTTCACTTTCTACATCACTTTTTCAAATAATATAATTACATTTATTTGCTCATCACTAATGCATCCAATACAGAAATCATTTTTCAATACCGGTATTTTGGTATTGAATAATTCAATACTGGTAATACTGGTATAATATCGGTAATGATTTTTTTTCTCTTAAACTTGTGTTCTACATTAAAGTGAGTGACATAATGCTATATTTTAAACTATTTTTTGATGATAATTCATGATATTTGTGCTGAATTTTTATTTTGTCTCTTCTTCTTTCAGGAATATTATTTGTTTTTAAGCAAAAAAAAAAAAAAAAAAAAAAAAGAGGCATTTCAAAAACTATTTCTATTTCATTTTAACAGGTTTTTTTAAATTAATTTTTATATTTATTTAATAATTTAGTTACTTAATCAAATATGTGAAAATATAAAAATTCTATAGCATAATCAATTGTTTTAATAAAACTATAATATAAAAATACTGTTATACAATACAATGCAGTTTTATAAAAACAATTGATCATATTTCTATATATTATTATAAAAGTTCATTTTTTTTTTCTTCTTTGTGAATAAAAATGTCATGGAATATGAAAACTTTGGTAAGCATTATAATGGAGAAACGTTGAGTTGTTAAAAAAGGAATATGTAATATAACTTTTAATAAATGAGTTGAATGTAACTTGTAAAGTTAAGATTACAGTTTTTCAAAGTTATACTTAGCACTTTTGTTTTACTTAGAGCTATTTGTATACATTTCAAAGTCATATTACATAATAATCAAGTAAAAAAATTTTTAGCACACAAATTATATTTTTTTATTTTTTTATATTTAAATAGAAAATTTCATCATATTCAAAATAGTTTTGAATATGATGAAATATTTTTTTGAAGTTTTGAAGTTTTTTCATCCATATTGAAATTATATTGCAGTTTTTAAAAAATAACTAAATAAAAAACATTTTTGAGAAGACTTGTGACAATTAAAAGCTATTTTTGCTGAAGACTGTATATATGCATGTATATATATATACATAATTACATATATAAATATATATATATATATATATATATGTGTGTGTGTTTATATATATATATATATATATATATATATATATACATATATATATATATATATATATATATATATATATATATATATATATATATATATATATATAATACAGGCTTGGTTGGGAAGCAGGAGCGATCGCTCTCGAATACTGACCTAGAAAATTATATTTAGTTGCAAAAAACTGGCCAGGTATTTTAGTCGTTTTGAGAACATTTAAGTTGATGTACGAAACAAAAAATTTTTGTTTTACAGACATACATGGAAACATAAAAAACTTAAAACATCTTGGTGCGGAAAAATAAAAAGAATATTTGCAAACTCATGGCTCATTCTCGGAGCCACATCTGCAAATCTTATAAACTACTATTATTTGTTTACAAAAATAAATGTTTTAAATATAGATTATTTTAATTGTCAAAATTTTGAAAGTTTATAATAAATTATAGATTTTATTAGTATATACTTATTTTTTATTTAAAGAATATGTATTTTTTATGTAAATGTAATTTTGTGCATCTGTTTTTTATCGATTTAATTTGTAAACAAAGACTTACAAAAATAATTGCGTTTTCATTGAAGTTTTTAATATTCATTAAAGTAAATAAAACTAATTATGTAACAAAAATATAAGAGGTTTCTGGTTACTAAACACAAACAATGCATACAAAGTAACTCGCAGATGAACAAGCACCGCGCCTGAGGTAACGAAAGAATACAAATATATATAGCAAGTTATTAGATATAAAGAAAAGTTTCTAGATATTGGTTTACTAAATCTAACTATTTTCGCTTAAGTTGCCATTCTTAAAAACTTGTTATACTTTTTTCTGCTTTAAATACTAATTAAAATTAAAAAGCCCACTCACTAAACATCATCAGCAATATTATGAAGCAGTTTTGCTTCCTCATCATAAAGTATTTTTAACTTTTTTAGTTGATTTCTATCTAGTTAATTTAATTTCTATAGTAATTCAATGATTTAATTATTTCATTTGTTTATCTTACTAAAAAGAATTGTTTCAAATATGTTAAACTTTTCAAACTACGCGAAACATGAAATAGGTATTAAAAAAATTAACTTTTTTATTTATAAAATAATTTAGCTTAGATAAAACTTAAATTTGTCAAACTTTGATAAATAAAGAACATTTGTTTCCTTTTTAAACAATCGTAAGATGTTACTTTATATAAAAAATATCACTTAATTTTATAAAAAAATTATAAAAGAGCGATGTTTCGAAAATATTTGTTCTAAACATAATTTATTTTGCCTTAAGTTTTTTTGCGTTAAAAGATATTTTGTTTTCTTAATTTTTTTTTTTTTTTGTAATTTTCTTTTATCAAAAAATTAATCTTTGCACATTTTTTTTTGCTTTTTGAAATGTTCTCAAAACGACTAAAAAATCTGACCAGCTTTTCGCAACTAAATGTTATTTCTGTTGCCAGCAATTGAGAGCAATCACTTCCCAACCAAGCCTGAATTGTTGATATTTGTAAACAATTAGATTTTCAGTCAAATGGTAATACAATAATAAAACCAAAGTTGGTAAAATTTTAATTTTTTTCATATCTCTGGGAAACTTACATCGAATTCCCCACAAAGTAAATGTGCCATTTCTATACCCCATTGAAGATTTAAAATCTTTAAAATCTGCTCGTATAAATTTTTTTTTCTTAAATTGACACCATTGTGGTCTCAAATTAATTTTCAGAAGTATCTTTATGCTTGTAATATTTACATGAAAGATACAGTTCTATTTGTAAACATAACCCTGTTTTACTTTCCTACTGTAAATTAAAACTTGTTTAAAAAATATTATTTTGATTTAAATTTATATTTTTCAAATAGTTTAGACTCTGGTTTAAACCATTTGGTTTAAACTACATGGTTTATATACCTATCAACCCTGAAATAAACACAAACAATGTAGCATAATATAATTTTTGTCTAACAGACAAAGAATTGCACTGCTAGATACTACTTTATAACATTTATTGATAAAAAAAATGATGTCAAACAAAAAATTTTTTACAAGCACAGTTGTTACCAATTTGCAACTCAAAAAATTGGTTTGGAAGAAATTATAACAAGCGCATTTAACTCATATCATAAGACCTGATAATGTTACGGAGGAGCTAATAAACTTTAGATAGAAATTCTCATAGGTAGTTTCACAAATAAATTATTTTTTCTGATCGACAAAACAAGTTAAAATATTTTGACTATAAAAAATTGACTTAAATCTAATATTATATGTAAATTCAAAAACAACATCTAAACAAATAGCTCTTTAAACCGCACAAGTATGGAATAAATGACAAAAAACGTTTTAAAAAAAGTAAATTTAAAAATCATGAAAAGAAATAGCTTTAATATAAACAATACTTTTTAACTAGCTGCTTTATCTAACAAATTTTATTCACTGTTTTATCTAACAAAACAGTAATAATCACATAACTATTTTTTTACTTTACCTATTTTTACTATTAAATCATGTACTTTAAATCATAAACTATAAAAAAATAGTTTGTTAAAATCAACACTAGAAAATATAAATCATACCCAGTTAAAACTTCAACAGAATCACCATCATTGCAGTTAGGCATTGTTGCATCAAATCTAAATTCAGTCCATTCCAAAAGAACCCATCGGAATTGAGATGAAACATCTATTTTATATACACAATTTCCATTTGTAGAACTAGCTATAGAACCTGAATTAAAACTAAAAAAAGTTTGACCACAACTTGCATCATTTAAATTCTGAACTTTACCAAAAATAGCCAGTATGAGAACAAAACCAATCATTTTTATTGATTTCCTGCAACAGTGAAACTTTTAATATTGCAATAAGCATATTTTCATTGTGTAAAAATGTACAACTACTTATTTAGGAAAATGCTAAAATAATTTAAATAAAGTAATTTTGTAAAAAAAAAATTCAAAGTTTTAAAAATTTTAGTTGTATGTCAATTTTATTTGTATGTCATATATTTATTATTCCGACTTTATATATATTGATATACAAAGTAGAAATAATATCACTATATACAAAATAGAAATAATATATAATTAAACAAGCTATTTATACCCAGAGGGTACAGAAGTTTGTGCAACATCTATACAAAGTCTTATGGACATAGCAAAGCCATAGGACGTCCTTAAGACACCCAGCAAACGTTCTGTGCCCACTAGGTAACTATTTTTGTTTTCAGTTTTTATTTTAGCTAAACATATATAAAATGTTTATAAATAACATAAAGTATTTACAAGTTTTGTGTTTTAAAATATAAAAATAAAGAATTAAAGACTAAAGACAGTTTTATTATGAATCAATTGTCTTATCACCAATCAAACCAAATAAAGTTTTTATTAAAAGTATAACAAAATAATTTTAAAAATTTAACAGAAACTTAGCTATTAGAAAAATATAAAAAAACATAATAAATTGCATTCTTTACCACATGTAACTGGAACTCTTTTTAATATGATAAAAATATGTGTAACATTTTTAGTTATTTGCAATAATTTATATTACAACTTCAATAGTTTTAATTGATCATAAAACAATCGTTTGATAAATCGTTTGATCCTAACTTTTAATATTTCAAAACATAAAACTTGTAAATATCATATGGATGGATAAAATTAAAAAGAAATTTTTGAATATAATTTTGTTTATGTTTTTTATACTATTTTGTGTGTTAATGGTTACTTTATTAAACAAAAAAAATCCATCTACATAACTTAAGTTTACAGAATTATTATCTATTAGAATCTAATCCATAAAAATATTCATAAAATATATAATTTAAAATCCACAAGTAAGATAACACAACAGAAAAAAAGTTTCTTAATATAAGTTAAAAATTCTCAGCGAATATAAAAAAGATATAGACAATAAAGGTAGTATCTGTAAATTACAGATACAATTTCAGTGTAATTGTAATGCAATTTATCATTATCGGTTATGTAGCACTTTGATTAATTGACAAATTGATTAAAAACCTACATTATGTTGTACAGTACAGATTTAAAACCACAAATAATAAATATTTTCTATATCAAATTTCAAATAAAGTATTGCTGAAAATAAAACACTACTCTCTATCTTTTTTTATTCAAATTTAATCAATTATAAATTTTAAAAATCAGTTACGTCGCAGCGTATTAATTAATTATAAGTTTTAATAATAATCATTTTGCAACTGGAAAGGTTAAAAACAATCTTGACTGATTAAATTGAGCTATAAAAATTGTTTCCATGGTGACATAGAAGGAGTAATCGCCCTCAAATCCAAGCGACCCGGATGCGCTACACTATGCGTCGCGAAGTGGAAATAGGATTTTACTTTTCTGAAAGAAATTTCAATTTTATTATTTTAAACTTTTTTTAACCAAAACAAGCTAACATTAATCAAGGTAGCTATCCACTATTAAAAGTCTGAAAAAAAAAATTATTTTTTTGTTTTTTGGAAAGTTTAACCTTTATAAACAATAAAAATATATAATGGAAAAAAAGTTATAAGTTTGGCCTAATTTTGTTCTTTAAAAAGGGGTAAACATCCAAAAATTCCTTTTTTCTCTATTTAAAGATTTTCTACCAAACTTTTAACAAAGATATCTTTAGTTTTGTTTAAGATTTAATAATTATTTTATTAAAGATATCTTTAGTCTTTGAAATTTAGAAATATTTACAGAGATAAAACTTAGTTATATGAATGTGCTGAGTCAAAAATATTTATATAATGGCATCTTATTCAAATTAAAGTTTGGGTAAATTGGACCATTTTTTACGGATTTATACTAAATTGTAAATTTCAAAGCAATTAATAAAAATATAAACTTTAGTTTTGACTTAGCACATGGTCATATAACTAGCAAGGTTTTTGAAAAGTTTCACTTGATTTGGAATACTCTGCAAATAATTATCTTTGTTAGAAAATATGCTGTTTTTGAGTAAATTACGCGCATAATTAAAAACTTTATATTAAAAATATAAGGTTTTTGTATTGTTTCGTCTTTTTTGATGCCAATCCAATTGGAATGTTTAAATATGGAGGGGGGGGGGATAAAAGGGTTCTTTTAAAGATTACTTTTAATTTAGTGGACCTTAATAAAAATGTTTATTTCAAAATTTTTTTAATTTTCCTTTTGAAGCGCGGGATTTTCAGGGGTAGGAAAACCTGGGTTTCACTAAATCTTTATATTACATATAATAATTTTCAAATTTCTCCAATTTTTTTTTTGCATATTATAAATTAAATGATATATTTTGTAAATTTAAATCAAAGAAAAGTAAAAAAAAAATGTTTGGATCATTGTTTTTGTGAGTCCGTAAAGATGCTACAGAGGTAGCCAGTTTTTTATTTGTTATAAATTTTCTGCAATTAATTGACTTTAATATTCTCGCTACCTCTGTAGTAACATGGTCCAAAAATATTTGTGGAAAAAAAAAAGTTGTTTCTCACTAAATATCAGGGCTGTGGAGTTGGAGTTAGAGTTGCGGAGTTGCGATATTTTTAGCGGAGTCGGAGTCGCTAAATAAAATCGCGACTCCGACTCAAATAGTAAAACTTCTCGGCATTGCACGTGCATGTACAAATCATTCAATTACATGCTAAACCTCAAAGAACGTTTCATAAACTTGTCAAAAAAGAAACTTTTAACTTATCGGTAATATTTTTTAAGAATTCAAAGAATTTTTCAAAAATTTTGCTTTGGAGTTGGAATCGGAGTCGGATATATATATATATATATATATATATATATATATATATATATATATATATATATATATATATATATATATATATATATACATATATATATATATATATATATATATATATATATATATATATATATATATATATATATATATATATATATATATATATATATATATATATATATATATATATATATATATATATATATATATATATATACATTGCACACATAATGTCAAAAAATGTCAAAAACTGTCAAAAACTGCGTGACGTAATTTATGGACGACCTCTAAAGGTAAAATTAACATAATGCTGAGTGTTTTTTTTTTAATGTTTATGGTAATAGTTATGACTACTTTTTTATATAAAGCAATCTTAATATTGTTTAAAGTTCAAAGTTTTGTAGTTTTTTGTTTTAAAAAAAAGTTTAATAAATAATAAATTTTAACGAGTAATTAACAAGGAAGACCAATACCACGAACTAAAATGTTATAGTGATGGCTATTTTTGTAGCCACAGGTTATAAAAAACATCTATTCAAATAGAAAGTCGAGGAACATTGTAAGAAGCCATGGAGCAAAGAATTAGATGATAGCAGATTTGTTTATAACTTTAATAAGTTTACATTCAATGATATTGTTTATTATTAATTCGTCTTTATGATATATTTTGTAAAATTCTTTAAAACATAGGCGCTTACTATTTTTTTAATAAAATTATCCGCACTTATGAAGTTTTCCGGATTAGTCAAGAATTCTGGATCAACCGAAATAAATTCAATAATTTTTTTTTATAAAAACCGAATATTTTTCTTTTAAATATAGAAAGATAAACAAAAATTCAATGTATTGTGAAAAAATCAGTTTAATATGTCGAATGCTTCTTTATTTATAGCCAATTTCTCCATATTTTGTATTACAGCGACACATAGTGCGCTGGTACAATCCCGAGAAATAGTGAGGGCGGTAAGTGTGTAATAGTACCTAAGGTAAAAGTGTTCACTCATATCTTTTCAATAATAAAGACTAAAAGAACCAAAACGGTTATAATATTTTAAAACAAGTGTTTTAAATGTACACTCTCATATCACTTTTTTTATTAGACTTTTTAAATTCCTTTAAAAAAAAGGTATTATTTGTTAAAGAACATTCTTTTTTATTGCAAATATACAAAAATAAAAAGGAAGTAACTTACAAAAATACAAGTCAACTACTCAATGTTTTAAATGTGTAAAGTAATTGTACATATTTGTTTTTGTAAAAATAAAATTTATAAACAATTTTTACTCTTGTTTTCTTTAGGAAATTAGCGACGTTGCAAAAATAAAACTGTTGCCATAGTTTTAATAGTGAAATTAATTTAGTTATTAAAAAAAAAAAAATTAACAGAAAACCTTTGCTTATAAAATATAAATTGTAGGTGTAAAAAAAGTAACATAATTTTTATCAACTTTAAGTTTGTTTAGAAAGTAAAAAAATTTTTTTGTAGAAGTAAAAAAGGTTTTTTTAGCGATTTATAACACATGAAACTCTGAGTAGCAAATAATATTTTAAATATTAGCATTTAGCTAATTCCTGATACTGAGGGTAACAGTAATATATACTATATATATATATATGTATATATACATATATATATATATATATATATATATATATATATATATATATATATATATATATATATATATATATATATATATTTATATATATATACATACATATATATATATATATGTATATATACATATATATATATATATATATATATATATATATATATATATATATATATATATATATATATATATATATATTTATATATATATACATATAAATATATATATATATATATATATATATATATATATATATATATATATATATATATATATATATATATATATATATATATATATATATATGTGTATATATATATATATATATATATATATATATATATATATATATATATATATATATATATGTGTATATGTATATATATATATATATATATATATATATATATATATATATATATATATATATATATATATATATATATATATATATATATATATATATATATATATATATATACATTTTATTGGACACCTAAGACAAGTTTATTCTTACTTTTTTCATATGAAGAGTAAAAATTCATTATTGAAAGTTAATCTTTTGTTTATAAATCAGTGTTGTTTTTTTTCTACTGGCAAAAGTCACTTTAGACAGCCATTTTGTATGATTTCATTTTAATTATAATCTTTTCACTGTACACTTGTTAATTTTTATTAAGTAATATTTTTTTAAATTTTTCTATTTATTTCAAAGTAAAAATAGTTTTATTTGATTTGATATTTTTAAAGTTATGAGTATCAAAGCAAATTTTTAATTGTAGTACTGAAATGTGATATTTTATTAGTTATGGGGAAAAAAAAAGGACTTGTTACTACAAAAAATTGGTGAAATCAGTGCACTTTTAATAAATACTAATCTTTCTCAGCTAGAAATTGCCAGAAAATGTAGTATTTCGCGGGTTTCTGTACAAAATATAAACAAAAAAATGGCTAAAATGGAGAACTTGATGCCAAAGTTAAAAATGCAGAAAAAAGAAAACTCTTTCATCACGCGGGAAAGAATACTAACCAAGATTTTTCTAGAAAATAGACAGGCCACTAACAATGAAATAACTAAATAGCTGGACCAATCTGTAGTCAAAATTTTAAAGAAAACCGTTCAACGTCGCCTACATGATTTTGGTTACATTTCACGACGTCCAGCTAAGAAGCCTAAACTGACACCATAAATGATGCAAAAAATACTGAAGAGAGCAAAAAAGTACCAATGTTTCATATAATGGTTTCTTTATAAACATTGAGGACTTTCATTGTAGAAAACAATAACTTAACTTTATGTGGTTATTGACGCATAAATTTCACAAGTGTTTCAAAAATATTTTTGCTACTTTGAATTTTTTAACTCTCAACTTTCACATTTTTTTTTAAAATTAGTTTTACTGCTCGATGTAGTTAAGGCGATTTACAAATTATTGGAATACTTTTATTTGGAATTAGCATGATTCTTTCAGAGCATTATGTGCACACAAAAGCTTAAGATGATAAAAAATTTTTTGCTTGAGATTTTTTAATATTTAAAGAAACTTTTCTTATTTTAATATAGTTTTCAAAACCTTTTAATACCCATAATAGTAAATCTAAAGAACACTATTTTGAAGTCTTTAGATCAATTCCGCTCATCGGCTTTAACATGAATTTAGTTAAAATCTTTTGAAAAAACTCCTTAATTTTCTACTGATCTCAGTTCTTATCGGTTCTGACGTATATTAACAATATATAGTTGTCAAAACACAATATTTCTATCAATTTTCACACACAAAAAAGAAATCCGACCAAGAAAGAGCTTATAGTTATGGAAAATTGCCAATAAACGATCAGAACAGATCATATTGTTAAACTATTTTTATTTCACGTCAAAAATCTTATTCAAATTTAAAAAAAAAATTTAAAAAGAATCTTCGGTCTGGGTTTTTTCGCTACAAACATTTATATTTTATGATATCGCAAAATTTATCATTATAATATTTTTCGTCTTTTTATAATTCACAGACCTGACCATTTAACCGAAATATGTCGTAGTCAACAAAATATCTTACGGACGTTATAAAATTTTAAAAGTGCTTTAACTATACCGAGTGAGTAGAATTTTCAGTTATAATGTTTGAATTAACATTACTTTTTTCGTTCAGCCTTTTAAAAATATTTTAATGTTAATTTAATCCTTAGTTTTATACATCGGTAACAGACGGTTTGTTTTTATTGCAGTCAATTTTTATATTAGATATTAGATAAACGATCCGCCAATATCCTGCAAAAATTTATTTACATAAATCTTCTGTCCAATTTATGTAAATAGCCGTCCATCATAAATATTTTGCAATAAATAAATTTTAACAAATAATTCATGTTCGACTCATACAGCGCATAAAATAAACAATATATCAATTTTTTTACAGCGCATAAAATAAACGATATATCAATATAATAGTTGTTTATAATATAAATATTTTATACATACATATTATATTGCAAACAGAACATTAATAATTGACAAATAGGTAGAACTCCTTGCATGTTCTACGTATTTGTCATAATGACTGACAAATAGGTAGAACATCCAAGGAGTGTACATACATTGACGATGAAATATGTAGAACAAGTAAGGAGTGTACTGGGAAATATGTAGAACACGCAAGGAGTGTACATACATCGACTGATAAATAGGTAGAACATGCAAGGAGTGTCGCTAGATTGACTGAAAATTTTGGTTTGGGCAGGCAATCTATCAATTTCAAAACAATATTTTTGAAAAGTTTTTATTTTTTGCGAGGGATTATTTCCAGGGGGACTTCTTCCGGGGGGATTTTTTCCTAGAACCTAATCTGTTATACAAATTTTGTAAATACAAATATATATTAGTTATTTTTTGATCAACTGTTTTAGGAAAAAAAAAAATGTTGTATACATGGTGATTGTTGTTGTCTTCCCCTCCCAAAAAAATCTAAACTTTTCCAACATTTTCAGTATATCAAATATTATTATATTACTTTTATGTACTTCTAGGTACTAATAATTTTTTTAAATTTTATGTCCGAAAGAAACAATAATAATTAAAACTTTGTTTTTAGATGAAATATTTTGATATTTACAGTTCTTTAGAGATATTTCTACTCAATTTCTGGGAAATCATACAATCATTTTCTAACATTTTTTTAGTTGCTCATTAAGCAGAACAATGACAATATTGGGAGATTGATACTTATAAACATTTTAGCCTTAAATTACGCTGGAATATCTCAATTTGAGCGAGTCTAAATTTATAACAAATCAGTTTAACTAAATTTAATACATCCAAAATACTTCTACAAGTTTTTCCTCTTCTTCTAGCACTGGTTGATTATTAACTGCTATTTCCAAGAGTGTTCTAAAGAATTAAGCATTGATGTCTAGGCAAACTTCAAAAACGTTACTCGTCAAGTGAGTTACTATTTGCTTCTAAAGTTTTATTAAATAAAAAAACTAAACAATAAAGGCTAAAAAAGCGGCCAGAAAAATGAAAAAAATTTATTCGACTAAACAGCACTAAGACAAGTTCAAAATGATGTTTTATGTATGATATAAAGTGTGATCTGGCATCTATGCATTATTAAGCTTTTGATGGCTCTACTGATCAAAGCATATAAAAACAGAAAATACATGTTAATAACTTCTTTGCCATTTAATAATTAAAACCTTCGCCATTTGATAATTAAAAATAGATAATTTTTATGTCTAATTTTTTTTGTTCCATTTTAGATTTAAACTCCAACGCCAATTGGAAAAATCCAAAATTATCACCTGCTTTATACTATAGGTCTTGAAGATTTAAATTTGAAAAAATAGAAATTACTATGATCTTATTTTTCATAGTGGTTTCTTCAATGTGTAATAACTAAAGTTATTACTTATTGAAGAAACCACTATGAAAGATAAGGTCTCTAATCTTGTAGAAACTTGTTTTGAGTTATTTAATGGTAAGTCCATTTCAGTAAGACATTACTTAAATAACTATGGTAGTTGGTAAAATGAAAAACAAAGTCAATATTCTTTTATATGTCGCTGTTTATATAAGAGACATTTTACATTTTGTTAAAAATACTTCTGTATTCATCCTCATCTTAATGCATGGATAAGATTTTTCGAATCTCATTCATATTTCATACAAGGTAGCAATTAAAAATGAAACATAGATGTTGTTTTTTTAAAGAAAAAAATGAATATGCAAAAGAGATTCCATTTAAAATATGGTTTATTGTTGACTATCCGAAATGTAGATGATCAAGAACTTCAAATAAAAATAATTCGAAAAGTCTTTTCGAATAAAGATGCATTCATTAAAAATTTGACTAAAAACTAATTTAAAAGTTGCACATGATTTTATTATGTATATGAATTGGACTTTTTCCGGAAACAGCACTACTCATGTTTGTACAATAGCTATTACATGCTTAAGAGTCTTTAAAAAATCTTTAGTCATAGACCAAATGTAATAGTCTGTTATTTGCAAATATGTCTACTTAGTAAAAGAATAAGAATTTAAAAATATAGAAAGACAATTCTCGTAAGAATTTAAGAATTAAGACAAATGAAGATGCCATGAAAAGACTTTTTTGTGGTTTGTATCATTTAATCATAACAATTTTAATTACGAAAACCAATAAAATAATTTTGGTATAAAAACGATATTTTGTCTCACTATGTACCCCAATGAAATTTTAAAGTTACGATACGTATTTTATCTTAAACAAGATTCGTTACGTTAAGTGCAAAATGTCCATTCTTTTTACTTTTTGACCTAATTCTCGTTAGGTAAAAAAAAAAAAACATATGGTAACTTTCTTATTAATTTTTTTTTCTAAATAATATATATATATATATATATATATATATATATATATATATATATATATATATATATATATATATATATATATATATATATATATATATATATATATATATATATATATATATATATATATATATATATGTTTAAACAATTTTAAAAATGTATTCTACAAAATAGAGTGCTATTGTTCAATGTTTTTGAAAGAACAGAGCAATTATTAATTAGTAGAAAATCACTTAACAAAATTTTTTTTCATTTTACACTGGGTTTTATCAACAAAGACTCATCAGAAATTCATTTCATGATGAGCATTTCTGATGAGTCTTTGTTGATGAAACACAGTGTAAAATGAAAAAATAAAAATTAATTAATCTTACATTGGGGGGTGTATGTATTTTTTGCCAACTAAGGACACAAAAAAAAAAAAGATCCTCAATATTTGCAATTTGCCAGCTAAAAATACAGCCATCTATATTTAAATTTAAATTTGCCAACTCTAAATATATATAAATATAGTTGGCAAAATGCTAATTATGTTAATAAATATAGGTAGGTATTTATATAAATATAGTTGGCATTTAAAATATAGGTTGACCTATATAAATATAGTTGGAATTTTGCCGACTCAAATGCTTTTTTTTTTTTAAAAAAGCATTTTGCCAACTATAGTTTAAAACTTGCTCAATCTGCCAACTCAAATGCTTATATGACAGCTTTGCGGGGAGGGGGGACTCCACTCTTCGGGACGGCCCTGGATATATATATATATATATATATATATATATATATATATATATATATATATATATATATATATATATATATATATATATATATATATATATATATAAAAAGAGAGAGAGAGAGAGAGAGAGAGAGAGGTAGATAGGTAAAATAATATGTCTTTGTGAATGACAGAAGTCGAGTTAGAAAGATAGCTTAACATTGACAGATACTACACTTGATGTTAAGATAACATAATATAGATTTAATCAGTAACAGCTTTTAAATGTATTAAATTAATAATATTAAAACATAAAAAAGGTTGACATTTTTTATACATATTTGCTTGCTGTTTATAAAAACTCGGGAAGTATTAATCTTGTATTATTGACAAAAAAAGCAAAAACGTAGTGTAACGTAAAAATTTTTTAGGTATGAGTCGTAGTTTAAATACGTCTTAAATATAAGATTTTTTAACGTTACGTTACGTTTCAGTTTGCACCTTTTAAAAGTTGTACTCCTATAAGTTTAAAAAGAAAACAATACACGTCTTCACAATTCCCATAATTTCATTCTCGCGCATATTTAATAGTACCTCATGGTTCTTTATGCGCAGAATCGCATGAAAACAAGTAAATACTAGGGTTTTGCTTTTCCGACTTTTAAATTTACCTGTTAAATTGTTAAAAAAAACATAATTTACCGGTAAATATCGGTAAAATTGGTAAAAAATACAAATATCATAGAAACTCGTATAAAAATTTTTTTCGTTTCAAAGTCTTTGTAAGATTCAAATCTAATATCTTTATTGATAATTGTATATTAATAAAAAATGAGCTTTGAGGAAACAAAGTATATCAATTAAATTGTCATTCATTCTTGATCGAATTTTTGTCACAAATAATCCAGCAGCAGAAAAGGCTCGCTCAGGCTCAATACTAGTTGAAAAGATAGTCTCTTAGGAATTGATATTACATTAGTTGAAAAGATAGTCTCTTAGGAATTGATATTACATTAGGAATGTGGGTTTCTGACGGTGATAAAGAAATCATAACATCTTTTTACAGCAAAATATTATTCAAAAAGGTAGCAAAGAAAAAAAAATTAATTTCATAATTGGGGATTTTAAATGAGTTGTTTAATTTATAGTATAGTTTTTTAAAAATCATTTACCGAAATTTACCGACATAATTTTACCGGTAAATCGGTAAAACAATCTTAACGATTTACCGGTAAATTTTCGGTAAAAGCTCAACCCTAGTGAATACACATATAAATTAAGAAAGTAACCTTGAAAGAAACAGTTAATTACTTGAGATTTTTTTTTGTTTTTGCATTAAAAAGGCATTGATTTAGCTTTATACAATTTTATTTTAACCGTTTTAATTCTAAAATCTATACTGCTTTATGTTTGTGTTATATAATAATTGTAATCAAGGGAAAACACAAAAAAACAAATTTGTACGTTGAGTATTTACTATTGATGAATAGAAATGAGTTTTCAGGAAAGAAAAGGCTCGCACAAAGGCTTTGTGGTGCCCAGGGTCAATTTTTGTTCTGTGCCCCAAACTATGGGTTCCTGGGTATATTGAATTAAAAGTAAATTTCACTGTTTATTGTCCATATATCTACTATCACATTACAATTTAACGAAAACAATAATTATTTTTGTATTTACTATCGCTGCACATAAATATTCTATATTTGAACTTGATTATATATGATAAAACGAAAATACAAATACAATTTAAAATGAATGGAATAATATATTTTGTAAATAAAATGTTATTTATAAAGACTAGTCAGATCATTCTGATTTCACTTTGTGGGGTTTCTTCTTTGCGAAACTGGAGATGGCATTTTGCTTATGATAAAGTCTTGGCAAGGTCGAGAGCCAGAGAAAAGTTAAAACAATGAATTCAAATGATTAAATTCACTTTTTCAGTGCCTTAACTAAAGTCAGTTGACAATCTTCTAAATCAAGTTCTGCAAAAAGTTTTAAGGACTTCAGTACTTTTTTTTGGTTGTTTCAACCATGGCCGGATAGCCTTTATGCGCCCACTCATCTTGTTTGGGACGTTTGGTGAAGGGACTGCCCAGTTGTCTTAATTAATTAAAATTTTCCAGCGCATGGGGCTACTACTAAAAAGGTTATACAACTAGTGGATGCTTCCAAAATAGCTCTTGACTAGAGTAGAGGATTATGCAGAATGAACTCCAACTGGATTGAAACTACGCGCACTGCAAGGCATGAACCAAGCTTGAGGATCTTTTTCGAGAGTTATAGTCTGTACTCCTTTGTAGACACCGGACATATTAGTCCCGTTATTATAGCCCTGGTCTCAACAGTTCTTTAAATCAATTCGGTTTTGATCCAAAACGTCTTCGTTTCGCAATGTCAGAACCTTTTTTATTTCCAGATTTTCTACCTCAAAAAACACTCTTTTACTATCCATTGAATGTCAGATCCTAGGGGGACAAGTTAACTTTTAACTTCACTATTAAAACTGAAAATTTTTTTGTTTCAAAAGCACATCAACTAAAAATTTCATGAAAATTAAAAATAAAATTCGTTTTTTATTTTGTCTCTCTGTTAAGTCAAATCAACGGTTTTTAATGATTTGAAATTAAAAAAAAAAGTTATGTGCATAAGTATGCGCATAGTTATGCAAATATCTGCGCAAAATTTATCGGCAAATATCTGCCCATACAAAGTTTTCCGAAGCCAAGAGACAATTGTTATTTAAAAAACATTTGAAAACTTTTTAGGTGTTGTTTTAGAAAAAAACTTATAGCGGTCTTATATAAACACTCTCCGAGTTTGTTTTTTTTTTTTTACATTCATTAAACTGATTTTAAATTAATTTACATTTACATTAATTTTAACTCTTCTATACTTTTTATGAAGTTGCGTTAGAAATTTAACTTATTTTATTATGAAATACGACTAGTAAAACAGCCAATCCATGGGAAATTTTACTTTATTTTACTTGATTATACTCTTAGTTATTTTTTCTTTTTAACTTTTATTAATTTTTTGTTTCTAAGCTTCTTTAAACTAGTACTTTTGTAAAACTGTTGTAGATAACGCATTTGTAAAACTTTATTAAAATGGAGTATCGTGATAAGGCTACTTTATGCATTTTACATGCTCCAGCCATTTATTTTCCTATATAAATGTACATTGTATATATTTTTATTCGGCAAAACAAACTAAACATACATAAAAATATAATAAATATAGGGGAAAACGGGGCAACATGGCGAACGTTTTGAAAGCCCTGAGTTACTGCAAAACTATCAGTCGTGAAGCAGTAATACTTTCTTAGTATGTTTATTTTATTAAGATGATTAATTTCCTGCATGAATTTTCAATTTGTAAATATAACAATTTGAAATAAATATAAAATAAAAAATTCACAAATTTGTCATTTGGTCACGTGACCGGGGCAAGATGACTTATTATGCAATTTTTGCCTCCAATTTTATAAAATTTTAAAAACTATCAATAACTTTAACACAAAAAGTAACACAAAATAAACACAAGTCGCAAAAAACTACTTCTAAAGAAGTTAAACTTGAAGGAAACTATCCATTAGGAGAAACCGAAACTGAGGAATTTTTTTTTAAGCGCAAAAAGTAAACTTATGCGTATAAAATGCGTTAATAATATTTAAAAAAATCATTTGGTGTTTTAAAATACAAAATGCAAATACAGTTTCATTTTTACTCAACTTTAAGATTTATTTTTTGAGTTGTTATTTGAAAACCCATCTTGCCCCATTCGCCTTGTTACCCCGCTTTTCCCCATATATGTATAAAACGTAAAAATAGTAATGCCATAAAATGCACAATGTAATGCACAGTGGGTCAAAAGTGACATTTTCTAGCCAAATCCCCTAAAACAAAAACTTTATTAACTTTTTTTTTATTAGATACAGTTTATTACATTAAAAAGCACAATCTGCGGAAAAAAAAAACATTTGTTCTGAAAAATCTTTAAACTTTATTACAAAGTTACGAAAAATATTTGAAAACTCCAATTTTTTCTATTTTGAAAAGATCTTAAAAACCTTGTTGATAGCCTATTGAGCCTCTTCAGAAAGCATACCTAAAGGGAAAGTAAATAATTCAATGACTTCATAGCCATGAGTCAAAATCTTATGAAGTGTATGGGTCATAGGATACCAAGAATACATACTACGGCAGAGCCTTATCCCAACAGAATGTTTTAAACGTTTATGAGCTAATGTCATAATCACATAACATTGCGACCAGAATAATTTGAAGCCTTTTCATAAGGTTTGCATCTATGTTCATTATATTAGCTGAGACATCGTATTGCTGAAAAAATTGTCTAGCTGTGTTACTAACGTTAGAAGTACCTGCCGACTCATTTTTTTTTGAAATTCAGCTTAAACTCGAGCATTTCTCAGTTTCAAAATACTTTTTTCTTCTTCAGTCCTAGCCTGCCATTAATTGGCAGACTAGGACTGAAGAAGAAAAAAGTATTTTGAAAAAACTTCATAATTTACTTTATAATTGGCATCTTAAAGAGATACGAGCATACATTTTAAAAACCTTATCAAAGCATGCAAAGTTAAAACACAAAGTCTGATTTTGCTTTCTAAAGTTTTTTGTTAAATTATTAAACATAAATTGTTTATTTTTGTTGGAGATGCACCACACACTAAACAGCATTGGTAATAGTTGGTTGCTGTGGAAATAATAGTTTGAATTTTCCCATTGTAGTCAATGATACCTCTTTTCAATTGTTTCATTTGAAAATTTTTTATTTTCTTCATTGTTACAGTTGGCTTTAGCTGATTTACTAGCAATCACTTTTATAACCTTTATTATTTAACTTATCCCAACATTTACTCTCATTGTTATTGCTATTATTTTTAATAATAGACTTGTCTTGCTTTGGTAATTTATTTGATGATTCTGCTTTCTTTTTTTTTTAGTTTTTTTTTTTTTTTTTTTGAAACTTACCTTTACTTTTTAATAGTTCTATGTTTTCTTATAACATGAAAATGATCCGGCTTAATTGTACAATTTTAATCTACCTAAACAGAAAGTACTATATGGTTATTGAAATATTTTTGCGGTTGTGTGCTGTATCTTGTAACGAGTTGGTTGTGCGATGTGGCCAAAGCTAAAAGGGTCCCTATCAACTCTTGACCCTGTTGTATTGCCTTCTCTTGCTATATGATAGCAATGCTACTGCATTTAAATCACATTTTAGACATCAAGATAGTTATTTTTTCTTTTAATAATTGCAAGGTCTTCCTTTTAAGTTATTAATTTTTTTTTTCAATTTTAAAAGCATATAAAATCAACACAGACGAGTCAAAAAGTGTCAAAAAATTACCAAAGTGTTAAATTTGAACCCTGTTTGTCACCCTAAAACATATTCAAAACTTCAAAAATAATTATTTATGATTAAAACTAGTTTATGCACAAAATTTAAAAAGACTTTATTGAAACAATTCTTAATTACCCTAGTAAATACGTGGGAGATATTAAGTTTGCCTACATTTTGACCCGTATAACAAATATTTCTGATTTAAAAAGCAAACTTATGTTAATAAGTGAGTAGTTATTTTTTATTTCGTTAACATTCAAGATATAAAAGAAAAATATAACAGATTTTAATATTATTTACTGGTGGCGTCATTGGGTCAAAAAAAGACCGAAATCTTCCGCAAATTGAGAATATAAAAAGTTTCTTGCTGTTTTTATAATATCTTAAACGTTTCCTCATTTTTTTAACTTCATTCAAATTGATATCCTTTGATGATTTATGTATTCATCATTTGATGATTTGTGTATTCATTTAATATCATTTTATATCGTTTGATGATAAAACTATATAACATATATATACTTAATTTTACATAAGCGGTTGGGTTAAAAATCAAAAAAGTTTGTAGAAATTACTTCCAATGAAATAAAAATAAAGCTTGATCTTATGCGGGACAAAAATCAAGTTTATTGAATTTGTTGATTTGAGAACTATACTATCAACTAGAGAACGCCTAAAATGCAGAAATTTTTAATATTTTATTTATGCTTAAAACTAGTGTCTGCACAACTTATAAAAATTAAAAATTCAAAATGATTTCATTGACTCTTGTATTGTTGATAAATGTCTGTCGATACTCTTTCCTTTAGTTTTACACATTTGTTATAACAATAATAATTGCTCATCAAATGATACCGATTTTTCGAAAAACAGTTGGTAGTTTGGGAGACAGTTTGGAAAACAGTTGGTTATCTTAAAAAATTGATAGAAACTACAATAGTAATAATTGCTCATCAAACGATATCAATTTGAATGTTGACAGTTGGTTATCTTAAAAAATTGATGGAAATATTTCAGATTTTTCATAAAAACAGCAAGAAACTTTTTATCCTATTCTGAATTAGGACATTTAACCATTTGATACGGAATAATAGACTTTCCAACTTTGGTCACACATTTAAAAATTAAATTTAAAACCATATCATATAAGTACAACTAGTGAGTGGTTTGTTGAAATTTAGACAATAAAAGTTGAAATTTAGACCAAAAAAATCAGAAACAGCTGCTGCATCTACTTTGTTTTTAACAATATACATTAATTTTGATTTGTTGAATGTTCGAAGTACAATTAATTACACTTTTTTTATATAAAAAAGCCAATTTTAAACTCATACAAATCTTTTATTGACGAAAGATATCTTTTGTTAAATGAATTTCTTAAATATTTTTCACAAAATCTAAACAACTTTATTATTTGAAATCTGATATATAATGATTTAAATATTTTAACCTAATGAAAACTCTCAGAAAATTCAACTCAAACTTAATAAAAACTAAATGTTTATGTACCTCAACGTTCCGTGCTTGCTCTCTTTTCGTTTTTAATTTATATTAACTTATACTAACTTTATCTTTGATCAAACACTTTTAAAACTACAATGTTTGCAGATGATGCAAACTTAATCTACTTCTCAGCAACAATCAAAAACCTCTTTAAAAGAACAAATATTGAGCTAAAAAAACTAAACATATAGTTTAAGATAAATTATCACTAAATATAAAAAAATTAAATACATACTATTTTGCTCTAACCAACAAAAAATAAGCTACCCTAATTCTATTAACAATTAGTCTGGATAACATAACTATCAAAATGACTCAGTTTACCAAGTTTTTATGGGTTACGATTGAAAACACACTTTATAAACAACAAGTATTAAAGAATATAGGTCTACTCTACAAAGCAAGACCATTGTTGTTACAAAATAATATAAAACTTATTTACTTTTCTAATATACGTAGCTACCTCATGAACACCCAATTAGCGTGGGGCAGTACTCATAAATCTAAACTAGAACTGCTATATTTACGTCAAAAATGACAAATTTACTCATGCTCAAAGCTTATTGGAACAAATAAAAGCACAAAATATCTTTCAAATAAACATTTACCAAAAATTTTTTCGCCCAAATCTTTATGTTAAACCTGAACAAATATAATACAAGAGCGACAGAAAAACTTAAGTTAACATTTGAAACAAAAAAGTTTTCAAGATTCTTGATTTCACTGTTTAAAAAACGAACCACTAATAAGTTTGAATAATGAAAAAAAAATTAAACTCTCTGAAATTAAAATTAAAAAAACAATTATTGAACCAAACAATTAAAAGGAATTTTGTAAAACTATTTTCATTCAAAACAAAAGTCAAAACCGAAACCAAAATGAAATCTAACCTTAAAAAAAAAAAAGAAGAAAACCTTAAAAAAAGAAAAAGACAAAATATGAAAAAAAATTATTAAACCATATATACAGTATTGTGAAAAATTTAAGTACCACCAAAAAACAAATTATAATTAGTTTTTATTTTGTAAATTTTTGTTTAGTCAAAAATATTTTTCTGGTAAAAAAAAAATTATTATTATTATTATAGTTGTATTATTATAGTAGCCGTAAATTTACATAGAATGTACACATACAGCGAGCAGGGGAAACACCCCACTATAAACAACCAGTTTTATAAATATTTGTTCCAAACTTTTTCCACAACCAGGAGTCTAGTCTATTTTTGAAAGAAAGTACAGTGGAGTACAAAGTTATTTGCTCTGGTAGTTCGTTCCAGTATTTTGCTGATCTATTATACAAATGATTATATCTTGGAAGACAGTTTAGAACATACTCACGCCTTATTTTAGAATGGTGACCACGAGACACGGAGTTAATATATTTTGGTAGATATTTATCATTAACTATATCAAAACGATGTATTAATTTAAAAATTTGGATTAAATCGCATCGAAGGCGTCGAAACTCAAGTGATGGTAGGTTTAATCTTTTTAGCCTTTCGCAGTATTGAAGATGCCTCAAGCTGTAAGCCCATTTTGTAGCTTTGCGTTGAACAGATTCAACCAAAGCCATATCAGCTTTTAAAAAAGGAGCCCAAATGGACATCGGCAAATATCTCAGAATTTTCAGTGAGTTTTGCGAGATCATTTGTGTAGAGAATGAAGAGGATAATAATAAACATTAGAAATATAATAATAATAATAAGAATAATAATAAACATTAGAAAATAGACAAACAAAGTAAAAAATAATAATAATACCAAAGACTTTTAAACAAATAAAAAAAATGTATTTAAAGTTTTGTAGGTAATTTTTATTTTAGAAAAATTGTGAAAAAATTAGGAACCACAGAACAAAAAACGTAATTTTTACCTAATACCGCGTAATTCTACCATGAATTCTTAAGCACTCATTTATACGATTTGGTATTGAGTCTATTAAATTCTCTAAAATGTATTTGGGAACATTTCCAAGTATGGTTGATAAAAAAAATTGCTCAAGGCTCCTTGGTGCTTTCTTGGCAATCTGTTTATTAAGCCAACTCCAAAGATTTTCAATGCAATTTAGATCTGGGCTATTTGGTGACCAAGTTAGACGCTCAATATTTTTGCTTTCGAACCATTCAGAGATAATTTTAGCCCTGTGACATGGTGAATTGTCTTGCTGAAAAATGAACGGAACGTTTCGCTGAAGTGCATCAATTGATGGTAACAAGTTGTTATTTAAAATATCGACGTAATAAATAGAGTTGAGTCGACCATCAAATAATTTAAACATACCGAGACCATAATATTCATGCAGCACCATATTCCAACCGACCCGGTACCTTATTTTGTTCTTTGAACGATACAATTGAGATTATATTTTTCTGAAGGCTGCCTGCAAATCATAATTTGGTTTTTTCTGTTATCAACCTCGATATTCATCTCATCACTAAACATTACTGTTCTCTATTTTTCTTTAGACTATTCTTTGACACTTTTGCAAAATTCTTTTCGCTTTTTTATATGTTGTTTGGTAAGTCGCAATTTTAGAACAGTTTTTTTCCATAGCATCTTGTTAGCTATTAGTTTCCTACGCACAAATGATGCCAATCCATTTAAAAGCTTCCATTCCCTTCTTAATTCATGCGACGGCATGTTTCGATTTTTCTTTGCCAACCTGATTAAAAGACGATCCTCATTGGGTGTCGTCAAACGCGGTCTTCCAGAATGATGGTAATCAGCGTAAGATTTTGTCTCTCTGAATCTTTTGATAATGGTTAGCACCGAACTATGTGATCGTTTTATTATTTTTCTAATTTCACGAACGGTTTTACCTTCCTGGTGAAAATGCATTACTTTTACACAATCTTCTTAGGTAATAGCTTTTCTGCTCATTTTTTCAAAAGCAAAGAATTTTTGTTTGAAATTTTTTTTTTTTTTTTAAACTTTTTTTTAATACTTTTAATTTTTTAGTAATGACTCAGGTCATTAATGGAATATTTAAATAAAAAGGTAAAAATGAATTTAAAAAACTCGTTTTCACCGCATTTAGCACAAAAAATCTTTGTGGTTCTTAACTTTTTCACAAAAAAAAAATTGAAAAAATTTAACACATAATATTTAATCCTTATTTTTATAGGTTCTTTTATTTAGTTTTCAAAAAAAAAAATATCTTTTTTTTTCTCATGTTCTTTTTAATATGTTTGAAAAAAAAAAAGATTATTTTATTATCTTTAGAATGAAAATTATTTGAAAAAAATATTTTTTTTATTTAGTGGTTCTTAACTTTTTCACAATAATGTATATCAATCACAAAGTGAATTTTTTATGTGTACAACACGTCTTGTATAAAGATAGTCGATGACAAGATTGATTCCAGTCTTCTGCGAGCTTCCTATGACAATATATAAGTAATCCCAATCTAACTTTATTTTTCCCTTATAAAAAATATTTGAAATAGTTCGATAAAATAATACTTATTAAAACATAGACCACAAAATGCAAAAGTTTAAATTCAATATAATTTAAATTTTAGGTAAAATTTAAACTTAAATATATCGGATATTTAAGTATATCAGTGATTTATCAGTGGTATCGGTGTTTATTATATGCTATCGTCATATCATTTTATTGTATTTATTTTAAAATATATCGAATTTATATACGACTGATTCTTGGATAATTTGTATATTTTGGACTTACCTATACCATTAAGTTTTTTTATTTTGGAACGGTTTCTTATCTATATATTTTGAAGTGGTTAGCCAGTCAGCATTGTGATTGCGGGTGCCGCGTGGATCCCGTACGGGATATCAAATAGGAATCGTACGGAATTAGGCCGCGGGATCTATATGGGTACCATACGGGCCAAATAAAAAAAAAAACGAAAAATTTTTTGACTGCTTTTTCTTTTTTTCTCCTATCGACTCCAGAATTTTCCCGGTTAATTTTTTTTATTTTTTGCTATGTATAACTTAGATTTTTTATACCTTAAATAAACGACAATTTGTTTAAAACAATTTTTTTCATTTTAATAAAATTAAATGATTAATTTAATAATGATAATTTTTTATAAAAGTTTTAAAAGCTAAATGTTTTATATGCAAATTGAAAACTCAAGGACATATACATGTACGTTTTATTAAGTAAAATAAACTATTATTATATATGTAATCAATATATATATATATATATATATATATATATATATATATATATATATATATATATATATATATATATATATATATATATATATATATATATATATATATATACATACAGGGCCGGCGCGAGTAGGTGTCACGTGGGGGGGTGCCATTACGACTTTTGCCGACAAGAAAAAAAAAAAAAAAGGTCCTCGTTTTCCAAAATTTGCCGACTGTCATTACGACATTTGCCGACTGTCTAACCTATATCGAAAGGGTCGACATTTGCCGACTAACTAGTATAAAAAGGTCCGATTTGCCGACTAAGGGTCCAGTTTGCCGACTAAAAATCATTGATGGGGGGAGGGGGTGTCACACCCCCCTATCGCGCCGGCCTTGTATATATATATATATATATATATATATATATATATATATATATATATATATATATATATATATATATATATATATATATATATATATGTATATATATATATATATATATATATGTATATATATATATATATATATATATATATATATATATATATATGTATATATATATATATATATATATATATATATATATATATATATATATATATATATATATATATATATATATATATATATATATATATATATATATATATATATATATATATATATATATATATATATATATATATATATATATATATATATATATATATATATATATATATATATATATATATATATATATATATATATATATATATATGAAGACTCCACGGGAAGAAACGGCAGGATCACATTTTGAAAATTTTGACATTTTACACTTTTTAACTTTATAAACAATATTATTATACATTTTATTTGAATTCAAATCAAAAAAACAATTGGATGTACCTTTATAGTTTGATGGATGGAACTTAATCACTTTTTTTTATTATACAATACATACCTCCCCGAAAAGACAAGTGTTTTTGAATTTAAAAAATATTCGCAACTTACTAATAGACATAAACGAAGTTTACCATTTTTATTTTTTGAATTATCAAGACTCATACTTACGGCTATAAGTCTTTGTTTTTCAAAATAATCACAGGTGATTTGGTTAATGTAAATTAAATAATAAAAATGGCGACACTTGAAATACCAATAGAAATGCTAAAGAAATCAAGAAAATAAAAAGTAAGGAAAGATTGCGTGAAATTATAAAGAAACAAAGATTATTATCGCATAAAACAGGGCTTGGATGTAACTGTATAAGGCTGAAATGTTTTGATAATGTTAAAGAAGAAGATAGAAAAGTGTTAATAAGATATTTTAATTCTCTATCCAGCAAGGATTCTCAAGATTCGTATCTTGCAAGTTTAATAACTTTAAATAACGTTTCAAGAAGAAGACCACGAAAAATTAATTCAAAAGGTTATAATAGCAGTTACACATATAAACTTTTTATTACAAATCACGAGATATTTGCGAGTTCGTTTGTTTATGTTTGCTTTTCTGCGTTTATTTCAATCTTTGGCATAAAGAAGGGAAGATTGGAGACCATTAAAAGAAGCTTTTTAACTACAGGTAAATTATATATTTTCATTGAATGCAAAATGACTATTTTTAGTGGAAGTTATCTTATATATAAATTTTTTTATATATAAATTTTTTTTTTCTCATTATAGGTAGGTACGCGGAAATCCGTGTTTTACGGAACCGAATTTTGTACTAAAATTTTGTGCTAGGTTTTTTAAACTTTTTTTTAGGTAACGTCAGGCGAACGTTTTTTTGTGGCGTTTCTGTTTAGAAACATTACTAAACTTAGATTATTTTTGAAAAAAAGAATAGTTAAACTTGATTAATATATAACATTTATGTGTGGTTGGTAATTTTTGTATTGCTTTTATTTGTATTAAAAACTTGGTTGTTGTTCTCACATTAAATTATTGTCAAAGAAATGCTCAGATAGTTTGCAAACCTACCCAGATAGTTTTTTACATATATTTTTTATCTACCTACCAAATTTCATTGAATAATATTATTGAGCAGATAGTCTATAAAAGTGAGCAGTTTTGGTACCTCATTTCTGTTTTTCTGATTTCCGTAAGTGGGTGGTAAGAGGGGTACAAACAAGTTGAATTTTATTTGGTTAGTTTAGTAATTATTTATGTTATATGTATAATATATATATATATATATATATATATATATATATATATATATATATATATATATATATATATATATATATATATATATATATATATATATATATATTATATACATATATATATATATACTATATATATATATATATATAATATATATATATATATATATATATATATATATATATATATGTATATATGTATATATATATATATACATGTATATATATATATATATATATATATAATATATATATGTATATATGTATATATATATATATATATATATATATATATATATATATATATATATACATGTATATATATATATATATATATATATATATATATATATATATATATATATATATATATATATATATAGATATATATATAGATATATATAAGTTTTTTTTTTAAATAAAA
This sequence comes from Hydra vulgaris, assembly GCF_022113875.1. Lineage (NCBI taxonomy): Eukaryota > Metazoa > Cnidaria > Hydrozoa > Anthoathecata > Hydridae > Hydra > Hydra vulgaris. Next base: position 13,585,634 of record NC_061157.1, on the reverse strand, counting down.
TAAATTAGTAAAAATATACAAAATAATATTAATTAATATAAAAAATCTAATAAATTACTGCAAAAAAAATATATATATATATATATTTCATATATAATAATATATATATATATATATATAATTATATATATATATATATAATAATAATAATAATAATAATAATAATAATAATATTATATATATATATATATATATATATATATATATATATATATATATATATATATATATATATATATATATATATATATATATATATATATTAATACAATTAGATATAGACTGCCAATAAGATGTTTTTTTCTTTTTCTTATTTTTTCAGTAGTTTATTAGATTTTTTATATTAATTAATATTAGTTTGTATATTTTTACTAGTTTATTTTATTTTAAAAGTGAAAATTACTATTTATTTTAGTGTGACTTGTTTATAGTTTCTAAAATTTTATTGGTTTCATTGAAATTGAAAACATAAGCGTTGATTACTATAATTCTAGCTATAGGTATGATGGTATTTTAAAAACTCTTTATATTATCACATGTTTTATGATGTCAGTATACATTGGCATTTTTGTCTGTGTGTATAAATAGTATTTTTTAATTACGCAATAATACAGTATTATTATAAATGTTTTTAATAATAAAAGTATAATATTGTTTATAATTTAATGTTATATCATTATTCGGTAGTTATTCAAGACTTTCTTTACATTTTTTTTTGTAAATAAAGTTGCTTTTTGTGCCCCGGCAATAGGCACAATAAGCAACTTTAATTTTTGTTCTTAGTACAGTTAAAGAGTATTTAAATACACACTTCTTTTTATCTGCCAAAACTTGCAGTTGTTGTAAAAATAGATATGTATCTTTTTTATTCATTAACAGTGTCAAGTCATTTGTTATAACTATTATTTAGTTTAAACATTTGTAAACCACATTTCTTTAGGGTTTTGAAAAGATGCAAAAGTTGGTTTTGCAACTTTACAAGGGATAGTTGTCGTTTTAAGGAATTTTGTAATGAACCCTGTATATGCATTGCACAAATCTTGCCCATCTTTCTATCATCATGTCCCTCCAAGTAGTTATCTTACTACTGTTTTAAGTAGTTTAGATAATTCACCACTTAAGCACATAAGTAATTTATCACCACTAAATCACAAGCCTTTATTTTCCAAACATTCTGTTAACAATAAAAAGGCATGAATCAAGAGGAGAAATAAGCCCTAGAAAAAAAAGGTTTGAATACCAGATTGTCCTATTTAACTTCTTAGCTTGCTGTTACATCCAGCAAGTATTGAAATAAATTAGTAATAGTGACGGCAAAATTAAAAAGCATGGCATACAAATTGAAAGTACTGAGACAAAAATTACATAAAAGAAACAAATTGTTAAAGTTTTAAGAGCTGAACTTAGAGATCTTAAACAAAATTTGCAAACATATTATTACAGTAAGATAATATGCAATCTTAAAGCTTAAAAAAAAGCAATGAAAATTTCAGAACTTTAAAAGCTAAAATAAGTTAAAGTTGTACATAATATTAAGGCAAATAAAATGCTTATAGCTAGTTACGAATATTTGCTTGCATATATGTAAAGCAGTTGATCATCTAACTTTTATTTAGATTTTCATTTAGCATCTTTTAATGATAGTGATCAATCAATCATCTCAAATATATCAAACGCAATGTCAGCCAAAGTTGCAATTAACCATCTTACCATAAGCAAACTGTGTGACATTTAAGGGGAAAGTTTGAATGAGCTAAACTGCCATTTACACGCTCTTGATATAATTGCTACCTCATGGCTGGATATGATTGTATGGCATTTAAAATAGTTTTGGCTATGAACAAGTTGAGGTTTAAACATGGCAAAGGTGATTCAAAAAGATTTGTTAGTTTTTAGATGATCAAAAACTACCACAAGGTATCATTCCAAGGTATCGAGGAAATCGTCTTCATATTTATTTTCATACTTGTTTTATTTTTATAAAACATTTAATGAGTTTGAGCATTTTTTAACCATTGGAACAGTAATATGCATAACTATACAAAAAGTTCTTAGAGCAGTATTTTGTAACAAAACAGCTCTAAAGCAAAAATGTGTGCTTGCATTATTTGGAAAACCACCTCCTCAAAGTCACATAAAACTTTGTCATCCAGTTTCCAGCCTGGATGACAAAATTGTGTGTGACTGTTGAGGAGGCAAATTTTGACCATTATAGTGGAATCCTGGTATTAAAAAATATTTTACTAAAAATTGCAGATTCTAAATCAAATCCAGGTTCACTTTTTAAAATGACCTTGAACCAAATATTTTAGATCCAATAAAAAATGTTTTGTTTGATTGATGAACACTTTATTAATATGACTTTTGCTTGTCTTATTGCAGTAGGAGACGTCATAACTCATCAATGTAAGAGATATTTCTCACTTTCTATTAACCAGACTCTCAAGGAGGAAGTAGCATGTGCAAGGCAGCACAATATAAATAGTGAAAAGTTAATGGGAATGTTTAGTGAGGCTGAAGAAAGATCACCTAATGCAACAGTTTGTTATGTTTCATATAAATTAAATTACCTAGAAAGTTTAGATCAATTATCTAGAGAAAATATAGTTATGTGGTCGATTCAGAAACCCATAAAAATGTAGTTATGTGGTCGATTCAGAAACCCATAAAAATGTAGTTATGTGGTCGATTCAGAAACCCATAAAAATGTAGTTATGTGGTCGATTCAGAAACCCATAAAAATGTAGTTATGTGGTCGATTCAGAAACCCATAAAAATATAGTTATGTGGTCTATTCAGAAACCCATAAAAATATAGTTATGTGGTCTATTCAGAAACCCATAAAAATATAGTTATGTGATCTATTCAGAAACCCATAAAAAGAGATGATAAATCAAATGAAGCATAATGATATATGAGCAGATATTTCAAAAAACATGTATGCAAATGCCAAAAAATGGATGAAAAAGACAAAAAAAAGTTAAAATAACAGTTGCTTGAACTCTTTTACAATGAAATAAAGTGTTTAAATACATTGTCTATCAAACAACGTCATGACTAAGATAATGTAATGTCAGATAGAATTGTTGGGCAAAAACTTTGCCATGAATGGTACAATAGTAAGTATTCGAAGTATGTCATGTATGATGGTAGAGAAGAAAAACTTGATAAAACAAAACAAAACAAAGTTTGCACAATTTCTTACTGGAATTAAGGTAAAACTGATACTGAAGCTGTTGACTACAACATGAAAAAATATCAGCTTCCGCTGATGTTGGACTAGGAGAGTTGATTTTTTTTTGAAGTGTAATATGTAACAACTTATGATATTACTTGTAATGAAGCTTTAAAAATAGATACTGCAAGTGATAAAACTTACAAAACAGATACGGCATATGATGAAACTTGTATAAAGGTATTGTAAGTAATATAACTTGAAGAAGTAGTCATATCAAGTCAGGTATGCCTGGTATTAAACCATATGTTTTTGTTTTACTTTTTTTTATAAATGTTTTTAGAGAAGAATAAAAGTATTTGACTTGGAATGACCTTTGCACAAGTGTTGTGACTTGCAAAATATTTTGATTTATTTTTAAGAATTCAACATCTTTTTATTGTAGGTTGTGGGTAACCATTACCACCCTATTTAACAAACTTCTCAACTTAACCAAAATTTACGAATAGCAGCGGAAAGACTTTTTTTTCAAAAGTAGGCTCAGTTGTGGTCTTTATCTTTAGCTTGTAGGTTATACTTGGTGCAAAAAGCCTAATTCAGGTTTTAAATTGTTAACTTATTTTAAAATAATTATAATTGTTATTATAAAGATTTATTTATTTTACTTATTTTTTTTTTTTGGTTGGGGGGGGGCACACGCCCCTCCCACAAGTCAATAAGCACACCACCAATAAATGAATTTCTTGTAGCAAAAAAAATTTTTATGTTTTTTATACTGTATACTAGTTTCACTTATTTTATTAAATGTAGAAATATTTATTTATTTATAATTAGAGAATTAAATATTTTTGAAATTAGGGTGTGTTAAACCATCACCACCATATCCACCACCAACTTTAATAAACATCAATCATTGATGGTCTGGAATAAAATTATAGCAATTTTTTGTATAAAAAAAATAACCGTTAGTTGAAAAAAAACACTTTTTATTGAAAGAAATATGCTTATTTTTAGGGTAAAGGTGGTGGTTCGGCACCCCCTCTAGCCCCCAGGAAACGCCTAATAGGTGGACGATGTTATAAATTTGTAGCCCACAGTTACACCTATCTTTTGATACTAAGTTATAGGTATTTAGACAAGAATTGACAAAGTTATAACAATTTAAGTAAAGAAAAATTAAATTTTGACCACAGTTTCTTCAACAAATCCATATATCAAAAATTTGCGACTAAAAACGTCATAACTTTTTGTACAATAGTCCGATTTTAATAATTTTTTCACCTTTGAAATACTGTATTGAAGCACTTTCTAATGATATATAACAATCTAACCTTTGATCAATTTAAAATTTTCAATCCACATACCTATTATAGGTCACTCTCCCCATGATAAAAGAGGTAAACACAAGAAACAGTATAAAAATTTTACTCCTCAACTAAAAAATAAAATATGTGATCACATTTCTTCTTTCAGAGGTAGAGAGTCCCACTACTCTCAAAAAAAAAACTAGGCGACTATATCTTCCTCAAGAATTAAATATAACCAAGATGTATGACTTGTTTAAAATCAAGTCTGCAAATGATAAATTGTCATATGAATCTTATCGCAACATATTTAACACTAGTTTTAACGTTTCTTTTGGGTACCCTAGGACTGACACATGTTCAAAATGTGATGAGTTTAAAATTAAAATTGATGCAATAAAAATTGAACTATTTTTTAATTCAGAATGTACAAAGCCTGAACAACAATTGCATGAGCTTGAGTTACTGAAAAAACAGCACCACAAAGATGCAAAAACATTTAATGTCAGGAAAAGAAATGCTCAGTTTAAAGCACAAAGGGAGTACAAATTTAAGGCAATTGCTTTTGATTTCCAAAAAAATCTTAACTTACCAAATCAACGACTTTTACTACAAACGAAAATTACCAATTTTATTCATTTAATATTCACGTGCTTTCAAGTAATGAAGTTTATTTGTATTGTTATGATGAAACTATAGCTAAAAAAGGAGCTGATGAGGTAACGTCGACGTTATATGATTTTTTTATAAAACATTTAGACAAAGAAATTCGATCTGTAGAGCTATTTTGTGATTCATGTGGTGGCCAAAACAAAAACTATACATTAATTCGTTTTATGGATTTTCTTGTACATGAAAAAAAAAGGTTCGACTATATTAAAGTTAGATTTCCAGAACGTGGTCATTCTTTTATGGAATGTGATAAAGATATGGGATTAATTAATTGCAAAACATCCACTAGTGATCCATCAGATTGGATTAAAACATTCAAAAATGCTCGTAAAAACCCGACTCCGTTTCATGTTATAGAATTAACGCAAGGTAAGGTTAAAAGTATAACTAATTTTATGAGACCATTTTATAAGAATAAATGTCCGATTCCAACACGTCCTCTTCGTGAAATTTGTTTCAGAGGAGACTCAAGTGGCATTGTATTTCATCGTGATTTGTGGAATGGATAATTGTTGAAAACTAATTTAAAAAATAATAGGAAGAACATTATAAATAGTGAGATCCCCATTCTGTATAATGCAAAACTTTGCATCTCTGTGGCAAAGTACAGAGATTTACAAGTATTAAAAAGGTTTACATCGAATGCTCAGTTTTACGATTCTTTGCCATACAATCAGGAGGTTATTGAGACATTTCATGAAATTATTGATTCTGAAAATGAAGAGTAAATAGACTTCTTTTTTGATTTAAAGCTTGTTTTTAGTTATTTTTTTCTTAGTGTTTTTTGAAAAAAATCTATAATCTTTAATATGTTTCTTCTTTGTACTTAATATACAACAATTTATATAATTAATAATCCCAAGGTATTGAATATATCTTTTGACTATTAGTCAGGGTATGAAAATAAAAATTCAGATCAAATAAATTCTGAGTTGTTTGAAAACCTATAAAGTTTTAAATCCTCTTTATTATCAAGAAAGAAACTTTGCATTAAATAACTTTTTGCTTACAGTTTTGTGACACCTATATAGGTATAGTTATATAGGTATTTAATAGGTTAACCTTTAAATAAAAAACAAATTGAACTTTTTTATTAACAGTGATATTTTTGAATGAAAGATTTATAATAAAAATTAAAGTCATTCGTAAACGAGAACTAGAACTAATACTATAATCATTTTCTATACAAAATATCTACACACAACTCTTGATATCTCAAACCTGCAAGGACCGATTATTTAGTTTGAGATTAAAGAATTTTTGAGTTATCGAGAGTATAATCTATAAATAAGGGTTCGACTGGATTCAAAAAAGTTTGAGATATCAAGTATTAAAGATATTGAAAGTTGACTGTAAGTGATATTTTTGTGCACGAAAAAAGAACAAAAATGAAACCTTTTGTTAACGAAAACTATAATTATTTTCTAAACGAAAGTATCAACACAAAACAGTATTTTTAATTTTAGTTGAACCCCCTAATCTTTTAAATGATCAATATTAGGTCTTGGTGGTTAGGTTGTTTGATAAAATTAGCTTCTGCCTAATTTAATTTATAAGCTGATAAAAAATGATTCATATTTTAGCTTTTTACTTGATCTAAAAACTAATAAAATAAAACATTTTACCGGGGAAAAACCGGCCACAAAAAACCTCACTTAAAAAAGAAAGTCTATCACGTAAATTTTTATTTTTAAATTAGAAATGCAACTTTAATTGCATAAAAAATTGGTTATTTTTGTAATATATTTTAAAAATTTTAATCTTTTCCCTAAAAATAAAAAAAATATAGGTTTAAAAGTTTAAAAATGAGTTATCGCAAAATGAAAAAATGTGACCCTGCCGTTTCTTCCCGTGGAGTCTTCATATATATATATATATATATATATATATATATATATATATATATATATATATATATATATATATATATATATATATATATATATATATATATATATATATATATATATATATATATATATATATATATATATATATATATATATATATATATATATATATATATATATATATATATATATATATATATATGTATATACATATATATATACATATATATATATATATATATATATATATATATATATATATATATATATATATATATATATATATATATATATATATAAATGTACGTTGTTGTAGTGTACATGTTAAGTAAAGACTACAGCAACGTACATTTATATATATATATATATATATATATATATATATATATATATATATATATATATATATATATATATATATATATATATATATATATATATATATATATATATATATATATATATATATATATATATATATAAATGTACGTTGCTGTAGTCTTTACTTTACATGTTTGCTGCTGCATTATATAGATTCTATATGTTCTTTTCTGTGTTTGACGCTGCATTTAAAGTTCGTTCTTTTCGGCCGTCTTTGCCTTTATCTCGAGCATTACTAATCCATGCAGAAAGTGCTTCTTCAAATAGTTTTTTTGATAAATTTTGTTGTGCTTTATAGTTTTTTTATGCAGCACCTAAACATCCGTTAGTTGAAATAAATTGCAAAAGAAATGTTACTAAAGTAATTTTCTTTTGCAATATATTTTATTCAAAAGTATGGCGTTAGGTAGTTTCAACATATTACTATAAAATATCATGATTTGATTTAGTATCTTCTTGGTTTAGTAGATATATATTGATTACATATATAATAACAATTTATTTCATTTAATAAAACATACATGTATATGTCCTTGTGTTTTCAATTTGCATATAAAAAACTTAGCTTTTTAAACTTTTATAAAAATTATTATAATTGAACTAATCCTTTAATTTGTTTAAAACGAAAAAAATTGCTTTAAACAAATTGTTGTTAATTTTAGGTAGAAAAAATCTAAGTTAAGAAAAACATAGTAAAAAATAAAAAAATATACCCGGGAAAATTCTGGGGTCAAAAGAAAAACAAGAAAAAGCAGCCGATAAATTTTTCGTTTCTTTTTTATTTTGCACCTATGTTACCCATATAGATCCCGCGTCTAAATCCCATACGGTTCCCATTTGACATCCCGTACGGATCCCACACCATAATGCTGGCTGGGTACTTATCTATATATTTTGGAATGGTTACTTATCTATTTATTTTGGAATGGTTACTTATATATATATTTTAATATGGTTACTTATCTATATATTTTGGAATGGTTACTTATCTATATATTTTGGAATGGTTACTTATCTATATATTTTGGAATGGTTACTTATGTATAAAGTTTATCTGTTATTTTGGAATGTTTACTTTTTTTTTAGTACATATGCATGTATTATAAAACCAACTCTACATTTTTGTTTGTGGCAAATATGTGAAAAGTTTTTTGAATTAAAAAATGTTTTTAAAAAAATCATAAATGGTTTATGAAGTTTTTAGATAAAATCTTGTGACGAGTTTTTGTTTTTATTTTTAGATCTTATTTTTACACCAAAAAAACTGAATAATGTAATGATTACTATATATTTTTTTCAGTTTACAATATTATTGATGAAAACATCAAACAGATCCATAGAGGGTGTAGGGGAGCATTCTATTAGCTAAAATTTAAAAAATTTAAGAAATTTAAAAGAACTTGAATTCCCAGTTAGTTTGATGGTTGTGGCGGTTGTGGCATTTTGGTTGTTAAAATGACAAAGGCTCAAGCTTATGTAATGGTGCTTTTTAAAACAAACGTATTAACAAGCACCATCATATAAACAAGAAGCACCATCATATAAACAAATTTGACTTATCAATTTTATCAATGTTGAGCGGAAAAAAACTGATGTTTTGAAACCAAGTGACTATTTGCGTGCATGTACAAACTTTACTATAGTTGAAAGGTTTTGCTTCTAACTGACTAAAGCATTTATTTAATAGACTGCTAAAACTTATTTCTGCATAGAACTATTGAAATAATTTAGTAAATATACTAAAACTAATATAAACTGTTATGACACATATAAATACAATATCTGGTGACTGCAGAATGTGTAACAAATGTGCTAATAAACAAGATAACAAGATATTTTTTTCAATGTTAATAAGTATGCCCCAATAGATAACATATCGTAATCAATAATAATATTCCTGTATATATAGAAGATTTGAATAATTTTGATGTTAATTAAAGTTATTATTCTGATTCAAGTAAAAAAGGTAAAACAATTGCTTCTCTACCTTCTTCAGATAAAAACATTAGGAAGGTGTAATAGATTTTTAGTGTTGAGTGATGACCATCACTCAAGAATTATTTTTAGAATGTTGTAAAACAGCTTAAAGAACTTATATCTTTAAGACAAAGGTTCATACGAACGTTTTTTTTTAATGCTTGTTTTAAATGGCTAAAAAAGACCTAACGGTCTTATCACATATCACAACACATTGCAAATAATGTTTATAAGAGAAAACCCTTGTTTCAAGTATTAATGAATATAACTTGAGGTGTTTTACAAGTTTCCATACTTAGGTTAATTTTTTTTTTTTTTAATATATAAATGATCTTCATAAAACTTCGAATTTAACAAAACTAATTTTTGCAGATGACAAGTTTCTTTAATTTTTGCAGATGACAAGACAGATAAATTTAAAAAAATTTCGGACAGGTTTAAAATAAATCTCTCAACATTGATAAATGAACACTTTCTTTATACGCTCTGGAAAAAAATAGAATTTATTACATATTACTTTAAATCTACATTGACAATGTAATCATACGAAATCAATAAAAACTTTGTTTGGAAGCATTACATTAATAGTAACTCCACTAGAGTTGCTAAACCCGATGCATTAACCATGTTTAAATCCGATGCATTTATTTTGTATAAGCTAAAAAAATACTAAATTATGGCAATTGACACAATCGTATGAAGATAAACTGGGATTATTTTTTTATAAGATTGACAAACAATATTGAGTATGTAATATATTATAAGATTATTACTGATATTAAGCCATAAACTGACAAAGATTTAGTTTTAATATTATTGATAGATAAATAATTTTCTTGTTAAAACAACTTTATCTTTATACAAGTACTTAATTTAAAGCAATTAAAAATTCAAAGTTTGATCATTGGTTCAAATGAAAGAACAATTATAAATTACGTAATAATAACAACGCTTCTATTTGCCGAACAAATTCGAAAAAAACAAAATTCGAAACGACCTTACCTACTTCTGACGTTTTTATTAAATTAACTTACATTCAAAAGTATTTCTACATTTAAAGTTGAAGGAGTTATATTTTCAATGGGAAAGATTTTTCTATTATCTGATAACTTTTTTTACTGCTATTTTGTTAAACTTTGTTGATTTGTATTTGTTATTTACGAATTTGTTAATAAATTAATTATAATTTTATTCATTTTTTAATGGATAATTTAAACATAAGTAGTAAATTTGTAAATTACAAAAAATTGTATCGTAAATGTTATTTGGCGAAGAAAAAAAAGATATTAATACCCTTTTAAACTCTATTTTCCTGCAACAGCTGATTTTAATCTAAAACCGTATTCAGCTTCCAATGACGTAATATTTAGAGCTGATGTAATTTACTCGGGCGATTATAAATGTAAAAAATATTTCCATTCTATCATTGTCCATAATTGTATCTATCATTGTATAACGATACATCTCAAAGCATAACGATTTTGAAATGCGAGATAAGTCTAATAAACGACTGAAATAGTAACTTAAAATATAATTAATATACCATTATATCAATCTTAATAACATATTTTTATAAACCAAAAGTTACCATAAAATTAATAATATAATATAAAAATCATTAAACGATATTAAAATATTTTTTAATGTAACTTTCGATCAACCAAAATAGAAACTCTTTGACTAGTGTAACACTTTTTCTTTGAGGGGATTTTAAAATTTTGGAGCAATTTTGAAAAAGCGCGTAGATTCTTACGTAAAGCTGGTATCATTGCTTAAGTGTGAAAAATATACTTTATATCTACTTTTTTTTTTTAACACTCTAGTTATACGGGCCCAGCACAAAACGGTATCTTGTTTTAAAAATGGCCCAGCACAAAACGATAAATGTTTCAAAACGGTTCAGCACAAAACGATAATTTTGTTTCAAAACAAAATGAATAAAAAAATAAATACGAATCCTAACGTTGTAGGGTGATACGTAAAAAAGCTTCTCAGTATAAAGGAAAGTATAAACGAATGTATATTCACTTTACTTTGGTAACTTCGGAGTCATCTCTTAAATTTGAACTTTCTAAAACATCATTGCATTCGGAAGATTCAACATAATGAGATTCTTTTGCAGCATTATTTAGTACTAAAAGACCGATTTTAGCTAGTTGTGCAAGTTGCTCATAAGAAAGGTTAGCAACTGAAAAGTTTTCTAGCTGGTTATCAGTCAATGTTAAAGATAGTGTTTCAGATGTTCCAGTAATTGCTGAAAATAAAAAATAAAAAGTTTAACTTTTTAAACATTTTTTAAAAATATAACACATTAAAAAAATTGAAAATTTGTTAAAGAGGTAAAACCAAACAAATTTAAAAAGTTGTAAAAAAATTTGTTCAAAAAACAAAGTGGACAAAAAAAAAAAATTATTATTTAAGGTCTTAGTTTTTTAAATGTGATTGTTGAACCAACTTATTATCAAGACCTGACTGACTTGCAAACTCGATTCATTGCTTTCCTCACACGTACCATTTTCTTCTGAATTATATTCTGAATTACCTACATTTCTATCTGAATTATAAACATATCGAAGTATTTCTTTTACAAGTATATAAATAGCTACATATTTTACTAGACATCAAATAATGGATTCTAAATAATACATTAAAACGCTTGCCAACTATTATTTTCATTTTATTTTGTGCATTAAAAGGAAAAAAAAAATTGTGAAACAGCTAATTTAAAAATTATTCTTATATAACACCAGTTAACACAATACACAGTGTTTTTAAATATTATACTTTGAAATTCATCGTATCCTTTTTCATGAAAGAATAAATTAAAAAACAAAACAAAAAAGGTTAATTTCACAAAATTTATGAAGAATTTTTGATTTTACATAAATAAATTTTGAGAAACACATTTGTATTCTATACTCCTATTTGTTTATAATAATTGACTGATAATAATCATAATTTTGTATCACATAAATTACATATATATATATATATATATATATATATATATATATATATATATATATATATATATATATATATATATATATATATATATATATATATATATATATATATATATATATATATATATATATATATATATATATATAAAGAGAGAGAGAACCAAAAAACAATCAAACAAATTAAATATTAATTAAACTTACAAGCTTTAGTTTCAGCTTTACAATTATCAGAATCTCTTTCTACTTTTACTTTTTTGAATGATGATTCATTAGATAGATTGCTTCTTTTTTTGTTACGACTCGGAGTTATGAGTGAACCGGTTGGCTGGATAAAAGACAAAAAAGCATACATACAATATCACTAATTAGATTTTATGACTTAAAGCATCGGAAAATTAGGTTTACAAATAAATACCGGTTGAAGGTAAGACAATAAACCAGATTGTAAAGCTATATCAGTTTGTTGAATCAGATTTTGAATTTCAATCATTGGTGGATAAAATGATTTATCATGGTGTTCTGGTTGGTTTTCTGAAGACTCAAGCTTCATTTTATTTTCAACAAAGTCCTGTTAAATAAATAAACTGTAAATAAATTAACAATCAATTATAACAAAAAAAATTTCTTAACCAAACAAAAAATTAACATACAAAATAATCAAATCATCAAACAAAACTTAAAAGATTACTTTTAATGCTGATCTCACAACAAAAGGGTTTTTAAATCCTTGCCTAACCAGTATTTGCAACATTTCTAAAACACGCCTATCAACTGATAAAGATTCTAAACCATTTTCTTGTTGCATACTCAGTTGGTAGGTATCAACTGCATTTCCAATATGATGATATCTATGACTTGTTGTAAGAGGCAAGTGCATATATAATCTAAAAAGTATGAGAAATATTTGCTGAGTACATTCATTTAATTCAATATCAATATTGCATGTCATATATGTATACTCAGTTGAAGCTGGTTAGTGAAAAAAAAAAGGAGAGAATTTTAGCAATTTTAATTGGAGAAATAATTTTAACCAATTAAAATAAAAGCATTTACACCAGACTTTATTATCTCAATGTTATCTCAACATAGTTAAAGAAAAAATAACTAAAATAAACTCAGATACTTGGGCAGATTTGCTTAAAACCTTTTGGGCAAATACCCTTTTAAAAAATACCAATTCAATTCATGTACATAAATATTATCAACTAAAATATGCACACAAACTAACAATTTAGATCATTTACTTGTCATTTAATTAAATCTTTGTTATCAGGCAAACAATAAGACCTGCATTGACAACAGAAATATTGTTCTGTTTTATATTAAAATAACAATATAAATATTAGTAATAGACAAAAAAAAATGTAAAAAATAAAATTTAAAAACAAAACAAAAAGAAATTAAGATAAAAAATATCATAAAGTTAGTAAGTGAAAATCCTGATTATACTATTTTGTGTGGACAAATTGTTTCCACAGCAATGTTTAACATTTTGAGCAGAATTTTCATCTAATTTAAAAAGAATGATTTCTTTAAGTTTTAAGTTAATTTTATTTCTAAACATGTTTAACTTTATGAGTTTCTAGAACACTATAATTTTACACTAAACTAGATTTTTAAATTAATTAAAGCTGTTTTTTTAAGGAACTTATAAAAAAATCTAACAACAATTTATATTAGATTTTAACAGTAATTGTTAAAATTTGTAAGTTTATTTTTAAAATCGATTATTGGTACAGATTATTGATTACTTCAGTTGTAAATTGATGCCTTGGTAAAAAGTATTGAACTAAAATTGCAAAATTGTTATATGAGCTTTTAAAATATTGAGAATGAACTTTTTAAATATAAACAACTTTTGACTTTTCTAAGAGAATAATTATTTTTGTTTTAAGAGATAAGCATTAAGGATAATTTTGAAACCCCAAAGTTTTTAGAAATAGTGCCCAACTTGAATATATATATATATATATATATATATATATATATATATATATATATATATATATATATATATATATATATATATATATATATATATATATATATATATATATATATATTTATATATATATATATATATATATATATATATATATATATATACATTTATATATATATATAAATATAAATATATATATATATATATGTATATATATATATATATATATATATGTATATATATATATATATATGTATATATATATATATATATATATATATATATATATATATATATATATATAATAATAATAATAATAAGAATAATAATAATGGAAATGCTGTTATAAGCACTCAAAATATATAAAATTGCTGTTTTAGGTCAAAGAAAAACACGCTAAAGTCAAAAAAGTGCATCTCTTTCATGTTCCAGGTTTTTCATTATATATATAAATATATATATATATATATATATATATATATATATATATATATAATATATAAATAAATATATTATATATATTTTATATATATAAAATAACTTGTATCTGCTTGTTGTCTGTAATACACCTGGCATTTAACTTGTATATGCTTTAAATATATTAGAAATAAAAAGGTAAAACTTACATATATATATATATATATATATATATATATATATATATATATATATATATATATATATATATATATATTTATATATATATATATACATATATATATATATATATATATATATATATATATATATATATATATATATATATATATATATATATATATATATATATATATATATATATATATATATATATATATATATATATAACTTTTATTTTAAACCAATTTCTAATTTTAAACCTTGTCTCTCCACTTTCAAATCCAGATTGGCGTACATGCCTTAAAGAATGCTCTTGCAGCTGACGTAACAGCTTAGGATCAGAATCAACTGGAACTTTAAACTGTGGGAATTTTCTAACTTTTTTTACAAACAATCTCGCAGGACATGTAAAAGTTGGAATTTTCTTGGTTGAATTATTTTGATCATGCATTTGCACAATTCGCTTAACTATACTAGTTCTTTTTCTAGGACCATGTTCACATTCATAAACAGTTGCTCTGCGACCTAATAAATTAAGTTTAAAATATGTTTTTTTGATGACCCTAACATGAATTATAACTAGATATAGTAAAAAAAGTTAAAAAAAAATTATTATACCAATATTTACAAATGGTATTCCATCAAATGGAACATAATGAGATTTCCACATCAACCTTATTGTATCATTAGTTTCTGTTTTAGGAGGAGGTGGAGTTTGTCGAACTGAAAATAGAGTTTGAGTCTCTTTTTTGTACATGTTAACTACATTATCCATTTCATGTTCATTGAGAACATAGCCTGTATACATATCTCCAATAAGTTTACAGTCTTGCAATAGTTCAGCCCATTTAGGCAACTTATTTACAAAAATTTCATTCTTCACATTTAAATGAACTTGTCTGCATTTATCTCCCTTATTTAGATTAACATCAACTTCTGCAGTTGATAAAATTGAAGATGATAAATTTAGCATGTTTGATCTGCTATAAGCAGATACATAAGTACTATTTCTTTGATGATTTAGAGCATTGCTAGATTTAGTCGTATTTATTGATGATAGTAATTCACTAACAGTTAAACTTAATGGGACACCGTCTGAATTTATGATATCTAATGTAGAAGGACTATTTACATTAAGACTACCTTTAATTTCTTCAGAAGGGTCTATGTTTATTAAATGTTCAGAGTTAGAGTTATTAACAGAACAACCATCACTTCTTAATAAAACATAAACAGCGCCATCTAAATCTGTTAAAGTAGTAAGATTTTCGTTTGTTGATACAACTTGAAAAGATTGTTTTAATGTCATTGGGGATGTTGCACTATTGTTAATATTTCTAAATTCTTCGTTTATATCAGAAACATAACTTTCAACTTTTGAAGAACAAGTAGGATTCTCAGCAGCTAATGTTTCTAACTCGACAGCACTATGATAACTTTTATTTTCAGGCTCGTGGTTATTGAATGTTTGGCTCTGAGATTCTTCTTTAACTAAAGTAATATCTTTGATGGAAGAAGCAAACACAGAGGAATTTTTCATTTTAAAGAAAATATTTTATCAACATAAACTTAGACAATGTTAAAACGCTTTCGATTTCGTTTATTTCCATGAGAAAACACTCACACAGCCTCGTTCGCCATATTGATTCAAATTGAGGATAGCTAGGCCGTATCAAATTCTTACACTACAAATAAGCGCATGCGCACTTTAAGTTGTTTTACAATACACTGAAAATACTACTGGAGTTTCGAATCTTTGTAAATCAAAAACCTAAAAAAATCGATTAAATGCAAAATCATCGTAAATTGTCTATTAGACGAGTAAAAAGTTTGTTAAACCATCGAAAACATTCTAATTCAACAACGCTAATTGTGAATGTTTTGAGAATCATTCACGCTAATCGTGAATTTTATTTAACTTCATCGAGAACTTTATTCAACTTCATCGAGATTTTCACCTGTCAAAGTCAAGAAAAATTTACACAAATGATTCAGAAACAGAAAGAGAAGATGGAAACTCCCAGCTTTCTGACAAAGCTGAAATGGACGACAATGAACTTCATTCAGAAATATGATCCCATGCTGAATCTCTGGTTCATTCTGAATCACAAAAGTGATTCAGCATAGACCAGAGCAAGAAAAAAGATAAATTTTCCCAAAAACCCAAAAAATCCTGAACATGAAAACAGCAATAAACACCAAAGATGCTATTCTAATTGGTAAACTCTCGAAAAAAGTCTTGAAGAAGGAAAAATCATGGATTTTGATCTGCAGAGAGCTATCGATAGAGAGATAAAAAAGTGGAGAGACATCTTGAAACTGATCGTTGATGCAAATTTGTTCTGTGCCAAGAACCATTTTGTCCTTCGGGACACAATATAAGTCATCGGTAAAGAAAACAAAGGAATTTGTTTGAATTTTATTGAGTTGATAAGCTATTATTATCCTATAGTGGCTAAGCACATTGCATCTGTTAAAGCAAAGAAAACCATAATGTCTTCTTCTTTCTCTTCAAATTTACAAATGTGCTGATTAAGTTACTTTGGTAAAAAGTTAGAAATGAAATTTTGTCAACATCACAGGAGCTAAATACCATTCTGCTCTGTCTGACTGCACTTCAGATGCGTCCCACTCGAAGCAAATGACCCAAATAATTAGGTATGTCCTCATTAATGATGAAACCTGCACAATTGAGGAAAGTT
Organism: Hydra vulgaris; assembly: GCF_022113875.1. Classification (NCBI taxonomy): domain Eukaryota; kingdom Metazoa; phylum Cnidaria; class Hydrozoa; order Anthoathecata; family Hydridae; genus Hydra; species Hydra vulgaris. The sequence continues at coordinate 13,568,065 of NC_061157.1, read as the reverse complement.
TTGTGGACTTTTTTAAGTCTCACCAAAAAACCAAAGAAGGTCTTGCAACAGAAATTACTGAAGAATTAAAGAAGAATAACCTAAATGGTTTCTAATTGCCGTGACGAATGTTACGATAATGTAGCCAATATGTTTGGAAAATACAATAGTGTCCAGGCTGATTTCCATTCTCTCTGTGAGTCTGCAAGATTTGTTCCATATGTAGCTCACACTTTAAATCTTGTTAGTGTCCGTGCTGCTGAGGTTTTCCCACTCATGGTTACATTTTATAGAAAAGTTCAAGCTTTCTTTAATTTTTTTTAAAGTTATTCATCAAGATTGGAAAAACTGATAAAAACATTGACCATCGCATTAAAAAAAAACGGTCACATTAAGTGGTTTTGCCAAAAAAAAGCAATCACACCATTGTGCAGATAAATTTTTATTTTTTTTAGGTACCCCAAGAAGACCAAACGGTCTTGTCACAGAGCACCGTGGAAGTGCATTTAAATAGGAAGTTCAGGCCTCCATCCTTACCGTGACGCGAAAATATGTCTAGAGTTTGTTTTGAACCTGGATCTCTTACTTCTAAAGCAAGCGTTCTTACCACTGTGCCAAGTATAGTCTTAGTATAAAAACATTTCCATTGAAACTGCAGTAAAAAAAAAAAATGAAAGGATTGAAGGCAGCCATTCAAAATATGAAAAACTTTGGGGTGGACATCATTATCAAAGATGCCGCAGAAATAGACAGATAGAATGAAATTAAAAGTGGCAATACAATCAAGAGGAAGCGCAAAGTAAAAAGGATGGCACTTTATGAAGCAGAAGACAATTTTCACCATCTTGCAGTAGAAACAGAATTCCAATTCCAGTGCAAACTTGTGTTTGTCACCATTATTACACATATTGAATAACGGTTTGAGGCCTTTGTATCTTTGGATTTTGATTTGTAAGCATTACGTTCTAAAAGTTCAGTAAATGAACTTAAAAAATAGTCAATAATTTATTTCAGATTTAAAAGGCAGATTTAAATCCTTCTGAGTTTCAGTCAGATAACTTCTTTCAAGTAAACTCTAATAGGTATATGACAAAAGCAACAGGCAACTTCACACTGCCCAAAAGAACAACAAAGTTCTCACGGTTTTCTATTTCCTACCGGGGTCCGTACCTATATAACAAATGCATATTCAAAAATATAGAACTTAAAGTATTAAATAATGCTGCCAACTTAAAAAATAAAGTAAAACACCTCATACTTAATACCAACAATTATATCGACATATATTAAACTTAACATTAAAATTTATACTAAAATATTTATGTGTATTACTGACTGTATATTGTTTAACCACTTTTGACTATATATAAAAATAAAATAGACTTTATTTAACCATTTAACGAGGTACTTTATGATAAGTCTTCATAGACTTCTACGAGTTTTCCTTTACAACAACATGTATATATCTGAAGTACTAAAAGATTTCTTGTCTTATTTTTATTCTTTTATATTTTTTTTTTAAATACTGGTAATTTTTATGATAAGAAACACTATTAATTTTACGCTATACTAGTGCTTCCAATACCGATACCATTTTTCAATACCGGTAAATTGGTACTAAATAATTACAATACCGGTAATACCGGAATAATACCGGTATTAAACTTTATTTTTAAATTTATCATAATCTAAATAAAATCTCAAGTTAATAGTAAAAATTTTATTGATTCAATCAGCTTATTTATTTTATATCAAAACTACTGACTTTTTCATTTTTCGCTTTTTTCTGCTTTGTAAAATGTGCCCGTAAAAAACATAGGACGTTCAGAACATCATCTTCAAAAGATCATCTAATTTTGTTGGTTTCACAGTTTTCAAGTAATGGTAGGAATTTTGCAAATATATACAACGATTTCCTCCTTCTTCAAAAATTCCTATTTCAATACATATAATTTTTGATGAATTATTCGAAACATTCAATTTTCCCTTGTTGTTACATTTCTTATTTTTCAAAATTGCAAAGTCAAGCTTTTTTTTCAATGACAAGTTTACAGCGTTGTCCACAGAATCACTATCGGAAAAAACGCTGGTGAAAGGGAGAGGACTATACCCTTTCTGATTGAGCCGATCTTTCAGTCGAGTAATGGTATTTACAATGGCTAATTTGCTATGGTGCTCAAAAGATAGAGCTAGATCCAAATTCTTGTAACGTTGATGTCCCTCGTGCAAAAAATGTTGTATGCTGGAAAAAGAGTACATTGCTCATTGAATTGTTGCACCAACATAACTTTACAGCTAAATCGATTTCTCAAAGGTTATCTATCATGAAAATGTTGTATCGGCACACAACAGAGTTGCATGATTTTGGCACAATGTTTCCACAGCCAGTTTTACTGGCGCAAGACATAAGTTAACAGCTAATATTGCATCGGACTCATTACTAGTTACCTCAAATTTGGACTCAAGGGCAAAAAGTGACTCGTGAATGCATTTTTTAGTACTGTGTGCAAGCTAACCCAGCTAGTTTTGGATCCAAGTATAAGTGAAATATCTTTATCAAATTTTTCTAACGTGCGTTTTTGAATTTTCATCATTTTTTGTCGGAGAACGGCGAAATAAAAATTTCACAACGGTGCGCAACTTTTTGATTAACGGCTGCAAATCATCAGTCAGTTCAATAGAGTCATTCTCTTCACTCATTACAACTTGAAACCCGCCGGAAAAGTCTTCATCATTATTGGTTATGTTTGTGTCATCAGTATTTCCTCGTCACTTTCTCTGTTATTGCATATTACTTTCAAGTTTTTTTTGCAGAAATTGACGATTTTTTTGTACAAAATATCTTGAATACCTAGTTGAATCCCATGCCTAATGCACAACTGTTGATCACAGTTACTTAAACGCCCCACTTTCTACATTACCGAAACTTTTCATATTTACGTTAGTGCAAAATTCAAACATGCGTTCTACATTAAAGCGAGTGACGTAATGATAATATTTTAAATTGGTGCTTCATTATTTAATGAAAACACGAAAGTAAATGGAATACTTGAAACTTCCAGTCACGATAAAACAACGCTTCCGGTAAGAAAAAGATAGCTAGATGACAAAAGACGTGTTTAAATCATCTAAAACAAGTATTCTACGTATTTTATACGTCTTAAACGCTAGCTGTTCGCTGGCTAGTTGCTAGCTCATTTCCTACCAAACCTAGTGGGAAATGAGCTGGCAACTAGATATTAAGTATAAAGTACGTAGAATACTTGTTTTAGACAATTTAAACACGTCTTTTCTCATCTAGCTATCTTTTTCCTACCGGAAGCGTTGTTGAAAGTTTTAAGTATTTCATTTACTTCAGTGTTTCACGTAAAGAGGGCGATAGCACCTGCTATATCATAAGCCCTTTACATATATTTTTAATACCGGTATTGAGCCAAACCAATACCGGTATTTCGTACTTAAAAATGTCCGGTAATACTGGTATTCCGGTACCGGTACTACCGGTATTAGAAGCACTACGCTATACTTAGTTATACTTGTTAAACCAATTTTTATTATGCTATGTTATTATTGTGGTTTTATTATCTTATATTTTTACGTGGGATTATATATATATATATATATTTTTTAACATCTCGCTTGCAACAAGGCTGCAAGCAACCACTAATTAGTGTTGGAAGTTACTGGAAGAGAAAAGATGAAGATTGTAGAGCAAGATAACAATTGACAGATGACTTAAAAGATTGCAAACTATATGAATCATGAAAGCAAGATAAAGGAAGAGAATTCCAAAGAACTGATGTTCGAGGAAAAAAACTAGACTGAAAATTTGGTGTGCACAATGCCGTAGCAAACTTTAATATTGGTATGAAAGCTTCAGTTTTTGAACAATTAAACATGTTACCGGGTGCTTTCATGGTTAATGGTTCCAATTAAATAAACAATTAAAGAATAAAACAATCTAATTATAGAATAAATAAAAAATAATAAGTTGAGACGACAATTAAATAGAGCAAAAAAAAAAACTTAAAGAACGACAATAACTTTGATAAAAGAGAGTATAACCTATAAACCAGGAGTATTTTAAATACTATTTTTTAAATTTAAAGAAGTTAATGATTGTTTTTTTTTTATACATGTTTTGGTGTTATTTAATTAAAAAAATGTTAATTTGCTTTTTTCTCAGTATGAAGTATTTCAGACGCCGTCCAACAATGCTCGCTAACCATTCAAGAACCGTTTCTAAAATTTTCAGCGGATGTTTATTTAATGGTTTAGAGGTTTTAAGTAGAATAGTTTTTGTTTTTTTTTACACCTGCTGTTTTAATACCATATTATTGAATATTGAACTTTGACTTCAAAATACCTGAAGTTAAGTTTATAAAAAAAAATTCTGTTCAACTTAAAACACTCTTTTACTCTATATAAAAACCTTATAAAAATTTCAACTAGGGTTGTTTTGTTCTTTGTCTACAATATTGGACGGCATGAAACCTGTTTTTTGGTATTTTTTTATGGTTTCCATAGCAACATGTTACCATTTTTTTTTTTTTAATTTTTTGTTCTAATTTTTTTTATATATATGCTATTATTGATCTGACAAATTTTTATTTTCTAAAAATTGATTTAAAAATTAGAGGGGGTTTCTCCCTTAAGCTTACGTAAGATCAATCTTGACATAAAATTTATTTTTACATTCGTTTATTCTACTTGACTTTCTGGCTTTTATAATTACTTCTTGCGCTGATTGCTTACTTGTCATTTCAACAACTTTAGTTCTGGTTTATTATTTTAAAAAGATAATGAGGTGTCTTGTCAATATCTAATTTAAGTACATCAAAAACTTTAAGCGCTTTTTTATCATCGTCTTGCATTTACTTAACATCTGTTTTTTTTTTTGATTCATCAGCACCAAAAACTAATCTATGTTTTTTTCTTTTTTTGACTTTAAAAATACAAATAAGTTTTAAACCAAAACCATGTTTCTTTTATAAAAAAATTAAACGCTAGGGCATTCCTTTTTTCGTTTGCACCCTTCGCCAAACCCAATTTCGCAATCTTCAAGATATGTTACTTAACAGGCCTTATAAGTGTTAAAAGAACTTTAAAAACTTAAAAGCATTTAAAAAAATAATTTTTTTTTCAATATTTCTAAAAATAATTTGTTAACTTTATATTTTTAGGCAATCATTTCTAATAATAACTTTCGGATAAGCATTAATTTTTAATACATTTTTTAAACAGCGGTTTTTTTTTTTTTTTTTTTAAATTGCAGTTATTGTTTATTCATGTAGTACTGGTATTTAAATAAAAACAAAATAGACTTTGTAATTAGAACCCGGTACTTTTGCTCAAAAAATCCCTACTCTGATCTGAACAAAATAATAAAGTTATATAATATATAAATACTATTATACTAAACTATTGAATTATACATCATTTCAAAACAAAATATCTATATAAATTTATCTATATAAATTTAGACATTTTTAAAGCGAGAATTTAAAACCACGTTAGATTTTACGCTTGTACCAAAATTTAATTATAGTTGCAAATAAAAAAAATAATAAAGGAAATTGGGGTAAAAAAACAGCCGAAATATGCTTGTTGGCGTTACACTCATAAAATTTAAATGCAAATGGGTAAATGCGATAAAAAAACAAAACAAAAACGAAGCCATAAAAAATAATTTTTTAATAATAAAAATTTTAAAATATAATTTTTTATAAGAAAATAAATTTTTGTTTTAAGGAACAAAATTTTTTATAGAATCAAGTAAACTACTAGAAGATATATCATTTTTGAGAGATGTAACAATATCGCCTAGAATTTTACTGTCAATAGGTGTAATGATTGTAAAATCTGCAGTATCATTTTGATGGTTTTCTATCGTATTATTTCTATCAAACTTTAGAGAGTCTTTTTCACTCAATTCAGATGAAAAATTTAAAGAACCGACTGTATGTAAACTGTCTTCAACAGTATGCGTATTTAAAGTATCTATGTTGTCAGATGAATTTGTATGAGAAATATAGCTCTCCTTTGTCTCTTTATTTGATGGATTACAATCATATTCACAAGTAATACTATCGGCTAGGCCCTCATGAATTTTTAAATGCCACTTTAATAACGATTTTAAACGAAATATTTCACCACAATGCCTACAAGAAAATTTTTTTTCCCGAATCTTAAACTTTACGCTGGGTTCGTCTTTGTTATCATTATCTTTGAGTATCTTGTTGTTCGATTCAACTATATTATCAAGTAATAATTTTTCAGGATTTTTTTGTTTTCTTTTGGCAGTGTTTTTATAATGTTCAAAATCACCTTCTGAAACTTTTCTTTTCATATCAGCCTCAACTCTTGATTCCGTTTTACACCGCTCTCTTTCCTCCCATTCTGCAGCTGTTTTCTCAGTATGTTTTGACAAATGATTTTCAAGAAAACGTTCCTGTCGAAAGCATTTTCTGCATATTGTACATTCGTATTTTTTTTTTTCAATTGTTCTATCATGAGTTTTCATATGAACCTTGAATAAAAAAATATCACAAATCAAATGCAAAATCCAGTTAATACAATTAAATAAACAATTGATAAGAAAATATTTGAATACTATTTTAATTAAAACTAATTAAACTAATAATACTATTAAATTAAAATTAATTAAACGAATATTACAACATAATTATTTGTTATTGTTAACTTTTTAATATTTTTTGAACTTGTTTTTGAACCAAATGTATTAAAAATATTTATATATATATATATATATATATATATTGCCTATTTTATTATTTAAATATATATTAAAAAATTACATAAATTAATATAATATTTTTTCTTTTTATATATATTTTGATTTTATTTTGACTATTCTTTATTATTATATATTAATTTTCATTATTCTTTATTATTATATATTAATTTTCAATATTCTTTAATATTATATAATAATTTTTCTATTCTTTATTATTATATATTAATTTTCAATATTCTCTATTATCATATATTAATTTTCATTATTCTCTATTATTATATATTAATTTTCAATATTCTTTATTATTATATATTAATTTTCTTTATTTTTTATTATTATATATTAATTTTCATTATTCTTTATTATTATTATATATTAATTTTCATTATTCTCTATTATTGTATATTAATTTTCATTACTCTTTATTATTATATATTAATTTTCATTACTTTTATATTTGTATTGTAAAACATGATATTATTAATGGCCTTACCTGCATGTGTTGCTTCAGTTTGAAGCTTGCTTTACAAATAGGGCAGTGAAACTCGCGAACACCAGAGTGTCGTAAACTATGCAAGTATACGGAGTTTGGAAGTTTTAATTTTTCCTTACACACAGAACAAGTAAGATTGGCATCTTTTATGTTGTTATGTTCTGAAAAACAATGCTCTTTAAGTTCTGCTTGTACTTTAAAATTTTTAAAACAACAATCACATCTCCAATTCATTACTTCAGTATGAGTGCGAACATGTTTTGTAAGATGTCCAGGCTGCTTACATTGGAGTCCGCAATGTGGACATACATAGTTACGCTCATTTGTGTGCAAAGGCATATGTCTCTTAAGATCACGATTCAGAGCAAACTTTCTTCCACAAATTTCACATGCAAAGCTACCATTTTTAAAGTGTTTAACAGTTTTATGGACACGAAGATTTTTCCTAGATGATATCATTTTCCCGCATATGTCACATGGAACAGGTCTTTTTTCTTTTGGCGGAGTAGCTTTGACTTTTTTTACTGATTTTTGAACATATTTATTTCCATGCACATCATGTTGCATATGTTCCTGTATTTGCTGTTGTAAAGTATTTATCTGGTCAATTGATGCAAACTGAATAGGGTTGTGGCCTGATGTTCCAATAAAACGTTGAAAGTTGTTGTCAAATGAACTGTAAACAACTGAAGTTACTGGTGGTGCTACTTTAACTGCAACTTTGCTAGAGTCTTGAGGAGAATAAGTATTTTTTTGAAGATAGTAAACAATATCTTGCTGCTTTGCTTGAGATGTCTCTACTTGCTTCTCCGATTCAGTTTTTGATATATTATCCATATTATCAACACAATCCATTGAAAGCTTTTCTGGTAACTTCAGAGATTCAGCAACAACAGAGAAATCAGTAGTGTCTTTATTTGTTGCACTATTATCTGTTGGAACCTTATTTAAATAAATAGGATCATGGCTGGTTGAGTTGGACATATTAAGCTGGTTGGAATCTGGTGGATGTTGTAAAGCAATTCCTAAACTAGAAGTATGTTCTTCGCCAATAGACATTACTAAATCTCCTGAAACAATATACTTTGGCCTTGGTTTTGTGGATGAAACAGGGTTTGAGGTTGACATTGCTCTGCTAACACTACTTAAATAAGTTTGATAATCAACATTTCCATTAATAGGTTTATTAAGCCAATACTCGGTCACAAGATGCGGAAAGGAAGCACTAACATGCTGTTCTGTAAGCCAACTATCTAACCATTTAACACGATAACAACGTATTCCATTCTAAATTATTAAAACAAATTATTTTAACCTTATCTAATTTTTCTGAAAATTGTTTCAGAAAATCAAAAAAATAGTCTAACCATATAGGTCTATTACTTAAGAAATAATAAGATATATTTTTTTACTACCTTAATACCTTATAATAAATATTAATTAAGAAATAACAAGATAATTTTTTACATAAACTAATTATATAGAAAAAAATACCTGTGGAAGATATAATAATTTAAAAGTTTCTTGAAATACAGTCAAGTCATAAGGTTGAAAGATAATTTTTTATTATAAACAAGTTTCTTAGATTAGACTATGTGTCTTAGAAGGCAAGTAACATTTGAAGTAGGTAAATAAACTTTTATCTTAGCTTATGGGATTTCAATCATTAAAAAACAGTAAGACAATATAGACATGCAAATAAAACACATATTTTGGTGTTAATATTTTTAAAGCTAAATAAGCATAGGGTAATTCCATAAGAAATCATTAAAAAAAAAACACATTTTCGACACCCTTATGTCTTAGAATTTGTTCATTTTTACCTCACTTTCAGTCCATATTTAAAAAATAATAACTGCGAAAATTTTAGTTAAAAAATGCACATGGGTTCCAGAGATATTGTCAGTTAAAATAAAGGCTGACTCAGCATTTTAGTAACTATCTGAAGCAACTACAAAGCAACTTTGACATATAGTATCTTCATAATGGCTTGGGGATATTTACTAAAATTTAGTACCCCATTAGATTTTTACTTGCGGAATCCAAAAAGAGCACCCTCAAGACTTGATTATCTCAGGAAATGCCTTGTTTATCCAATTTTGTTCAAAATTATTGACTTGTAAATTCATAATATTTGGAGGTAAAATGAAGACTGTGGCCCAAAATCCCGAATAAAAAGTTTAATTGTATATCATTATTTTATCTTATGTCTACTGAAAAAAATTAGATTTATCAATTGTCTCTCTAATACTTGATCAAAATTTGCATTTAAAAATCTTTGTCTTTTTAGAAAAATTTAAATTTTGTAACGAAAGCAATTCAAATGTTTTTTAAAACATTTGTTTGAATAAAACATCAAACAGTGTTATTTATTGACTAGTTTAGGACGTTTATATTCATAGGCCAAGGGAGGGCCAGGGGCCTCTGAACAACTCTGCTTTCTCTCCCCCCCCCCAATTTTCCTGGATTTTTTATTTTTATTTGATGCATTAAATGATAAAATAATAAATAACATGTGATAACTAAAAAATCTGGACAAAATTAGAAGTTGTATAATTTTTTAACGGAATGATCAATTTCAATAATTTAAAAAGTATAATAACAAAAAATGTCTAGTTAATAAAATATAAAAAAATTTTAAGTTTTTCATGCCATGACAATGAACAGTGTCTAGCCTTGTAAATGTTTTGGTAGCTAGCAGATGTACATGTTGTATGTTGATTTTCTTAATTGAAAACTAGATCCGCTTTTTAAGTTTACCAAGGTTTTCAGCTTGCCAGTTTTTATTATACACTAATCTCTTAAATTCAGACCAAAAATCTCCCATCGAACGTAATTCTGGCACATTAGCAGATTTATGCTTTTTCAGTACAAATTCAATATTTTTAGCTTTTAGATAACCTTGTACTTTACGCGAATAATGTGACAAAGCTAGATCAGGCCAAAAGACAATATTGTCATTTTTATGATGTTTTTCAATGAATTTCTCTAATCTAAGAAGACATTTTGAAATATACACATCTTCATTGACTGCTTGGCCTGACGGAGCAATGTACTACTGAGAGATTCCTTTTGTCGAGAATGCAATCCAAACAAGTAATTTTGGCTCAAATTTGTCTTTTCCTATTAACTTTACATCATTTGATGCCATATTTATGTCAAGAATAGAATCCAGCATTTCCGGAAATATTGGTGTTGCTCAAATAAAAATACAATTCATTGTCAATAATAAATACTTTTTTCCTAAAAATCGAAACCAATCTATGGCACTTTTAACAAACAGCTGCTTTTTGAGTTAGTGCTCTTTTAGGTGTTTTAGTTTTTTTAAGATAACGAAGTTTTTATGTGAATAATTTTGCATATGTATGGTTGTGATACATGGTATCGTTTTGCAAGACCACGCTGTGAAATACCATCCTTTTGATCAATCAATTTTTTAAGACGCTTTATCTCTTTTGCAGACATCTTTTTTGCTTTGTGACCACTTCAAACTTTTCTTTCTGGTCCTATAATATTCTTCTTTCTTTGAAGTATATTACAAATAGTAGATTTTGGTATGTTCTCCATTCAAAAATGGTTTACAATAAAGCTTTTATTTTTATCTGAATGCAAATGCAAAAATGCGTACATTCATTTTCTAAGGGAGTCGTCGTTACAAGTCTTTTTTTAATTTTTAATTATTACTAAATAATTTTTTTTTTAATACAGTTAAAGAATTAAATTTGTAACAAAATAGAAGTAATTGCAAGTATATTAAATTATTCCTTCATATTTTAATATTTGCTCAAACTTTGTCCAGATTTTAAGTTATCACATGTTATTAAAATTCAATTTAAAATCATAATTTTTTTTTTTTTTAGTTTGAGAAACAATTTTTCAGTATTTACTTCTTATTTTTAAGTAAGCACTCAAAACTAAGATATTTTCACGATTTTATAAATCATAAATTTTAAAACCAAAAATATTGAAAACTTTTTTTTAACATTTTAACAATAATAAAACATTTTAACAATCAATATCTTCATGGTATTATTTAGTAGATTAATACTAATATAGTCATTGACATAATAAGGTGGACAGTGGGATTTATTTAAACCCCCTCCTTCTCAACCTTCCATCCAAGGATTTGAAAAAAAGAAAGACAAATTCTAAATGCAAAATAGGTAAATAAAATTACAACAAATTTAATTTAAATGTATTTAATTTTTTTTTGTAACCAACTGCTCATATTAAGTCTAAATCAGATATGTTATATGTACGACCTGATATTGGGTGTAGAAATTAGGCATATAACTTCAGAATTGAGCACCCAATACTCTTCATTTCTCATTGGCCAAAAGAGGTTTTTACCTGGTCCATGTGGATGCATGAATCTGACTTTTATATCAAGCTCACTTACATCTTCAGCAAAACCTACCCACCAAAATCCGTCATAAAAACATGCAATATAATCCATTTTTTTAATGTTTAATGAAATCTCTTTATTATTTTTGCTTTTTGAAATGATATCAAATATTTTAATACATGTATCAATACTTGTTTTTTTATAACTTATAGTGTTTGAAGCAATGGGAATAAAATGATGATACGTCTTAGTGCCAAGAACTGTTCTTCCACCTAAATATCTTTTTTCTAATTGTGCTTGTGTTTGGTCAATTTTATCTTTAAAAATAAAATTAAAACAAATTCCATTTATCTTGGCTTTACAAAAGGATTACATTAAATTCACATCTAAAATCTGCCCAGTAGTTATTTGTTTTAGACTTTCTTGACATACTACTCTTTTAACAGTCCCACCAATACTATCACAGGGGGATTTACCATTACTGGTAGTAAAAAATACCCATTCAGCATTTAAATCAAAGTCTTAACTGTGATGACAAAGATTGATAAATCTTAAAAATTTAAAAAGTTTTAAAAATTTTTTAATTGTGCTGCACAACCATCGGAAAAGTACTTCACACTTGATACATCAGATAGATTTTCTTTGATATATCTAGTTATATCTTCCTGAGTCTCAAACACAAAAAGATTTGTGTTTGAGAACTTTTTTCTCTAAAAAATAAAATACAATTGTAAAAAGTGAACATGGACTTTTACTCCAGTGATAACTTTGAACCTCATCCTAAATAACATATTAATAATTTTCAGCAAAATCTTCTAAAATTAGGCATTCATTTTGGTTAAAATTTTCTTTACAGTTTTTCAAGTATCTACTTTATGTTTTTGCAATATATGAATAAGTGGTAAAGTACAACCTTTAAAAAGAACAAAACAAAACATTTACTTGTTTTTGATATAATAAGAGGTAAGCATTCACCGATTTGAGTTAATGAAAATTGAATTAATGAAAAATTGAATTGATTTGAAATAATGAAAAAAAAAATTGTTTTTCAAAATCAAACTAAAAAAAAAAAAAATGTTTTAAAATTGAATTTTAACAATTATTTATTATTATATCATTTAATGCATCGAAAAAAAATTAAAAAAAAAAAAAATCAAGGGAGATTGGGGGGGGGGGGGACTGGCCCTCACTTGGCCTATGACTATAAATGTCCTAAACTAGTCAATAAATAACACTATTTAACACTATTAGATGTTTTATTCAAACAAATATTTTAAAAAACATTTCAATTGCTTTCATTACAAAATTTAAATTTTTCTAAAAAGACACAATTTTTAAACGCAAATTTTGATCAAGTATTAGAGACAATTGATGAATTTAATTTTTTTCAGTAGACCTAAGATAAAATAATAATATACAATTAAACTTTTTATTTGGGATTTTGGGCCACAGTCTTCATTTTACCTCCAAATATTATGAATTTACAAGTCAATAATTTTGAACAAAATCGGATAAACAAGGCACTTCATGAGATAATCGAGTCTTGGATTCCACAAGTAAAAATCTATTGGGGTACTAAATTTAAGTAAATTTCTCCAAGCCATTATGAAGATACTATATGTCAAAGTTGCTTTGTAGTTGCTTCAGATAGTTACTAAAATGCTGAGTCAGCCTTTATTTTAACTGACAATATCTCTGGAACCCATGTGCATTTTTTAACTAAAATTTTCGCAGTTATTATTTTTTAAATATGGACTGAAAGTGAGGTAAAAATGAACAAATTCTGTGACATAAGGGTGTCATGATCAGGATGATTTCATATGGAATGACCCCACAGTAAACATAAGAAAAATTATCATCCATTATAGAACTTACAAATAAATAAAAAAATGAAAAAAAAAATTATTTTATTTAAAAAATTATTTATTAAAATAAAAAGTATTCGGATGTCAGCAAATTCTATAATCCTGTTGGTCTCAGAAAAATATGCAGCCGATATACTTGTGATTGAGTGGGACGTTGTAAAAAACATTAAAAAATAGAAAACTAAAAGAAAAAGAAATATGTTTGTGGACAAATTATGTGACAAAATGTAAATATGAAATCTTATGTTGTCTTTTTAAAGCCCATGCAATAAGTATATGTCCAAAAGTAACAAAGATGAACAGCTAAGAAAAATAGGTAAAAATTGCAAAGCTGCAAGCAACCACTATTAGAGTTGGAAGTTACTGGAAGAGAAAAGATGAAGTTTATAGAGCAAGATAAAGATTGACAGACAACTTAAAAGACTGCAAATAATATGAATCAGGAAAGCAAGATAAAGGAAGTAAATTCCATAGAATGATTGAGGAAAAAAACTAGACGAATAAGAGTCTTTGGAGTACTTAGGAAAAGTCACAGAAAAAGAATAAGACTTAATTGAATGACGAGTAACACTACAATAAATTTTAGTAAATAGTACAAGAGATGGTAGCTCTTTAGAGCAGTGTCCATCATAGTATTTGTAGAAAAGAGAAAGATAAGCAACATTACAACAATGTTGTAATGGTTGGAGGTTGGCTGCAAGAGTCAGTTCAACTATGTTTACAATGCGTTTTGCACCTCATCTAAAAAAGAAAGGACATCAATGGAAGATCGACTCTAGATATGGCAACAGTATTGCATACAAGGCCAGATTTAAGATTTATAGAGAGAGAGAATTTTTCATGACATTCACAGACAGACTGATAAACAATAGAATGTTTACCATAATTCTAGGTTTTAAAAGATAGTATATTTAGTTTTTAATTGTATATATTTCTAGTAGAGTAAGAATGCACACAAATGGAACAAAAAGTGAGGTGTGAATGCTAATTTATAAATTAAATTTTTGTTGAAACTATGGTTTTAAAAATATAGAATAAATGCGGTATAAAAATTAGTTAACAATTATCATTACTTGTGCAATTATAACCCTTTGAAAAATGAGGAGGAAAATGAAATAGTATTTTAGTTTGTTCTAAAATCTGGAGATAAATATTAATTTTATTTTACTTACGATTTTGAAGCAAAAGAGTAGAAACAGCAGCTGAACAAATAGCTGATAATCTTTACAAATGGATTGTGGATCACGATGTTGGTGTAGACTCAATTAATTTAAACACTGATCAGGAAGGAGGTGTTATCCATTACATTGAACATAAATTGGGTTAAAAAATTAATTTGGATAATTTGTGCTCTTCATACAAATCAAGTACCTCTTCGACATCTTATGATTCAGCTTAATCGAAAAACTATAAAGAAAAATAACTTTTCCGGTTCTATTGGAAAACTTATGCATAAGGTTACTAGCTTAAAAGTCAAAAATAGCACAGTGAAAATTAAATTTTATAATGCCATGATAGAATTTGATTCTGAATTTGTAAAATAGCTTTCAGATAATCAAAAGCATCTTTATGAAATTACACATCCAATAAACGCTGGAATTTTTCCAGGCCATCTTAAAGACAAAGAAATTGGGTCACATTTGGATGCAAGATACTTTAATTTTAAAAATAGAACATGTTTACTTTTGTGTTCAAAAATCCTAATTTCAGTTAAAGAAATATTCTTCAACTACTGGTAGATTTCATTGTTGGAGTTAATGTGTTAATTTAGTTTGAAATCAAAAAAATGTGAAAGTGGACTGAAGGACCTAACCATATAGTTAAGCAACTAAAATGTCTTTGTCATCAGAGACTTAAAGTTAAAGTAAAGCCTTATGTTTTAT
Source organism: Hydra vulgaris (assembly GCF_022113875.1). Classification (NCBI taxonomy): domain Eukaryota; kingdom Metazoa; phylum Cnidaria; class Hydrozoa; order Anthoathecata; family Hydridae; genus Hydra; species Hydra vulgaris. The sequence goes on along the minus strand of NC_061157.1, from coordinate 13,552,743 downwards.
CATTTTTATAAAATGCTCATAGTTATGTAGTTTCGAAAAAATAGACAGGTACTTTACAGATTAATTACAGGTACTTTACAGATTTACAAATTAATAGGAAGATTCAAAATATGGAGACACTAATGTAAGAACAAGAAAACATCATACAAAATGAAAATGAATATTAATTTTTAGATCTAATCAATAAGAGTTTTGAATATGAACCTGTTTATTGTCAAAGGATGAACTTTCAAAATACAATGATACTATGATTTATGCACCTTGTTTTCCTGTTTATGTATGCACCTTGTTTTCCTGTTTATGGACTGTTTATATTATTGAAAGATGTGTCACAATATTCTAAGTTTAACAAATTATTAACCACTTTGAAAACATTTATGTTACTTCACTTTAGAATCAAGTCAAAGTAAACAAATGTGTAACTACATACCAGCTTCACTTCCACTTAATGGAAAATAAAAGGGATTCATGAACACATGAACCCCTTGCATTCTTTTAAAAACACTGTAATTAAATAAAAACTGTCACTCAACTGATTTATCAAACAGTTTTTATTAGATTTTGAATCATTACATCGTCTTGTTTTGGAAAATTATCAGGTAATTTATTTTAAAAATCTAGATTATACTGCCTTTACATAAGATTTTGATCATAAGGCAACCTGGTAGAAAAAATGTATAAAATATTTCATATTAAAATAATAATTTTGATAAAAAAAAAAACTGTTAATGTTAAATTGGATATACATGCTTTTAATACTTCAAAGAGTACTGCAGTCCTCTCTTGCCCCAGATAGTTAGGGAGCTTGAGGCTTTATATGTTTTCCAACTTAAATATCTGTCTATAACAAGTTTTTTTAATTCATTTTTATATACTATATCTTATAGTTTTGGGCATTTAAATAAGACTCAATAAAGTTAGTATATTTTTAGTTAAGAAGTGCACAGAAATAATATTGGACGGAATTCGGTATTCTGTAAAGGAATTAAATTGTATAAATTTAAATTAAATGGCAAATTGTTTGCCACCTTTGATGAAGAATTTTGAGAAGAATAGAATATGTGAAAAAATTGAACTAGTTTAGTATCAATATATCATCATAAACAATTAAACAATATAGAAGAAGTTTGTGTACCTAGGGCCTCCTTGAACCTAAGGCCACCCCACTTTAATTGAAAACTATAGAGTTCTAAGTAATGCTTCTCAGTCGAGTTATTAGTTATTAAATTTTTTATTCCTAAATCTTATTTTGATTCTACAGCAAGTTATAATCTAAAAACATGTTTTGATGGTCTAAAGTAAACTTTTGTCGCTGGTATCTTAGATTATTTTACAATGGAAATAATTTTCTATAAGTTCAATGTTTAATATGTTTCCTCTCAATCGAGGTTCGTTATTAGATTACATTTTTAATGAGGCTATCAAGTTACTTAGGGCCATATATGAATATAGAATTTGCTAGATATCAAGGTAGATTGTTGAATTTTGATTATAGCAGAATTTTTTTCTAATCGCAGTTGTTTTAGGACTACTATTTTACATGTAGACTTGTTTTTCAAAAATCAAATAACACTAGACAAATTTGTTGAAATTGGCATTAGGTAAGTTAAAAAAAGCTTATCCTAGCTAGACCACTAATTTTATAAACCCTTCAACATGAGAGACTTTTATAATTTAAGTCACTATACCTATGTAAATACAAAGTAATTAGTTTAGAGAAGTTATTATATCAGTTTCGGCATATTCAGACAAGACTGGAGCCTTGAATTTGGGCATTGAAAAATCCAACCCTAGATACACAAAATTGCCCTATATATAGTATAAGTGATATTTGTCGTTATTCAGGTTAATTTGTAAACTCATATTAAACAAAATATTGTTATGAAAAAATATTTATAGAAGATTGACTAAATCTATTTTTTGTGCACATTCAGTATATAAAATGCATCATGTTCAAACTATGTTTAAAACTATTTATATATATGTATATATATAATATATATATATATATATATATATATATATATATATATATATATATATATATATATATATATATATATATTGTTGTTTTTATTGTACCAAATTAAGATACAAAAATCTCTTGTTCGTTTGAGAGTGATCAATATAATGTAAGTGTTTACAAAATAGATCAATAATAATAATAATAGAGTTTGATTATTTGAAAAAATACAACTTTTTGATGGTACTTGAAGTTTCATGCCCTTCGGCAATCATCAGCCATATTTTATTCTTTTAAAAGAATAAAATATGGCTGATGATTGCCGAAGGGCATGAAACTTCAAGTACCATCAAAAAGTTGTATTTTTTCAAATAATCAAACTCTATTATTATTATATATATATATATATATATATATATATATTTATATATATATATATATATATATATATATATATATATATATATATATGTATATATATATATATATATATATATATATATATATATATATATATATATATATATATATATATATATATGTATATATATATATATATATATATATATATATATATATATATATATATATATATATATGTATATATAGAATAGAATAGAATAGAAAAGGTGCTGTACACACTTGAGGTGTGTAGAGTCTTAATTACGTAGAATTAAGACTATGACAGCCGATTACAAAAATTAGTGTTCAGAAACCGAAATAATTATCGATACTGTTTTTAAAAATGTTCAAATTATCTTTATCTAATATCCATTGTGGAAGAGAATTCCAATCATTTATAACTCTGTTTGTAAAGAAATGGTGACGAATTCTTGATTTTGTAAATTGTCTGCGTATTCTACAATTGTTACTTCTACTAGATCGCTCCAGCTCAAAATTTAAAGGAGGATGGTGAAAATTAACAATATCTTTTCCTTTTGAGATCTTATACATTTGAATCAGATCACCTCTTCTTCTTCTATCAAACAAAGTTGGCAATTCAAGTATCTTTAATCTTTCTTCATACGACTTCCCCCTTAAAGATTCAATTCTCGTAGCCCTGTGTTGCACGATTTCAAGATTGTCAATGTCCTTTTTCCAAAATGGACTCCAAACTGTTGCTCCATATTCCAAATGGGGACGTACTAACGATTTGTATAGTAACTTTAATGAAAGTTCATCCAAATACTCAAAAGAGTTTTTGATCATGCCTAATTTTCTGTTTGCTTTACCTATAGCTGAATTAACATGATATTTCCACTCTAGATTATTTGAAATGAAAATCCCAAGATCATTTTCTATCATTGTTTCTGTTAAAACAGAGTTGTTCAATTTATATTCATATCTTGGATTCTTTTTGCCAATATACATGACTTTACATTTTGATTCATTAAATGTAATTAACCAATCTTCAGACCATTTAACTAACCTGTTAATATCCTCTTGTAATATTTTATTATCATCATAACAATGATTGATTGAAATAACTTTGGTATCGTCTGCATATAATTTAGTGTCTTTAATAATCCCTCTACATAAGTCATTAATGAAGATTACAAACAAAAGAGGTCCGAGTACTGAACCTTGTGGTACTCCACTAGTAACCATCTTCCAACTTGAAATATATTCCCCTATTACAACTCTCTGTGTTCGGCCTGACAAAAATGATTTACACCAATTTAACAAAGATGATACAAATCCTAGTCTGAATAATTTTTTCAGTAATTTCGTGTGAGAGACTGAATCAAATGCTTTTTTAAAATCCAAAAATAAAACATCAACAGAAATATCCTCTTCATACGCTTGCGTGATTAAATCTAATGTTTCTAACAGGTTTGTTATACAACTTTTGTTATTAACAAAACCATGTTGCTCTTTAGAAATTAAATTGTTTTCAATGAGGAACACCATCATATGATCTTTAATAATTCTCTCCATAACTTTACCAACAATTGATGTTAATGAAACCGGTCTATAATTTGTTGGATCTAGTTTATTTCCTTTTTTAAATAACGGAACAACGTTTGCACATGACCATAACTTTGGAATAGATCCTGTAATAAACGATTTAACAAATATTATTGCTAAAGAACTTGACAAAGATTCTGAACATTCCTTTAAAACTTTTGGGTGAACATTATCTGGACCTACTGATTTGTACATGTTTAAATTACTCAAATGTTTCCGAATAAGAGAAATACTAAAATCTGGATCAGAACATTTTGTTAAAAGATTGTCATCTAAAACTTCTTCTGGTGAGTCATCTTGTATAAACACAGAAGCAAAGAATTCATTAAGAGTGTTTACTATCTCTTGATTATCAGTAGTTATAATACCATTATGTAGCTTTATGGCTTTGATCGAGTCTTTAAATCTTGTTTTGTTGTTTATATAAGCATAGACACTTTTAGGATTGCTTTTTGAATTAAGTGCCAAGTTTTTTTCAAAATTGCGAATACTTTTCTTGACAAGTTTTTTTATATCTTTATTTAATTTTTTATACTTATTGACTTCTAAAAGACTTTTAAAACCTGAATTTCTGTTTCTAAACCAACATTTTTTCTTTTCTTTACACATGCTTTTAAGTTCAGTTGTCATCCATAGTGAGTTATTTTTTAGTTGAAAAGAGTTTTTATCTAAATTTAGCGTTGGGATATATTTTTCACATCCTATTTCATATTTTCTTAGCCATTTTTCGTAACATTCATTAACACTTAGTCCTTCAAATTCATATATCCAGTTTATGTTATTAAAATACAAATCTAACGCTTTATAGTTTCCATTTTTCCACAAAAATTTTTTCTTCCTCGTTTGTAGTGATATTAATAAATTAGGTTTATTTTCATAACCAAATCGAAATTTCAAAATATGATGACCATGATCGATACCACCTAATGGTGGAAAATGTTCAAGAAAATAAACTCTGTTGCTATTGTCAGTCAAAATGAGGTCTAAAATGTTAGTATCAATACCAAACTTTACTTGAAAACTAGGACTGATAACATTTTGGTGCAGGTAACAGTCATGTAACAACTCAATAAACATACTTGCTGTTGTGTCACTGTCATTTATAACTTCACTAAAACTTTCATCGTTCCACTTGATGTTTGCATAGTTAAAGTCACCACATATTAAAATACCAGAGCATTTGTTATTTTTTTTGAGTACATATGCTTGTTTTAATGATTTTATAATGTCAATACACTTTTCACTATTATATATTATATATATTTCACTATTATATATATATATATATATATATATATATATATATATATATATATATATATATATATATATATATATTAATTTTATCATGTTAACTAACAATGCTACATGATAATATTACCTGAAACCTAGCAAACTTATCAATTTTTGACAGAAAGAGCTAAGAAAAATTGACTTACTGAATCGATGAATGACTCGGTAATTTTTTCAGGTACAATATGCGTCGAACTTCCATAATTGAATGAATTTTTTATTAAAGGATCTTCATAGTTTTTAAAAACCAAGTTTGGATGAAGCATCCAGTCAGGACCAGACGATCTAACAGAACCAGCCATTTTGGTTTTGTAAATATAACATATTAGTAATGAGCAATTGCCCGACCGATTTCGCCGATATAAATACAAATGCTTGGTAGTAGATTCCCGATATGCACGTTTTTATATAATTACAAGAAAGACGATATTTGCCTTCAAGTTTCCAAATCCAAGTTTCCTGTTCTTTATCCCTTTTTATTTTATTTGTTTAAAGGAGTACGTCCTACTTTAATATCTTTTGGCCCATATTCATGCTAAGTCGATCGTATTTAGATTTTTACACCAACGATTCGTTAGTGTCTTAAAGATTATCTATAAAAAAAATCTAAGCTTGATTAGCGTGGTCTTAGTTAACTTGTAATATATATATATATATATAAATATATATATATATATATATATATATATATATATATATATATATATATATATATATATATATATATATATATATATATATATATATATATATATATATATATATATATATATATATATATATATATATATATATATATATATATATATATATATATATATATGAATATAATTTTTTTTTTTTGAGTTCAAAAACTTTTAAGATGTAAAGTGTAGTTGTATATTGTTTTCTAACATCCTTAAGCGTAAATATGTATTTTGAAAAAAAAACAAAGGGCCAAAGTTCTAAGTAAGTTGGACTCCTTTTATCAAATTTTTAATTTTTATGTCTTCAAAAATTTATTTTAAACTGTGCCAAAAATAGGATAAACGTTAAGATAACTTTTAACAACACTTTTTAAGTCCACATGCCAAAGGTCTTACCGAGCTCATTATCGAGCTAATGTAAAACAAAATTTATTGTTTTACATGCAATTTTTGATTTAAAGTCTCTTACATGCATTGTCACATTATCAACGCATTTATCGTGCACTTTTATACTGTGCCGGATCAAGGAAGGGGGGGAGAGGGGGACTATAGCCCCGGGCCCTTCAAATTTAGGGGCTCCTAAAAATTTTAGCGGACCTTTTTTTTTTTCAAGTCCATTTTAGGCTCTGGCCTATAAAAAGCCCTCCAAAAACAAAAATAGCGCCGGGCCCAAAGAAGTCTTAATCCGCCACTGCTTTTATACGTTTTTAAAAGTTGGCTGCATATTAGATTAGAAACTAGATATTAAACTGATCTAAGATTTCGCAATTTTCATATGGAGCTTTGTACAATTACATTTGAAGAAACTATTTAAATTGGTGTTATTTTATTAAAATAAATTTTGTAAGAAAACTATAATCAAATTATCTTACAATCGTTGGGTGTAAGACTTGGGTTGGTTGAGTTTAATTTTACCCTGTTTTCTAGTTGTTATCATATGTCCTTTATCATAAAGGGTTGAAATGTGTAAAAATAAGCATCAATTTCCAAATTTATCTTAAAATAGAATTTGCACTAAACAACTCTATTTTTAAAAGTAGATTAAATAGATAAGCAGTTAATTATCAAGAATCAACTTGACCACAGATTATATCTGTAGTCATTAGTCAGTTTATGATAAGTGCAAAACTGGTCATTTTGCGATAAGTATGCAGTTTTGTTATATTTCGTTAGATCTTTCATTTGATCAAACTATGATTGCTATAGTTTTTACAAAAAATAGTTTATTTTTTTTAGCTTAGAGATATCAAAAAAAACTAAGTGGAGCTCAGTTTAAAAAAAGAAGAACAGAAAAGTAACAGGCAGAAAATGATGTTCTAATAAAAGTTGGTAAAATGTCAGCATTTTTTAAAACAGAAAAAAATCTTATTACAATGATTCTCAAAGCAAATCAGAAAGAAAAAAGTTACAAAATTTAGGCAATACAAATATATAAATACATGGCTGGGGCAAGAAGAAGACAAATATAGTCGTATATATATATATATATATATATATATATATATATATATATATATATATATATATATATATATATATATATATATATATATATATATATATATAAATTTCAATGACCGTTTTGCTCACCAAGCCTCTTTTATATGATATGAAAGCACTCAATATATATAAAATAAATGTTTTTAATATTCTTTGTTTTATGTATAAATGCAAGACCTACCTATGACTCGTTTCTTTTCGTAACTTGTATTTACAAAAAGATAAAAATAAATATATATTTAGGAACGATAGCTTAATTCGATAACCATTTTCTCAAACTAATTTTTTATTACATTTCGCGGACCATTTTTATGGAATAGTATAGTTCTAAACACTTCTAAAGATTTTTCTCAAGAATGTAATTTTGATTCTTTTAAATAAAATCTTAAAAAACTCATTTTTTCAACTGAAAATATACTATTCTACTTTTAAATTTTTGAAAATCTCTTATCTATATTAGTATATGTATTTTTTTTAATGTTTATTCTTTTTTATTTCTTTATTAATTATTTTATCAACAAACAATTATAAAACATGTTTTATCTAGGGAATTATTTAACATGTTTTAGTTTTTGAACTCTTCTATTGAAATATTGTATGTTTATTTTTATTTTTATTTATAACATTAAATTACTTTTTATTAATTTTGTAATAAAAGGAAATTGAACAAAATGATATAAGTAACAAAAATAGAAACATTGAAAAAAATAATAATAATAATAATAAAAATAATAATAATAATTAAAAAAAAATTAAAAAAAAATATCAAAAAGTATTAATATATATATATATATATATATATATATATATATATATATATATATATATATAAGAAAAAGAAAATAAAAAAGATTGGATGTATGCATTTCTGTCAATATATGTATGTAGGCTACGTTTGGAGGTAAACCATCCTTTGGCAGTGGCTTGTCGTTTTGGTCGTTAGAAGAGTAGTTTATATATTTGGCAGCGGCTTGGCGTTTTTGCTGTCAGAAGCGTAAACGGAAATTTGGTAATTTGGCTAAACTCACAGCGATAACCATCGTATCTAGGTTCTTTTGCACAACCTTTTGAACATTCTGGAAATGTACTTTATTCAGTCTTGAAATGTGATTACATTGATTATATACAGTTACATATAGTGAATAATATGTAACAATTAATAAGTTTCAGTGATTATTTTTTACAAATTAAATTCAGTGCGCTCAAAAGATTTATTTAGAAAATTATGAACATTATTATTCACATGAGTCAGCTGTTCGGAAGACACAGTAATTTGATTAATGCAAGGCGTAAACACCACAACAAAAGGAAAAACCAAAGAAAAAAAAAAAAAGTTCTAATTTCTTCAATAGCGGTTTCTCTGTGACAAGACCTGATGGTCTTCTTTGAGTATCCGCGTTTTTTATTTTTTCATTTTTATACTTTATTTCTTAACGATATCTTGACTTGTTAAATTTTCTTTTTTTATATTATTTGTAACATATATATATATATATATATATATATATATATATATATATATATATATATATATATATATATATATATATATATATATATATATATATATATATATCCTAGCTGCCAGGATCCGCAAAGTAAGGGTCTTTATGGGTCAGGATCCGCAAAATAAGGGTCTTTCTATACTTATCTACTCCTCACCGATCATTTCTATATTTATTCCTTATTTACTTCAATACCTTTTTATAAACGATAAACAAATAACTCATTCTCAAAAATTTATTTAAGAGCAAAAAAAATTAACATGCAAACCTTTTCCTCTACGTCAAACTTATAAGAGATTTATAAACTGGTCAGTTTTTCTACTAAATGCGTATCTTCCTTAGCTCAGTGTCGTTGCGGAGAGTTGAGTTCCTCCCTTAAGCGTAATAATAATTTTTAAATTTTTTCAATCTTGTCGTTTATATTAATAGCAAAAAAATATATATTACAAAAAAGACTTCTGGATGTTAAAATAAAATTTTAAAGTTTTATCATACTATACATATATTATACACGATCGTTCCTAGACATATATTATATATAATATATGTATAGGAACTGCCCCCATACATTTTGCTGTACGCTTTTTTGAGTACCCTCCACCTTCCTTAGAGTACCTACGCTTTCAACCTTGCTACTCAATTTATTTATTTATTTTTTAATTTATGTCTCCTTACTTTTATAATTGACCTCCTGCTAATCTCTCATAAACGCTATTTGCAGACTCCCTCTGCCCCACCCGAGCGTACGGATGGAGAAGAGGGAGCTTTTAAATTTTATTCCCTTCTCCCACCCCAAACATGAGAGGCAATAAGTTGATAAAATGTGTTTATATAAAATTTGTAACCCCCTTAAATTTGAGGGGGAGGGGTTAAACTTTATATAGTCATCTTTTTTGAACGCTGAGAGATAGTACTATAAAACTTAAAATATTTCAATGAATATAAGTCTAGTTGAGAATAGTACAAAAAACATTTTATCAACTTGTTGCCCCTCACGTTTGAGGTGGGGGAGGGAATAAAAGTTAAGAGCTTTTTTTTTGTTCCCAGCCTCCAGTTATGGCAATTTTTTGCAAAGCATCATTATTTGACATAAGTATAAACATACAAATGTTGGAATTTGCTCCATGACTGGAAGTTAACTATCTTAAACAATAAAAAAAGTACTGGATCTGTCATTGAAAAGAGTGCAGATTGTTTTTTCCATCAACCTTTTTTAAGTTAAATGAATCTGGATTATCAAAATACCACAAACCAGGAAAATATTGTTGCTAAATATTTTTTTTTTTTTTTTTTTTTTTTCTTTCTCTATTTACATAAAATAAGGATTTTACAAATTCCACTACATAATATAATATTTAACAAAACAAGTAAAACAGATAGGAGCTAAAAGAAGATGAGGATGACAGAACGTCATCGCAATCTTTTCATAGAACCCCTTTAACAAGATTTAATTAAAATATCGTAATATGACATACAAAACAAAAATTTCAATAAAATATCATAACAAAATCCGTAATCCGCTAATAAAATTTATCAAGCAACAAACAAAAGTAGAAACAAAATAAAAACGTATTTAAGAGAATTTATCCAAAGCATTATTAACAAAAAATGTTTCACAGGTTTTAAAAATTTTTTTTTTGTTAAAAACTTGATTTAATTTAATGAACTCACCGTACCTTTGAACCCTTTTTGAAAAATATTCCATACTTTTGGACCTCGATATAAAATACTGTATTCTGAATATTTATTTATTATCCTATTCAGTTTATATGTGTTCAACATATTCGCTCTAAGATTATAGTTATCATTTTTATTTAACTCAAACTTATTATTAAAGCTTATAGGAGAGATATTGTGATTGTAACGATACATGAAAATTAAATGCTGCTAGATATTTATTTCAAATACATTCATCATTTTCATATCTTTCATCAAGGGATTAGCGTGTTCCCGCCTATTTTTAAAGTAAATGATTCTACAAGCATGTTTCTAAAAACTATAAAATTTCTTAAGCTTTGCTGATTGAGTACTTGCCCATGAAAGGTTTGCATAGCTGATGAGGCTGTGAATTAGCCTAAAGTAGATTAAAAAGACTATTTGTATTGATGTACGACCGAACTCGATACATTAAACCTATGATTTTGGTAATTTTTGACTGGATATATATTATATGAGGAAGCCAGGATAATTTTTTCATCAACAACGATTCCCAAGAATCTTATATTGGATTGCTTTTTAATTAATTTATTATTTATAAATAGGTTCGACAACTTGAGAGGAAGATTTTCTTCTTGTGTTTTTTTATGAAAAAGTATATAGTTTGTTTTCTCGGCATTATGTGAGAGTTTGTTAGCCTTAAACCAGTTATTTACTTTATTTAGTTCAATAATCATGTCCGCATATAATTTCTTGATATCGTTGTTGGTAAGAAATAAATTCGTGTCATCTGCAAACATGACTGAATTAAGTTTTAAGGATGCATTACAGAAGTTATTTATATAAATTAAAAAAAGAAGTGGACCAAGAATCGATCCTTGCGGAACTCCACATATGACATTTAACACTCCAGATTGGGCATTATTTACATATTGTTTTCTGTTTGTAAGATAGCTTTTCCAACAATAAGTTTTATTAATTATTCCGTAATGTCTTAATTTATCTAAGAGAATACAGTGGTCCACTGTATCAAATGCTTTTGATAAATCAAGAAATACTCCTAAAGTAAATATATAGAGGATATAGAGAATACAAAACGTTGGTGGCTTAGCAAGTTCTAAAAGCAGAAAAATAATTACAATAATATGTTGGCAATCAGCAAGTAGATTTATTGAACTATAAATGTTAAACTCTATTTTTATGGTAGCAAAAATGAATAAATATCGACTAAGTTACTTTAAAAATGATTTAATAAATATTTCAAGCAGTTTAACTACAGGCAAGAAAACATTTTTTTCTTATTTTAAATAAATATTTAAGTCATCAAAGTAATCTTAGTGTTATTGAGAAAGTTCGTCAATCAAACGTGAACACTTTATTTCTTACCATGGCAACGCCAGACAAATGTGAACACTTTATTACTTACCATTGCAACGCACAAACTGCAATCGCTTGATGTTTTTTTTAAAAACCATTCTTTAAAATATTCTATAATTAAGGACTGGGTTTTCAATACCCAATTTATATCAAACATTATAATGTAATTTGATTTCCAGTCTAACAAAGTATTAACTTGCGTATTTTTTTAACACTCTCCTTCCCTGTTTTCAACGAAAAAAATATTTTGTCTAAAAAGACTAGTTCAATTTACGTTTAACTGTTTTTATTTTGTTTTTGTTACAAAGGTGTAGCTTTATTATATTCACAAACGATCATTTGTGTTAATAATGTTACACGTTTCTTAAAATCAGGGGTATGGAGTCGTAAAAAAAAGTAACGACTCCGACTCCAGTTGTTGAAATTTTTTGAGTACAACTCCAACTCCGACTCCAACTCCAAAGCAAAATTTTTTTTCTTTGAATTCTTTAAAAAATATTACGCAATAAGTTAAAAATTTCTTTTTTGACAAATTTATGAAACGTTTTTTGAGGTTTATTATGAACATAAGGTTAATTGAATGTTTTGTACATGCACGTGCACAGGGCCGGCGCGAGTAGGTGTCACGTGGGGGTGCCATTGCAACTTTTGCCGACTAAAAAAAAAAAAAAAGTCCTCGTTTTCGAAAATTTGCCGACTGCCATGACAACATTTGCCAACTAACTGTCTAAATTACCGACTAACCTATTTCAAAAGGGTCGACATTTGCCGACTAACTTGTCAATAAGGGTCAAATTTGCCGACTAAAAATCATTGATGGGGGGGGGGGGTATCACACCCTTTCTCTCTCCCCCCCCCCTCCCACACACACACCTATCGCGCCGGCCTTACACGTGCAATACCGAGAAGTTTTACTATTGGAGTCGGAGTCGCGATTTTGTTTAGCGAGTCTGACTCCAACTCCGCTGAAAATGTCGCAACTCCGCAATTCCGACTCTGACTCCGACTCCAATTCCACAGCCCTGCTTAAAATACAAACAATATATGCCAGGACAAGAAGAAGCCTTATTGCCAAGCCCCTAAATAAGTTTCGTAATGAAGTTGAAATATTCAAATAAGAAATTTTGTAAAATAAAACAAATTAAAATTTAAATAAGTAAAATAAACAAAAATTAGGAGATTTAATATTTAAAAAAATATTGTTAAAAAGCTATAAACTTGAACATGTTTTTGTAAAACAAAATTTACATTTAAATACTTTGGAAAAAAAAGTTAAAAAAGTTTTATATTGTATTTTATTTTGAAAATTGTAAAAGAAATGAGGAGTTTAAGCTCATCCCAATAAGACAAATCACATTTTGATATTTATCAACGAGAATGGCATACCTTAAATTTTTTTTTGTAAGCCATGGAAGTGCCTAGCGCTTAATTAGCAAAATATTTGTAAAAGTATTACGCAAAAAAGGTATACTTTATTCATTAAAACAAAAGCTAGAACTTTTGCTTTAATGAATAAAGTATATATTTTTTAATTCACAGGTTTTTTCAGTTCACTGATGGAAACTACTAGTGTCATTTATGAAATGAAGTAATGATCAACCAGCAATCATGGCGTGACTTTATGGTGTAAACATCTTATAGTCCAACCCAGTGAGCACACCAACCTTGGAACAGCGTTAAATAACGTTATTATTTAGGTTCTAATAAGAATGGATTTACGTTGGAAATGGAAAGTATGGTTAACGTTAGATTTTGAATGTTTTTTTTTCCAACGTTGTAACGTTAGATATTCCTACCTTAATCAATGTTAATGTCAACGTTGTAATTTCGATGTAAAAGCAGCGTATTTTTTTAAGTAAAAGTTTGCAGTCATTGGGACTCAACCCCATTTAAACACTTCACTACAATACACAATCATTTTGATAAAGAAAGTATTTACTAATATATGCTAAACTTTAAAAAAAAAATTTAAATATTATAAAATTCACTTTGTTTTGATGATAAGTTAAAACTATTAATTATAATTTAATATTAACACCCTATAAACAAAATTTCGGACAAATGTTTTTTGCATTTATTATGTAATTTATTTCATGCACGTAAAAAACCTTTATACTTATTTGAAAGAGGATTTTATATTTTATTTAAATTTAATTAAGTTAAAAATATTATTTAAATATTGAAAATAAAATGGTCAAAGTAAAAGATTTCGAAAAAATGATGGAAATTTTTTTCCAAAAAAATCGAGAAAAAGGTAAAGCGTTTGTTGTTCGAACCCTATTCCATAAACTGCTTAGCATTTTATGGAATAAGGTTTACCCAGATCAACTGTTACAATAAAATCGTAAAATTGGAGAATGGATCTCTGAAAAGAAAAGTTGGAAGTGGTTGAGTCGCTAAGGTAGCTACAAAAGAAAATATTCCAAAGATTGCTGCATTTTTTGAAAATAAGTCAGGGTGCTCCCAAAAGAAAGTAGCTCAAGTTTTTAATTGTAGTCAAACTCGAATTTCCCAAGTATTAAAAACAATGACTAACATTCGAACTTTCAAAAAAAAAATCGTTAAGATCGTAGCCGTCAGCAAGAGAAAGCTATGCGTCCTAAATGTCGTAAATTGTACGAAAATTATAAAAACATGGATTCTGTAATGGATAATGAAAGCTATTTTACCTTAAATAATAGCACATTAGCTGGTAATGATAGGTTTTATGCCGCTGATCCTTTTCAATGTTCTGACGAAGTAAGATACAATTTGCGTAAAAAGTACGAAGACAAGCTCTTAGTTTTTTGTTGCATTAGCCCCTGTGAAATAAGCCCTCTTTATATTCATCACAGTAAGCAGGCAATCAACCATTATACTTATAAAGAGATACTAGAAAAAACTTTATTTTCTCTAGTATCAGAATATTATAAAAAGACAATGAGTTTATCTTCTGGCTTGATCTAGCTCGATCACATTACGCAAAGTTGGTCATCGACTTTTTAAAATTGAAAAAAATTAAAGTTGTACCCAAAGATATAAACCCAGCTAACGCCCCAGAAGCAAGACCAATTGAAAACTTTTAGGGTGATTTAAAACGCCTAGTGTACGAGAATAATTGGAGAGCTGAGAATTTGGAAGATCTTGAAGCAAGTATTAGATATTGCTATTCAAAGATGAATAAAGAAATTTTTCTTACTCAAATAACACATCTTTCTGAAAAACTTTATAATCTTGCTAAATATAGTATTTGCAATAATTATTTTTATATATTTACAAACTACATATTCTAACATATTAACAGTTGAAATATTAAATAATAAAACTTATTAGTTCTTAAAATATTAATTTTTAAATTTTGTCCAAAGTTTTATTTATGAGGTGTTACAATTATTTTTCAAAATTAAATTTCAAAAATTTGATGGTTAAGGAAAAAACAAATATTTTTTAATCGCATAAATATTTTCCTCATCAAATTATAAACCAAATCCTCTTCCTCAAATATTTATTAAAAACAATGTAAGTATAGCTGTTATAACATTGCAACTCCGATATAAAATTATATTGGCCTAGCCAACGTTATTAAAACGTTGTAATTCTGATTAAAAATAACTTTATTGTAACCAATGCTATAACAACCTTAGATTTAGTTGGTCAATGTTGCTTTACATAACCCAACATAAGTCCAAAGTTGGATCAAAGTCATGTGCCCACTAGGCATGCAATTTGCATTTTTAAAATGTGATGCAAATCGAAATGTGAAACTACATTAAAAAATATAATGCATGAATGTTTATGATTAGTCGAACAAAATATACTACACCTGTAGTATACTTGATTCACCGTAGTATATTTTTTTGGCGTAGTATACATTATTTACCAGCCATGGAATACATTTAATACCAATCATTTTAAATTTAAGTTAAAATACGAATCAAGAAGTTTATTGTTTGTCGCAATTCGTTGAAAACTGCATAGCATCTTTCAATATTATTTTAAAATTTTCTTTTTAAAGAAAGGTAAAATATCTGACCAACGATAAATTGAATATGTCAACTCCATTGCCAGAGTAAAATAACTAGTTTATTTTACTAAATTCATTATATAATATTGGAAAGAATCTTAAATCTTACAAATTTTAAAGTAACTTGAATATATTAACTTAAAGTTAAAATATAAAATTACAAATATCTTTTTAATAGTGAATTTCTATTAAAAAGATATTTGTGATTTTAATAAAGATTGTAAGTAATATTGTCTGTAAAGAATAAAGATTCTAAGAAACTCATTATAAAGTGATGCAGAGCAAACTTTATATTGAGTTTATATAAAGTTAAAAATAACTGTTAATTAATTTTTAAAATCAATTTTTGTTGTCTTTAGTATTGTTTTTTTTTAAATTTTTATTAAATATTTTATTGTCATTACTAATGTTTATGGTTATTTTTATAAATATTTACATTACTGTTATTAACTACTTTAACTATTATTACTAATAATAATGTTGTTTTTGTATAGTTATTATTATTATTATTATTATTATTATTCTTATTTTTGCTATTCTTATTATTATTATTGTTATTATTATTATTATTATTATTATTATTATTATTATTATTATTATTATTATTATTATTATTATTATTATTATTATTATTATTATTATTATTATTGCTTTTACTGTTAACATCGTTATTTTTATGTTATAAAGTTTATTATTGTTATTATATATTGTGAAAATAAGCTATACTTATAATCATAATTATTTTAATTAGATATTATTAACATTAGTAGGTGTTAACTTTATATTAGTAAATTTACTATTTTCAAATATCCTTGAATGTAAAATTTTAATTCATAAATAAATGATTGAGAGGCAAATTTTTTGATGCCCCATTTTAAATATCCGCTAACAATGCAAAGCTAAAAAAAATCAGGACGCGAAAATGTAGTTGATACCAGTACTATCTTAATTAAGATCTAACTGAAAAACCAGTCGGCAAGATTATACTTTTATTATCTCGATTTAAAAACAGTATTATTTGCTACTTAAATGATATAACTTTAATGCTATGATATCGATTGTTAATGATATGAAGTCATAGTCATTCTTAAATGTCATAACTTAGTGATTTGGAAATGATAGATAATCAGCATTTACAATATTTTTTGTGTTCTATGCAGACATAATTAACTTTGATATTCATTTGATATAAATATTTGTTTTAATCATCTGTAAGTTGTAAGAACAGTATTATTGGAGTCTATCACCATGAATTCGATTAAAGTTTTTTCATTCGATGAATACAATGTATTGATTTCAGCTCTTGTCACCATCGGTATTCAGTTTTCTTTTTTCATTGTTGCTGCTACATGCAGATTTGACAAAGTAACAGATTTTGCTGGAGGAAGCAATTTTATTATTTTAAATGTGCTCACTTTTTTCTTATCCCATGTTAGTACTTATTTTTAATTTTTAATGTTTTTTGTTAGCAAAGAAATGCTATTAATAACCATTTCTGATATTATTCCTGATACTATTTTTAAATTATTATTGATAATATTATTTCCTTGTTTAGCCTTATGTGTTTAACACAGCACTCACTCTTATTACGCTGTGTACAACTCCCATGCAATTTAATATCAATTTAATTTGTTCTTTAAGTATTGTTGAAATTTTATTCCTAATGAAATAAACTGCTTCTTTCGTAACTGGTTGAGGTCCCAGCTGACTTTTTTAAACCTGACCCAATTTAAATACTCAAATTAGCAGGGTTGCTAATATGTGCTAGAATTTTTTTGTTTGTTAGGTTTTAACAATATTCAACTGCTTTAAAAGCAAAATCAGAATATTTTATTATAGAAATTTTTTTCTAACTATTTAAAAATTTTTTTAACAACAGTTTTAGTGTGATGAAAAAGAAATAACTAAGAAATATTACGTTTTTATGGCTTCAAAATAGAATATGTTGCTAAATTGATTATTTAGGAGAGTAGAGACTGTAGCAGAAAAGACAATTCAAGAGTAATATGCCATGTTGCCATTGCCATATCAGAAAATGTTCTCCCCTTGTAACTTCAAGCAGAGGTGCAAAACTAATAATATTAAATGTTTAATGATGTGTGGAAGTGAATTAAAGGAAATGCCTTAATAACAAGATTTAACAAGGATTAATAAAAGAAAATGTGCAAGGATGTTCATAGTGATTATGACAATGAATTTAAAAACAAAAAATAATTAATCAATTTATATTCCCTTTTTAATAATCCTAATAATTATGGTTCATCAAATTTGTTTAGACCTAGTCCCAGCTTTATTTAATCAAATCTTAACCCTTTTTAAAATCATTCTCTGGTCAGTTATCAATTGCTAAATAGCTATTTTTTAGTAATCTTTTCACTAAAAATGTTAAATAAAAAATCAATCAGAATGTTCTGGTATTTATAGTCCGATTTTTGATTAAAATTTCTTTTCAAAACATTGAAAATATAATAAAGTTTCAAATTTAAAATTATGTATATTCTAAAGTATTTATAAATATTTATCTGAATTTTTAGTTCAAGTAGTAACATATTATAGTATATTAATAATTGATGTTTAATATATAAAAAACCAAAGTATAGTATAGCTTGTATATAACTATAGTAGCCTTGACTAATAACTCCTGCAAGTTTGACTAATTAACTTTTTTCATATGCTAAATAACTACTTTTCACATTTATTAAAGGGTAATTCCATGTCAAATGACCCAGGTCACGTCACCATACATCTCATATTTTGTTGATTTTTATACAGAGTATCTAGTAAAATAAGAGTTCTCTATAATTTTTAGTCTCTGCCTCTAAGAAGATCCTGAGTTATGACTGTTTTACATATAGCAGATACTGACTAGGCTCCTCTTGTCTCCTCAAAATTGCAATGTTTGTTAAGAGGTTTCAAGTCACCTAACTATAAAAAAATTTGATTTGTTTTTCACCTTAAAGTTTGTAACTAGTTTAAAGTTTCACCTTAAAGTTTGTAACCTTAAAGTTTGTAACTAGCTTTTTTTTTTTTTTTTTTTTTTTGGGGGGGGGGGGGGTAACAAATTAAATGAAATGGTCAGAAGTGTAAAAGGTTATTATTAAGTACCTGTAATTATCAATAATAAATTTAAGCTATTTTTCATATACCTGTTTTTAATTCTCAAGAAACCTATGTGACCTGATAATATCAAAAAATATATATTACACATCATTATATATTTATTGATCTTTCGAAAAATGTAAAGATTTTGATCTGCAAGTATATGGATATCCATATGTGGATATCGGGGCGCAGTTCCCACTTTTTTGCAATTGATTTTTCACTACCTTCCAGACTAGCTGGAGCTCTGAAAATTTTAGCATACCTTGCCAATATGCATGTTAAAATCCATATGTGGATATCAGGGCGCAGTTCCCACTTTTTTGCAATTGATTTTTCACTACCTTCCAGACTAGCTGGAGCTCTGAAAATTTTAGCATACCTTGCCAATATGCATGTTAAAATTGTTTTCAGGGCCCTAAAATTTCAGAGCTCCAGTTTGTTGTAATCTTGTGATTGTGACAAACTGAAGCTCTAAAAATTTCAGCTTTTGTGTAGTCCTGATAAACCGGTGTTAAAATTGTTTCTAGGGCAGACTGCCAGAGAGTCCATGGCTCAAGGCACTAGGGCCATCCCCTACTTATTTTATAAAAAAAAAATATTTCTATTTTTGCTTTTTCTATAAAGTAAAGATAACTTCAAAAATATTGTTTTGAAAAATGTTTTTGGCTTTTTAATTGTTCTGATTTGTTTAATTATTTACAAAATAAAATACAAAAATATAAAGTCTCAAGTTTGTATTAAGATTTGCTTAGTCAATGGTCAAAGTATATGTCCAATTGTTACAGGTGCATCAATGGTACAAATTATGTTGATAATTAGAACCCAACACTCATCTACTCTAGATGGTCCGAAAAAATTTGTTAAATAACATCTTGCTCAATACTGTCAATTTCATTTAACATACCAATCCAATTAAAGGAATCACATTTACACAGAACAAATTCACTAAATTTCATTGCATTATTGTTAATTTTCAATGTATTGATGTTAATTTGGTGATTAGGTTAAATACAAAAAAATAAAACATGCCTGTTATATAAAAATGTTCACTTTTTTGTTTAAAGCTAATAGTATCTATAGATTCTGGGTTAAATTGATGATAGCTCCTAATTTCAGGAATTGTTCTACTTAGCTGAAAACATTTTTTCAAAGTAATTTGCAATTCTGTCAGTCTTTCACTTCAATATTGAAGTGAAAGACTGACAGAATTGTCAATTCAATATTAGAATATACATAATGTTCACTTTAATATTTTTATACAATTCAATATCTGTGCCACCAATACCATTGCATGGTGACTTACCATGACTTGGCAAAAATGTCCACTTTGCATCAATGTCAAAATCATTTTCATGGACACATATATTGTAAAGGTTTTTATACTGTGCAGCGCAACCATCTGAAAAATAAATAATCTTTGAAATATTAGGATGATTTTTTTATTAACAATTATATTCTGACATAAAGCAAAACATTTTTTCATTAAACTGGTCATTTTCCCTTTATAAATAGAGAGCAATGGGGTGTAACATGAATTGGTTTTAGTACCAATAGTAACTTTGGATTTTATCTTGAATCACAAACGTGAAATTTTCTGCAAAATCACCTGAGACAATACAGCAGTCTTTTGACAAATTTTTATTTTTTTACCTTAGGCATCTTGCTTGACATTTTGCAATGTAGGAATGAGCTGTTAACTTTTTTATTGCCTCTGATAACATTAATTTGTATTCTTCAATTGTTGTTGCCTGAATAATCAATATTGTTCTGTCTGCTTTTTTTAGTTTTTTTACATGGACTGTTTTTAGTCCATGTACTTGCAAATCAAAAATTTTATCAATATATTTACTTTATTAAAACATTTTAAGAAAGATTATTGAAAATAGAATGATCAAAAACCAAATAGAACAAATACAAAGACAAAATTTTCCAAGTTATATTTACTTTGTTAAATATATAAAAAAAAAAATTTTTGAGAAAAGGGGGGGGGGGGAAGAACCCCAGTGCCCTGGTCTTATGAACCTTCTGGTTATCTGCCCTGGTAAAAATTTCACAAATGCTGAACGCTTCAGAGCTCCAGTTTTTCTAGAAAGTCATGTCTTGGGCCCTGAAAACAACCTTAGCATACACATTCATCGGCACTACAGAAATCCCAAAAGTTTCAGAGCTCCAGCTAGTCTAGAAGATAGTGAAAAATCAATTGCAATACTCTGCTACAAAAAAACAAATGGAGATCATGGCCTGTTATCCAATAATAGAAACCCATATACTTGCAGATCAAAATCTTTATTTTTTTTTTGAAAGATTAATGAATATAAAATAATGTATAATATTTTTTTTTTTGTTGATATTATTAAGGCCACATCGGTTTCTTGGGCATCAAAATCCAGGTATACAAAAAATTGCCTAAATTTATTTAAATTAATAAATACAGTACTTAAAAATAATTTTTTACATTTCTGATCATTTCATTGAATTTGCCAAACCTGAGAACCAGGTATAAATTTTTAAATAAAAAGATCAAATATTTTTATGTTATTTTTATGTATAAGTTATGTAACTTGAAACCTATAAATAAATGTTGCAATTCTAAGGGGACAACAGTGGCCTGGCCAATATCTGTTAAAAGTAAAATGGTTATATTTCAGCATCTTCTTGGAGCAAGAGGCTCAAATTTTTAAGGAATTCTTTTTTTACAAAGTACTCTAACTGTATATAAATCAGAAAAATCTGAGATATAGGGTGACATTTTTCAAATTTTCAGGGTCATTTGACACGGAATTACCCTAAAGGCTTTTAGAACTTTTGACCATCAGATTGCATTAAAAAAGTATGTGGTACTGTTATGTTTTGGTTAAAAATTATTCCGAAATTAAAAAAAAAACTTCTTAATGTTAAAAAATTACCTGCATATCTGCCATGTTTGGTTTGACTTGATTTAAGTTTTTTAAAAACCATTATAATTAAAAAGTCTCTTAGAACTCAATGACAAATGTAAGGCTGCTGTATTGCAAGAGAAATCTATGACTTAAATACTGTTAAATAATGAAATGTTCTTAGAATATATCTGCTTTTCCATCTTTTTAGGTTTTTTTCTATTATTTACATCAAATATAACTAAAGGAAAACAAATTTCAACAAGTTTTAAAACATTTTTTACCATTAGTTATACCATAAACTTTATAAGCTATTAAAATAGAATATTTTAAACTATGTAGTAATAAAATTTTATTTAGACTTACTATAACCGACAGATTGCTATTTTTGTGTTGGTTTTACTTTGGGGTTTTCGATTAACTGGTTATCTATTTTATCGAATTATTAAGATAGGCGAAGATAAAAGATTTGATGATAAAAGACAGGATCCTGTCAAGTTTGCTGTTTTTTGGATATTGCAAGCTATTTGGGTGTTCACTGTTAGTCTACCTGTTATATATATTAATGCTCCTAAATCAGACCAAATACTTCAAGTTACAGATTATGTTGGATTTAGTATTTTTTTATTGGGTTTATTAATTGAGGCTGTATCTGACCAGCAAAAGTTTAGTTTTCGTAATAACCCTGTAAGTATATTTTGCTTTAGAATATAGTTTTTGTTATGTAATTATATGTTGTATGCTAAATACACACAAAAAATTAGTTTATTTTATTCATAACTTAAGGTATTTTTGCAACAATTTAAATTATGGCTTTTGTTGTGTCTTTGTTGTTAATGTCCATAATTCCTCACTAGGGTAGTTAAGATTGGTTTCCTGTATATATATATATATATATATATATATATATATATATATATATATATATATATATATATATATATATATATATATATATATATATATATATATATATATATATATATATATATAAATTTCAAATAAAACTTATTTTTTGAAATATTTTAAAATCTTTAATATGTTTGTGATGTCAGGAAAAAAAATTCAGTAATTTTTTTTTTTTTTTTTTTTATGTAAAAAAATACCCAATAGGTTGGATTTCTTATTTTTCTTGGATTTCTTAACTAAGCAAAATAATTATTAACTAATGTTATTTGTAAAAAGTACCAATAAAAGTTTAAATATTTAAAAAACAATATTTTCAAAATGATTTTCAATCAATAAAAAAAATAATAACATGCTTTAAAAAAAAAGTAATAACATGCTTAAAAAAATTACAACATGCTTAAAAAAAAAAAGGAACATGCTTGTTATTAAACTATTTTGTGTGCAAGGTTAGTATTCAAAATGAAAAATAAAAAGTTGCATTTATTTAGTGTTGAACAGATTTGTGGTCTTTCTCTAAGGACTAAAATCTAAAAGTGTTTTGGTCGATTTTGAAATAATGACTTAAATTTTAACAATTAACTTCGCTCTGGAGGAATAATTAAGGTTGTAAACAGAAAGATTTTAGTTTGAAAAAATATTTTTTTCCTTAATATTTCCACATTATTTCCACTTTAGTGAGATTAACAATTTCCTTCTATCAGCTGGAAAGCTACATTCAGAGAGTATTTAATCTGATGCAGTATTATTGTTGTTGATATTATTATTTGTTATATATAAATAGTATTTCTATACTTTATCGCAGCCCTAATTTTTAATTTTGTTTTTAAATTTTGGTTATTGTTTAAAACATTTTTAACATTTTATTGTTTCTATGCGTGTTGCAATTATTTTTAACGTGCGTAAGTTTACTGAACTGTTGAGAATAGCATCTTACCAGAATAGTATAAATCTAAATATTATTATTGCTTCTTGTGACATGCACTCAGTCTTAGGCCGTTTCATGTTGCAAGTTTGCTAGAATTTTTATAACAACTTCAGTTTCATTCTTTAAGAGTAACAAAGGTCTTTGGTGCAATGCTGGTTTGTGGTCTTGGTCTCGCCATCCCAATTATTTTGGTGAAATCCTTGTCTGGTGGGGTTCATTCATCATTAGCATAGCAGTTATCCGTGAAAATAAACAACTATGGACATCGATTATGAGTCCTTTAGTGACTATGTTGTTGCTGCTCTTTGTAAGTGGTATACCTTTACTGGAAAAAACTGCTGATGAAAAATTTCATTTGTACGTTCATTTTTTCATTTACTTTTTTTTGTTAAATATGTTTTTTCTTTTTTTATTGTTTTTATAATTTTTCAAAAAAATATTAATATTTATGATTTCATTCCATTGTATATATTTGCAAAAAACACAAAAAATTTATCATTAAAAATTTAGCAAAATATATTTTAAAGTAAAAGTTAAATTTAACTGAAATTATTTTAAGTTTATAAAAGTATTTTTTATTTTTTTTAATTTCAAATGTTAATATGCAAATTTATTATTGTTTTAGAAATGCTGACTACGTTAGTTACAAGCTTCAAACAAGTCCCTTAATATTATGTCCACCGTTTCTTTATTCCAGAATGAACAGAATCCTCAAGCTCATTTTTTGTTTTGAGTTTCCTTTTTACAGTAAATTAGATAGCGAGGATTACAAACGAATTGATCCTTGAGATAGGCGTGACATCAAAATAAATAAAGTTAGGAAAGTTTACGAAATTTGAAACTTTGACCGAGTAGTTCAAATCTAAATTGTTTTTTGAAATGTAGTTTTCTTATTATAGTTTTGTAGTTTTGCAATTGTCAAAAATTAATATTGATTGTACCATTAATAAATATATTTAACTAGTTCATGTTATAATTTTTGCTTTAACATTTAAATATGCTAGCTGACCCGACCAGTAAAATTACGGGTCTTTTTAAGTCTATACTTTTTCCTCATCTTAGCGTTGGGAATTGTTGTTGAAAAAACAAAATCGAATTTTAAAATCGAATCTTGAATCGAAGCGAAGTGTCGCGGCACTTGACTCGCGATACAGATCGATTCGCTAGGCCCTAATATATATATATATATATATATATATATATATATATATATATATATATATATATATATATATATATATATATATATATATATATATATATATATATATATATATATATATATATATATATGATATATATATATATATATATATATATATATATATATATATATATATATATATATATATATATATATATATATATAGACAATGTGTCAGACAAAATAAGTGTATTAAAAGCTGCATACATTAACAGAAACAATATAAATGAAATCTATTTTGACTCAGATATGACAGAATCCGAAAGAGATCTCATTAAACAGCTACGTAGTGAAGTTAAATTGTTAAATGCTAGCCTAAATCAAAAAGATGAATACTACTACACTATAAGAAATTTTAAAATTGTGAAACTCATAAAAAAACCAAAGCAATAGCAATCCTCAATTAATTTGTATCAACCTGCAGTCCTTTCTACACATAATCCTGTATCTAATTATGTTAAATCAGAAGTATTATTATGCAAATAAATACCCAAATACCATCTATGTTGTAGATATACAAATGCGACTTCACTTAACAATAAGTTCGATTTGTTTTTGTTAGAAATAGCAGTGTATAATCCTGACTTATTTATTGTAACTGAAACTTGGTTTAAAGGCTGTTTTCCACAAGACGAAATACTCGCGCGAAGCGAATTTTTTCGTCGATAAGCATGCGCAGATAAAAAATTTCTAGCAATTATTGCCAATTATTGCGAGAAATGTTTTATCTGCGCATGCTTATCGACAAAAAAATTCGCTTCGCGCGAATATTTCGTCTTGTAGAAAACGGCCTTAACTCATCAAGTGCCATAAATGTAAGCGGGTATAATGTTTTTTACAACAATCGATCTAAATCTAATTCAACTAAATCTCATGGCGGAGGTGTAGCTATTTATGTTAAAAATAAATACATTGCTTATACTCCATATGACCTAGCATCTGAAGAAATGACAGTTGAACAAGTCTGGTATGTCATTAAAACAGAAAATGAGAATATCTTAATCGGTAGCATATATCGTCCACCAGATGCTACAGAATTGACAAATCAAAAAATAAATAAAATAATAAATATAGCTAAAAAAAGTGTTGATTGAAATAAATATTCAGGTCTACTCTTAGCCGGAGACCTAAATTACCCAAATTTTTTTTGTTTTGTTTTTGTTGTTGTTTTATTTTGTATATTATTTGGTTTAAAATTTTATCTTGACTTTTTAACATTCTATCTTGGTTTTTAAATACTTTTGCATAGAGGTGTATTATTATTTCACTACAGACATTGTATTTTTATTAAAAGTTAACCATATATTGTAAAGGGCTTCATGACAAGATCCTCATGATCTTCTAGAAGTCCTGTCGTTACTAATGTAAAAAATTGTAAAATATATTTAGTTATTGTAATATTAAACGGCAAAATAAAAAAAAAAAAAAATGAAAAAAAAAAAAATAAAATAAAATAAAATGGAATGAGAATGATGAGAATATCCAAACAGTGTTAAAAAATGATAGACAAGCACAAATTTTTTTAGACAATTTAAATGATAACTTTTTGACTCAAAACGTCTCAAAACTAACCTTTAATTCAGGGACACTGTCAGAAGGCAATACCTTAGATTTGATTTTAACCGATGCACCAGAGCGTATTTCGATCATAGGCTATAATCCTCCGTTAAGCAATTTAAATAATGCACATCAGATATTGTATTAGAATTACATCAGATATTGTATTGGAAATCTTAAAAAAACCAACAACATCAAAATCTTCCTATGGGAAATCAAAGTTTAACTACAAAGCCGGAAATTATCAAGAAATGAACAATTCATTCTATAGTATAAGATGGTCACATATTTTCTCTAATAAAAACGTTGATGAATGCTACAAAATTTTGTCAAAAAATATCAAGAATTATCTGACAGTTATATACCTAAAAAAGTGCATAAACACATAGCTTTAAAACCATATATTGACAAACAAATTAAGACTGAAATCAGACATAAAACAACCTTATGGAACAAATTAATATCAAATAAATCCAAATCACCCATTTTGGTTCAGCAATACAAAATACAAAGTAAATTAGTTAAAAACATGGTGAGGTTAAAACGTATTAAATATAAAAAAAAAATCAGTGAAACATCAAAAAGAAATCCCAAGTTATTTTATAGTTATGTAAATTCGAACAAAAAAGTTAAAGGAGGAATAGCTTCAATGTCTAATGAATATAATAACATTGTAACAAATAAAGAATCTATAGCAAATATTTTAAACAATAGTTTCAATTCAGTTTGTGTTAACGAAGATAAACATAACATACCAAATATACCGCAGAAGACTGAAATTATTCTAGAAGTAGATATAAATAATAAAATAACTTGCCATAATATTGAAAAAAAATTTTAAAAATTAGATGTTTACAAAGCTATCGGAGTAGATAGGATAAGCCCATATGTTTTAAATAAATGTCATAGTACTCTCTGTGAACCATTACATTTAATATATATAAAATCGTTGACTGAGAAAAAATTACCTGAACTCTGAAATTAGCAAATATAACACCAATTTTTAAAAAAGGTAATACGAACATTGCATCTAATTACAGGCCAATATCATTGACTTCTATCCCATGTAAAGTTTTGGAATCACTCACTAGAGATGAAATTATGGATTATCTAACAGCTTATTAAATAAAAATCAGCATGGGTTCAGAAAAAATAAAAGCTGCACAACAAACCTATTGGAAACTCTTGATATCATAACAGATGTACTAGAAAATGGCCACTCAGTTTATATGTTGTATCTAGACTTTGAAAAGGCTTTTGATAAAGTACCACACTCGCGTTTAATCACTAAACTTCAATCATATGGTATTGTGAGAAATTATCTGGGATGGATAGAGAACTTTTTAACTAACAGAAAACAGAGAGTGGTCCTTGGCGACACTGTCTCAGATTGGCTTCCAGTTATTAGTGGTGTACCACAGGGGTCAGTTTTAGGACCACTGCTGTTTTTGATTTTTATTAACGATTTGCCAGATCAAGTCAAAAACCCTATTAAACTTTACGCTGATGATAGTAAAATAATAAATATTATAAAAAATCCTAATGATTCAATAAGCCTTCAAAATGATATAAATAATATAATGGCATGGTCATCTATTTGGCTCACAAAATTTAATTATGAAAAATGCAAAGTTATGCATATTGGGAAAAAAAATCCAAATGCTACATTTATAATGACTGATATTGATTGCAATTACAATTATACATTGTGTAACACAAAAGCTGAACGTGATTTGGGTATAATGGTTCAATCCGATTTAAAATGGCACTCACAAGTTGATTCAGCAACCAGCAAAGCAAACAGAATGTTAGGTACCATAAAGAAAAGCTTTAAATATTTAGATGTAAACATGGTAAAAATGCTCTATACAACGTTTATACGTCCACATCTTGAGTTTGCGGTCCAGGCATGGTCTCCATTTTTAAAACAAGACATTGACAAGATTGAGAAAATCCAAAAAAGAGCAACCAAACTAGCACCTACAATTAGAAAATTATCATATGAGGCTAGGTTGAATATTATGCAATTAACGTCACTGGAAGAACGTAGACTACGTGGAGATCTGATTCAACAATATTAAATTCAACATGGCCACGATAAAATAAATTGGGTTGCTAACGATTGTGGAAATGCATTGGAGGAGGGTCTATGTCTGCGACAACACAAATTCAAAATGAGGAAGCCTTTTAGCAAAAATTCCTTCTGGTATCATTTTTTCCAAAATCGAGTTGTAAAAGCGTGGAACAGCTTACCATCTGAAATAATAGAAGCTACTTCAATAAATAACTTTAAAAACAAACTAGACAGAGCTGGATTTTGCAGAAACTATTTGTTAAAACACAAAATGAGCTGTTACAGTGCAATATCTTATGTTATTGCACTTCGCAACTGTTTAAAACAGTTGTTACAGTTATACCTTATTATTATTATTATTATATTATATATATATATATATATATATATATATATATATATATATATATATATATATATATATATATATATATATATATATATATATATATATATATATATGTATATATATATATATGTATATATATATATATATATATATATATATATATATATATATATATATACATATATATATATATATATGTATATATATATATATGTATATATATATATATATATATATATATATATATATATATATATATATAATATATATATATATATATATATATATATATATATATATATATATATATATATATATACGAACTATACTACCACAGCAAACAGTTCAGGAGTCTGAAGTCATAGCATGCCATGACATGAGCAATCAGCTGACAGGTGACAGCACACTGGCAGAATTTCGTTGACAAGTGTCATTTTGCAGCGGACAAAACAAGTGCAACTTTTTTGGTTTGTTTCATTTTCTTAAGTCTGGTCCGTGTCAACGTCAAGGGTATTTTAATAATTAAAGGAAGTATACAGAAGTTTCCAGAAGCATGCAGAAGCTTCCAGAAGTTTCCAGAAGAAGAATCCAGAACTATCTAGAAACATTCAGAAGCATCCAGACGCATCCAGAAGCATATAAAAGAAACATTTAGAATCTTCCAGAACAGGTTCACACAGGTTCATTTTACTATAAAAGAGACATGTAAACTGACATGTAATTCAGTCAGTATATGGAAGTCAATCAGTCAGTATTATTAAGACAGTTTATCGAAGTGAGTTTTATCGAAGAGCATCAATACAAGAAGTGAAATACAACAAGTGTTTCATTACATCAATACAGTCCACATCCAACTAAGACGTTGTGTTCCACAGAGCATTATTGTATCATCACAAGGTAAATGTAACACGGTAAGCCTTGAGAAGCGTGATCATTTATTGTTATTATTTTTATGACTTCAAGTGCAAAAATGGCTCACGACAGTCTTGGATTGAAACTAAGAAAAAAAATTATTGGCAATTACGTAAGTGGAATGTCACAAAAAAGTATTTGTGATAAATATCGCGTGAAAAAATGGTTCCATATATCTTTCTACGGGGAAGTTGGCAGCAGATGACAAAGGTGGAAGACCGCGTTCCATCACTTATAGAGAGGATTCTATGATCGTCAGATCCGTCAAGAAGGATCCCTGAATATCATCAGTCAAGATACAAAAGCAATTAGAGCTGCCTGTATCGGACCGAACAATCAGACAACGTGCTGTTGAAGCCGGATTGTTTTCTCGACGCCCTGCAAAGAAACCGCTAATTTCACTAAAGAACCAGAAGAAAAAACTCCTGTTCGCTACATCTCATATTGACTGAAATTTGCAGAAATGGTGAACTGTCCTGTTCAGTGGTGAATCGAAGTTCAACATCATTGGGAGCGATGACATCAGCTGTTTGAACAAATCCAAAAGACCTGGGCAGCAAGTTTCATTAATCACCTGATCAAATCTATGCCTCGGAGATGCAAGGCTGTGATCGACAACAAAGGATTCGCCACAAAATATTGATAGCGAAATACAGCTCGGTCAACATTTTATGGAGTTGCACGTATTCTGTCCAGAAGGAAATCAACTTTTTATACTTTTGATTAATTTATTAATTTTCGTGTACAAATAATGAACTTTGAGATGAATAAAACTTGAAGAGCGTTGTCTCTAAACAGTTACATAGTTGATTCTCTAAATTGAAAAAATGCAGCACTTTTATATAAAGAAAATAAATTAGCATTATTTGGTTGCACTTGTTTTGTCCGATACTGTATATATATATATATATATATATATATATATATATATATATATATATATATATATATATATATATATATATATATATATATATACATATATATATATAAAAATTAGTAGAAAATCACTTTGCAAAATTTTTTTTCATTTAACACTGCGTTTTATCAATTAAGACTCATCAGAAATTTCTGATGATAAAACACATTGTTAAATGAAAAAATATTTTGAAAAATGATTTTCTACTAATTTGTAATTGCTCTTTTTTTTTAAGAACATTGAGCACTCTTTTTGTGGAATACATTTTAAATTGTTTAAATATATATATATATATATATATATATATATATATATATATATATATATATATATATATATATATATATATATATATATATATATATATATATATATATATATATATATTTTTTTTTTTTTTTTTTATTTTTTTTATTTTTACACACATATATACAAATACATTTGCATATGTGTGTGTGTGTGTGTTTATACACACACACACACACACACACACACACACACACACACACACACACACACACACACACACACACACACACACACACATATACATACATATATAATTGGGCAGATACACATATACTTATACATACATATATAATTAGACATATATAACAAACATATACATATACATACAATACACATATACATATACATACATATATAATTAGACATATATAATTACATATATTATTATATAATATATTTTTAATAATATACATATATATATATATATATAATTAGACAGGGCCGCCGAGAACTATCACGCCGCCAGGGACAGCAAACCTGATTGGCACCCTTATTTATCAAAATTTTTTATATTATAGATGAAGGACCTTTTTTTTTAAGGCACTATTTCATTTGGCACCCCTTATATATCTGCCGCCCGGGACAAACTGTCCTCTTCGCCCTCCCTCGGCGGGACTGTATAGGGGCGGATCCAGCATTTTTTGATGTTTAGCATGGAGCAAACACCAAACATTTATATATTTATATATATATATTAAATAAGGATGCTTTGTAAAAAATTGCATTGGTTTGAGTCTGGGTAAAAAATATGTTAACCTAGTAGATAATTGAGTACAAGAAAAAAGGTTTTGGCAAACCTTTTTTTCAAACAATTATTGCAACCTTCAAATGTTATATGAATTATTTTCAAATTATATGCATGACCTTAAAAAAAAAAAAAAAAGTCTTTATTAGCCTTAAACGTAAAAACTGTTTTATTTTTAAGTTAATAATTATGCTTATTTTGACAAAAAATGAATTATTTCTATTAGATGTTCTAAAAACAAAAAAAACAAATTTCGGCAAGTTTTTTGGAAAATGAGCTGTTTTCTTTAAAGTGTTTCTGAAAAAAGTTTAAAATTAGTTTTTTTTTTGTCGAACATTACAGATCTATCACATTCTTTGCAACCCCAAATACCCACTTTCAATTGAAACAAATACCACTAATCTTTTTTTTCGTCAAAATATTTTGCTTTAGAGTTATGAAATAAATTTGATTTCGACATTTCGAAAAGTTTACGCTTTCTTCTGAGTACGGGAGAATAAAATTAAAAACCGAAAGTGAAAGAAAAGTAATGGCGACAAGTAGCGGATTTACCTTTGGTGCAACTAACAACAATAGTAATATATTTGGTGCCAAAACTACAACTTCAACGTTTTCGTTTGGTACCGCTCCTGCGTTTAGTGGATTTGGTTTAAGTAATACTTCTAATGCTTCATCAACTTTAGCATTTGGTGCAACAACAAACACAAATCCTGGATTTTCATTTGGTGGTTTTGGTGCTGGTCTAACATCAACATCATTACCCAGTTCCAGTACAGGTAAAATTCATGAATGATCAATCCTATTGCTTTTTAACATAATTACATAATTTTGTAAAACAATTATTTTTGTTACTTAACGTTATAATATAAATCTTAGTTGTATAAAAAAAACAATATAATCATACAATTTTTTTATTCTGTAAATTTTCAAGTCTCATAAATATATGATACATGGTAAAATTTCAAGTCTCATAAATATATGATGTATAGTATGATAAGACTGTGGTTTTGGTAGGTAAAATAATTACTCCGTGTTACGAAACTGATTATAATATTAACATATTAGTTTTATTTCATAAAGCTAATATGTTAATATAAAATTTTTCTATGAAAGTTGCACTAAATTTTTATTTTTTTGTCTGTTCTGGGCTTATTCTATTCTTAACAGGCTTTTTTTTGTTCTGGGGCATTTAAAAACATAATTAAAAAGTCTTTTCTCTCTGTTATTTTGAAGTTGCATTTAAAAATTTTGTATAAATCATATCATTCTGATTTAAAAGTATAAAAAAATCTCAGTAATTAAGGTTTTTTTAGATATTTTCTAACCTTTTCCAACAAAACATTATTTTTGAGAAAAACTGGTTTTAAAAGTTTAAAAATAACAAATTAAAAGTTTGTCAATTACAGTAATATATATATATATATATATATATATATATATATATATATATATATATATATATATATATATATATATATATATATATATATATATATATATATATATATATATATATATATTATATATATATATATATATATGTTTATATTTGTATATATATGTATATATATATATATATATATATATATATATATATATATATATATATATATATATATATATGTTTATATATATATATATATATATATATATATATATATATATATATATATATATATATATATATGTATATATATATATATATATATATATATATATATATATATATATATATATATATATATATATATATATATATATATATATATATACAGTATTGGACATTAAGAACAATCCACCATGTTATTTTAGTATGGATATAAGTTTGAAATTAAATATTTTATTAACTAAAAGTGATTATTTATTAAGTTTTTTTTATTAAATTAAATCAAATAATCACAATATAAATTTATTATAAAGTAATAACAATTTAAATAAAAATTAAAGCTAAAATATTGAAATTAAAACAAGTGTTCATTTGTATCAAAAAAAAATTATGGCCAAAATAAGCAAACCACAAAAACAAAATTAACAAACCTTAATAAAAACTATTTACAAAACATAATAAAAAATAATTATTATTTTGTTGACAACCCTTTTTTATTTAAGTATTCATTGGTATGATTCAGATGGAGTTTACTAAATTTTGAGTTATCTTCTTTGGATCACTATTCAGTAATTTTGTTACTATTTTTTTCAGCTGGCTCAGATCATTTATTTCAATTTTACCAAGATTGTGGTTCAACCCAGATCACAAATTCTCTATGTTATTGAGATCTGGACTATTGGGAGGTCAAGACATGGCTTTATGTTGATTTCTTTAAACAATTGCTTGAAAATCTTAGCAGCTTGTAGCATTATCTTGTGGTAAGATTCCCATGTCTTTTGGGAAAATGTCAATAGAAGGCGTCAAATAATTATCCAATACATCTAAATATCTTAGAGAATCAAGTCTTCCATCAAATATTTTGAAACGACCAACACCTTTTTTTACCATGTTTTGTTCTATTCGTAGAGCAATTTAGGTCCATTTTGTAATGTGCATTTTGTAATTGCTTTCTTTTCAGCTTTCACTTTTTTTTTCTTAAATCAACTTCAATGTTTATTTTATATCTAAAAGGATTATTGTGCCACATGCCGATAAATATAGTATACCATAAACCCAATTTTATGAGCTAAACACCAGTTTTTTCTTGTTTTCTGATGTTCAATTAATAGACATAGTTTTTCACAAGCAGCTCGCCACATGTAATTATGTTTTTGTAGTACTCTTCTAATTTTTTGAGCACTAGCAGCAACAATCCATTTTGACTGAGATCAGTAGATGATAAATTTCTACTTTTTCACTATGCAATTAAATGAACATTCATTTTATTTTAGTTGAAATGCTGAGTCTTCCAGGGCATTGAAGATTTTGAATTGTATTGTATCTTTAACATCAGCTGATTATTCTACGAAAAGTGGCATGTTTTGTATTAAAATTTTTTTGAAATTTCTCTCTTTAGGATTTTTTGTTCATTCAATACTTTCATTCATTACTATGGTAACTGGCTATGGTTTACTATGGTTTTACATTTTGTTATATTATCAACAAATTTTCCAGTCAATTTGATGGTTTTATTGCTGAAATATTGTAGCTAATTAAATACTGTTTTTTCTATTTCATCTTACTCAAATTTTTCAAATATTTATAACAATTTAAATAAAAATTCTCAAATAGTTATAAATAGTTTGCAAATAAGTGCAAAGTTTTTATTTTAAAAAAATGAAATTTTGATAGAGGTTTGAAATAATACAGTGGATTGTTAATTTTGGCCATAATTATTTTAGATTATATCAATTATATGTCAAAAAAAAGCAATATAACTAGCACTTTGAATAATATTTTTATGAATCTATATTTATTTAAAAGAAGTATATATATATTTATATATATATATATATATATAAATACTGTATGTATATATATATATATATATATAAATACTGTATGTATATATATATATATATATATATATATATATATATATATATATATATATATATATATATATATATATATATATATATATATATATATATACACACCGGGAGGCTGCATAAGCGCAAATTGGCGTAAGTGCGAAGCGTTGCAAAAACTGGCTTAAGTGCGAACTGGCATAAGTAAGAAGCAGTTGCAAAAACTGGCACAAGTGTGAATTGGCATAAGTGCGCCAAACAAATTTGCAAACATTGGCATAAGTGCGAATTGGCATATATGTGAAGTGGTATAAGTGCGAATCAGTTACAAAAACTGGCACAAGTGCAAACTGGCATAAGTGCGAATTGGCATAAGTGCGCCAAACAAATTTGCAAACATTGGCATAAGTGCGAACTGGCATAAGTGCATAGCAGTTACAAAAACTGGCATAAGTGCGAACTGGCATAAGTGCAAATTGGCATAAGTGCGCCGAACAAATTTGCAAACATTGGCATAAGTGCGAACTGGCATAAGTGCATAGCAGTTACAAAAACTGGCATAAGTGCGAACTGGCATAACTGCGAATAGGCATAAGTGCGCCAAATAAATTTGCAAACATTGGCATAAGTGCGAACCAGGATAAGTGCGAAGTAGTTACAAAAACTGGCATAAGTGCGAACTGGCATAAGTGCGAATTGGCATAAGTGCGCCAAATAAATTTTCAAATATTGGCATAAGTGCAAATTAGTATTTCGCACTTATGCCAATTCGCACTTATGCCAGATTGCACTTATGCCAATATTTGCAAATTTATTTGGCGCACTTACACCAATTTGCACTTATGCCAGTTCAAACTTGTGCCAGTCTTTATAACTGATTCGCACTTATACCAGTTCACATATATGCCAATTCGCACTTATGCCATTGTTTGCAAATTTGTTCAGCGCACTTATGTCAATTCGCACTTATGCCAGTTCGCACTTGTGCCTGTTTTTGCAACTGCTTTGCACTTATGCCAGTTCGCACTTATGCCAATTTGCACTTATGCCAATGTGTGCATAATGTTTTGGCGCACTTAGGCCAATTCGCACATATGCCAGTTCGCACTTATGGCAGTTTTTGCAACGCTTCACACTTATGCCAGTTCGCACATAAGCCAATTCGCGCTTATGGCATTTCGCGCTTACGCAGTTCGCACTTATGAAATTTGCGCTTTCAGTCGTCCCTTATACACATACATACATACATATATTAGGGTGTCCCAGGCTATTAGAGTAAAGTTTTTTTTTGGAATTTCAAAACACATTACCTCTTTTTTTTTTTATTTGACTCAAAAAACTTAAATTAATATTATTGAGATCCGATAATGATAACCTGTACCGACTAGATGTCAAATTTTATGTTGAAAAGTTAATATGGAACTATAGGTACATTGGAGAGTTCATTATTTATATTCAGTAAATAAAACACTTTTATAATATTTATGTATTTATGATGATTATAGTAAAAAATTTCATTAAATTTTTTTTCAAAGTTTGCTTTTTATACTTAATGTAATAAAAGTTGCTTTTGCTTCTCTTTGACTGTGATTATACCATAAAATTTTAACCCCTCTGCCGTATTATTAATTGCTCTCAGTTTTAATCTCAGTGTCTTCTTTTTTGCTTGTTGGAATGAATTGTCATTTAACCATAAAAAAGAACTCTTCTTCAGAAAACTGTCATTAATTTTGAGTCAATTAAATAGCAACTTGCTTCTGACAGTAATAAAGCCATCGATGCTTTTTGCTAAAATTAAAACAGAAGGTTATTATAAATGCTGGCAAACTTCTGTAAAATAGTTATCATAAATGCTGGTAAAAACTTCTGTAAAACTGCTTTGGAAATGCTTTGTTTATTGTTTTGCAAGCATTTATTGACTTCAAAAACATAAGTTCTGATAAGAGCTTTACTGCTAAAATGCATTGGAGCCAGAGTTTGGTGTAGGATGTCACAATAAACAGACAAGCATCCTACAAAGTTGCCTTGTCTATGTTTGAAATTCTGAATAGGGAGCTTAGTAATGATATTTTTAACAAATAAATGGCTCTCACCATCCACCAAACCTAGTGCATAACACCTGGAGACTGAATCTTAAATTTCTTTTCTGTATCTCCAACAAGAAATATTATTGAAAACTCAATTAATTTACGATAGTCATCTCTAGCTATTTCTTTAGTCAATTTAAATCGGTAGAATTCTAGCAGTGTTTCAATTTCTGAAACATATAAAACAAAATGACTTTTCTGTACAGATTTGTATTTTTTGGCATGGAGATTTTTCAAGTTTTCTCGGAACATTAAAAAAAACAAAAAACTTTTTAATAATAGTTTGTATACGTGATGACAGCAAGCAAAAATTAAAAATTTCTCTATCCAGTTTTTGTTTGAGGAGCACATATGCATCATTAATACAGCCTGTATTTGAAGCAGTAGTGTCACAACAAAGAATTTGCACTCTGCCTTCAAGATTTTTGTTGAAAAGTTGATAAAGCCATTCCAAACTGCCTGTGCCTGTTCGCTTCCTGATGAGCTGTCCAATTTTAATACAGCGATAAGATTTTCATTATCAACATATGAAATAACTATCGGGGGTCGTTTGTCTTTAGACTTACATGAATCTAGAACCGACAATGGTTTGCTATCCCAGTGGACAGTTATTGTATCTGGGATATTGTTTTGAAAATTAACTTTTATAGCTTCACCCCGCTTTCTTTCTATACGAATTCAATGGAGTAAAAGCTTGCTTATAGAAAAGTTATCAGTGTTATGCCCTAGTGGGTCAATAGTAGCTTCAATCATAAATATAGAATCTCTTAAATCTAACTGACATCTATCTCTCTTTAGAACATGGAATCTTCCCTGATAGACTTAAACTTGCAAGAGTAATGCCAGTATTAAAATCAGGAGACGAGGCTAATATCTCTAATTACAGACCTGTCTCCATACTATCATGCTTTTCAAAATTACTAGAGCACATTATGTATAAAAGATTGTATTACTTTTTAGCTGCAAACAATATTCTTTATAATAAGCAATTTGGATTTAAAAAGAGTCACTCTACTGAACAGGCAATTGTTCATCTTGTTCAAAATAAATTTTAATTGTTTAATGAAAATAAATATACATTAGGTGTACTTATAAATTTCAGTAAGGCTTTCGACACTGTCTATCATTTTATTTTATTAGAAAAATTAGAAAACTATGGTGTAAAAAATATAAATATTTCATGGTTTAGAAGCTATCTGACAAATAGATCGCAATACATTTTTTACAATGATGGTAAAACGACCGATATGAATATAATGTGTGGGGTCCCTCAAGGTTCTATATTGGGGCCACTCCTATTTCTCATCTATATCAATGATTTAAGTAAAGCATGCAGTAAACTAGATACAATTTTATTTGCAGATGATACAAACCTATTCTATGCACATAATGATATAAACATTCTGTTCAAATCTGTAAACAAAGAGCTAATAAATCTTACTGAATATTTCAGTGCAAATAAATTATCACTAATTATAACCAAGACGAAATATACTTTTTACGTGTTCTGCTTGATGAAAATGCGACGTGGAGAGATCACATACATTATCTCAAAAGTAAAATCTCTAAGAACATTGGTCTGATTTGTAGAGCAAAAACTTTTTTAAATCCATATTGCATAAAATTTTTATATTTCTCTTTCATTCATTGTCATTTAAATTATGCAAACATTGCTTGGTGCAATACAAATAAAAATAAAATTAAAAAACTTTTTAACAAACAAAAACATGCAATCAGAATCATATCCAATATGGGACGTTTTACACATTCCCAAGCATTGTTTATTAAGCTAAATATAATGGATATCTACCAAATAAACATCTATCATCTTTTTATATTTATGTTCAAAATTAAGAAAAATTTATCTCTTAAAATATTTAACCCATTATTCAAAATAAATCTGAACAGATACTTAACCAGATACTAGTATAACAGCTACCATCAGCCCACAAATTATTTTGCAGCTACTAAATTTTCAATTTCTACTAGAGGACCAAAAGTATGGAATAAAATATTAACTAATGATCTAATAATTAACTAATGAAACAATTGCAACGCTTAATGAGTTTAAGACCAAATTGAAGCAAAGACTGTTGATGAGCAACGTAGCGCATGGTTTCTTCTAATGTAGGTGTAAAGGTGTATGCTGGTTTAAAAGGAAAGTTTCAGGATTATAAGTATTTGCATGCATACTTTTTAAGTATATAATTTTTTGCTATACTATAGTATTTGCTTTTACTTTAGTATTTAATTTTTGTCCTTTTATTATATCAAAATAAGAAAAAAAGTAGATTTTTATAGTTAGAGAGCGGCATTCAGGACCTATGAATTTTATTTTTGTTTGTTTGTTTGTTGTTTGTTTCTTATAAATATGAAAAGTCTATATAACAATATTTTATTTGCTGTAGTGCTGTAGTTTTACAATTTTTATATTTTATTATTGTGTATTACAGTACAGATTAAGGGGCTTGGTGATAAGACAAATGTCTTCTTTTTGCCCCTGCTATTTGTATTTACATATGTTTTATGTTATGAATAAATTTATATGGCAAAAAAAAAAAAAAAAAAATCTAATGCAGCAACCGACTTGTGCATAGTATTTTTAAGTATTTAGGTTAATGGAGTTTTTCTCATAAAAGTTTTATTGAGCTGAGAGAAAACACCACCTAGGCTGGCTCTGTTTTCTTCTAAATCTATTATTTCAGATTCAGGAGATGAGTTTTTTTGTGATGGTTCATCAAATAATGTTGGAGCTAACAAAGCAAAAATATTTAAAATGTTGCTTTTCCTCTTCAATGGCTCATCTTTTTTTTTTTTTCTGTAAGTTTTTGGTCCACTCTGGGTAAATGACCAGGCCAATCTGGTTCTCTTTAGTCTTTCAAGAAGATCTTATTTTCATTTATTTTAATTAGCTGAAGTGCATCGTATGCATAAGCAATGTCAAACAAGTTGGAAAGAAACTCTTGTCGGCATTGTTCAAACAGATCTTGTATTTTTTTCACATTTTTTGTAAATCTCTCCAAACTTGGTATAATGAAGCAAGCTTCTTAACACAGTCAGCTAATGATTTAGTCTGTAAATGTACTTTTTCCCATGTAAAGAACGAACTCAGAAATAGTAAGATTTGCACTTTCATTGTCACTTAAATTCAATTTAGGAATATTATAGAACAAAATTCCCAGTACTTGTCCCGGTGATTTAATGTTTTATGTCTCCTATTTAAAATATCTCCTTTTTAGAACTTCATAACTGCACTAACATGTTGACTAATCAAAAGCAATGCGTTTATTAATAAAATAAACAAGTAATAACAAGCAAGCAATATAAGATTTACATTGCCTTGTACTGTGCAAGCACAGACTTGTTTTGCTGCAAGTTGGCATGGGTTGTTGTGATCCTAAGTACGCAAAACTTTGTTATAAACTATTTTGCGACCATTCAAACAAAATAAGAGGGTATGGATTAAAAAAATGTCAATTTAATTTTTTTGGGACACCCAAAATATATATATATATATATATAT
Source organism: Hydra vulgaris (assembly GCF_022113875.1). Lineage (NCBI taxonomy): Eukaryota > Metazoa > Cnidaria > Hydrozoa > Anthoathecata > Hydridae > Hydra > Hydra vulgaris. The sequence continues at coordinate 13,511,842 of NC_061157.1, read as the reverse complement.
ATATATATATATATATATATATATATATATATATATATATATATATATATATATATATATATATATATATATATATATATATTTATATATATATATATATATATATATATATATATATATATATATATATATATATATATATATATATATATATATATATATATATATATATATATATATAAACAAACACATGCAGTTTAATAAAATTGATACTTAATTATTATTTAATAGTTTGTCATTAATTCAAAACTAAAGCTGCTATGGTATAGCATTATCAATTGCTATACTTGTTTCTTATATTTTAGGTAGCTTATTTGGAAGTAAGCCAGCAACGACAGGGTTTAGCTTGTTTGACACAAAAAGTACTACTGCTACATCATTACCTTTCCAGCTAGGTGTAGCAACAAGTGCACCTTCACAATTACAAAGTGATAGTTCATTTGCATTGTATGTTCTTTTCATTTGTTATCATAAAATGTTTTTTTGTAAAGTTGTTTTTTTTAGTCATTGATTGATTAAAAAGTCTATTTTGTTTTTTTTGCATGATTTTGAAATAAAGTGTGTTCATTTATTTGTTTAATGTATTGTTTATATGTTTAAACATACATACATGTACGTAATATAAGTGAAAATGTTGATTGAAATGACTATATCTTTAATGTATATTAAACCACATAAAATTCTATTTATTAAGAAAAAGAAAATTGTAATTTATTTTAGAACTAGATGATATTTTTGCACATTAAACTCAAAAAATTATCTTATTTAGAGCAAAACCACTTGAAAATCCTAAAGAAGAAAAAGTTCCTGCAGAATTTGTTACATATATTAATGAAACAGAGTAAGTTGTTTTCTATTTACAATCAAAATAATTAATATTTTTTTAGAAAGTCAAGTCTGTTATATATATATATATATATATATATATATATATATATATATATATATATATATATATATATATATATATATATATATATATATATATATATATATATATATATATATATATATATATATATATATATATATATATATCAGCAAACTCAATTAACAAAAGGTTTATTATAGCAACATAGTTTACTAAAAAACTAAAAACACAATTTTCTAAATTATTCTTAACAAACTGTAACAACATAATTATACCACCATAAATTGTATATAATTTTTTTTTTATTCATTTACAAGTTTCTCCAGCTGTTAAATCCACTTGTTTTTAATATCAAGTATATTTAGTTTGTTTTTGCTGTATTTGATGCTGTGTTTGATGATATATTTGATGCTCTGCTAATGATTGTGGATTATGAGTTTTAATAATTGATATTAATTTGAAATAATTTTATCATTTGAAATAATTTATATTAATTTGAAAGAATTTTTAATAAAAGATAAAAATTATCTTTGATTCATGTTATTTTATTCATGTTATTTCTCATATTCTAAGTAACTCTTAACTTAAATATTATCTGCTTTCAGTTATTTTGGAAATAAATTTAAATAAAAAACAAACTTATTTTTTCCAGTATAAACAAGATTACTAGCATTTAGTTAAATTGTATTTAAAAAACAATAGACAAATAAGTAGTATGTTATATAGTTAAAAATAGTTGTTTAATTTACTAACAGCTTATTGTAGCTTGAAAGAACTCTAAAGTCACAGTCACAATGGTGTATTTTTTCTTGCTGAATTGTAATTTCATAACAAATAAGTGTTATGGATATCTATATTCTAACATACAAAATTACCAAAATTTATTTGACTACCAAAAGTTTATTCTGCACAGTAAAGAAAATCATATATGTTTAAAAAACATATTGCTTGATTTTGTATTTTATAACAGGCAACAAGGGTTAAATTAAGCAATCACAAAAGTGTTTACCTGGAAAATTATCTGGTCTTTAAACTTTAGTTTATGCAAAACTATGTACTTTGTAAACCGTTAAGCATTTATTAACTGTTACTAATGGTCCAGTAAAACACACGCTGTTTTCAAAATCAATCAATACAAATTTTTTATTGGTTAGTTTTAATATTAATGAACATTTTTCTGGACCATTAGTAACTGAACTTAAAATAAAAAAAACAACATGTTTTTCAGATATTGAAATTCGCAATCCATTAATCAATCCTAAGGTAAATACCATTATGTTTAATGTATAACTCATATGAAATAGCATGTTTTTTGTTCTCATTTTTCTTATTTTGCTGTTATTTTTCTTTCATACAAATTCTACATTGAACATAGCAGTAATTATCTGTTATAAAACACAAAATCTAGTGTTTATATATATATATATATATATATATATATATATATATATATATATATATATATATATATATGTATATATATATATATATATATATATATATATATATATATATATATATATATATATATATATATATATATATATATATATATATATATATATATATATATCCGAAAAAACTGATAATGAGAAAACAAAAAAAAACTTATTTTAGTAGCACATTTACAGAAATTTTCTTTGTCCATTTTTTTAGGACCAAAAATTATTTAATTGGTCTAATATTTAAACAGATGATAGATTTCAGTATATAGAATGTGGAAATAGAATTAACTCAAAATCTTTATTTTTGTGGCTTTTGCAGATAGGCTCCTCCTATTTATTTAGGGTTGCAAAAAAATTATTATAAAGTTCCAATAGGTTAGTTTATAATTTAATTGGCTTTTAATCACCCTTAGCGACAATAACCACCATACATATTCTTGGCATTCTACTTAACGACTAATCCAATTTGTCAAAATCAATTTTATATCACTAACTAATAAGTTTTTTCCACATCTTATGCATAATTAGGCATTAGTTTTTGAGGCATTTACTTTTAATTCCTCCCATAAAAATCCGATAGGAGAGAGGTCTTGCTTAATCATTTTATTCAATTTTTGATCATTCTCCAACTCATTCAAATAACTTATACATTTTTTTAAAAAAAAAATGTTTCAGAGATAAGCCTTAAGTCATTTTCTTTTAAAAAAAACAAATGGGTAATAAGTTATCCATTATCTCAGGTTTTTCAAACATAACACTATGCTACAATTGTTTGGAAATAAAGCTAAAAGTATTCTTTGAAATAAAACAAACAAGGAATAATAAAATATTCAAATAAAGTTTAACATGTGTTTAATTTAAAAATCTTCTAGCTGAAAGTTCTGTTATCACTAACTCTAATATGTTTATTGTTTCCTTGTTATATATATGAGTAATTAAAGTCACCACATATAAGTAAACCTGAATATTGATTTTTTTCTAACAACATATTGGAGCATTTTATTAGATCTACAATTTGCTTGTTATTTTCCTCAATACAAGGTTCTACTTTATAGATATGCCCAAAAAGAATTATTTCATAACCTTTACAAACTGAACACCATTTTTAATTAATATTGTTTCATTATATAAATAACTATTAGTCAAATTAAAAGAACTGATGCTTTCATGAATATAAATGTATACTCCATGTCCCTTATTAATCAGTTTGTTTCGTCTGGAAAAGAAATAACTTGGAATATTTGTTGATATAAATGTATACTCTACCATCTCCTATTAATCTGTCTGTCTTATCTATTCAAAAACAAGTCAGAATGTTTGTTGATGGTGATTAGTAAGTTACTAAGGCCCTGGTCCCAGCTAAAAATAAGACTTTTTGCAAAGCCGGTTTCGGCAAATTTAAAAAATTTTGCAGGAGTTGATAGCCCAGGCTAGAAAAAAATTATATATAATTTACATTATATTTAATATAATGTAAGTATAAACTTGCATTTATGCTTACATTGTATTACTTTATTATTTATTAAATACTGGCATATATTATTATATTTTTAAACTCTAGTTAACTTGTAACAATGTTACAAGCAATCACTATAAAGTTATAAGTTATTAGAATAGAGGATAGAGATAAAAAGCTAATAAGAAGTCAAGCAAGAATAAGTTTTGGTTTATGCTAATATAGGCGATAGCTAGTTTGAGCATTGACCATGATAATATTTGTAGAAATAAAGAAAAAAATGCAACCTTACAACAATGGGAGAGTGGCTCAAGCTTGGCAGATTCTAATTACATTTACAATGTGCTTTTAGACTTTGTCTGAGAGTAAGAAGTTTGTTATTCGTCATTATAGAAATGCCAACAATATTGCAATATATTGCAATATTGCAATATAAATAATTTTTGCTGTCTCAAATAGAGCAAATTTAGATGTAAAATTTTCATAAAAATCCTTGTAGTAGATAAAAAAAAACAATACAGGAGCAAAAATGAAACTTTGTGGTTTAAAGTGGTAAACCTTTAAAGTTACTCAAAATGAAGAAGACTGTAGGCCTTCATGAATAACTTATATTCTGCAGTTAGAATGAAATAATTTCTCAAAAACTTTATATAAAGAAACTAATAACAGAGTGAAGACTAATCCAAGAATAGTTTGAGAGGTCAAAAAGCGTTTTCTAGAGTTTTTTTAAAAATTGGAACCACTTATTTAGTACTTTTAATAGTTATGCAAAAATTGAAAAGAGTTCTGATGGTCACTTTTTAAAGACTATGATGGAAGTCTTGTCTGAAGAAGAAAATGTAGAAGTGTTTAATTGAGAATTAACTTTAGCATAAAAAGCCAGAGTGATTCAGATGTTTAAGAATGGGTTAATCTGTTTAACTGGTATGACAGGAAGAATATGACCATTAGATTCAAGAGTCACGTTAGAGAAAAAGTTCTTTCCAAAAAACTCTGCCATAATCTAAGGAGAAGTAAAAAGATCAGACCCATAAATTAGAGATTAAATGTTAAATTAATGACAATGTAAAGACTTTCCAAAAGTCTCTAGAACCTAACATCTGAGATAAGATACAAGATTTAGTAAATTGAGAATAAAAGATCTTAACATCAGACAGGACCTTTTAACATTAGCTTCTTCCAATAATAAAAGGATATTTGTTCTTGTAAAAAAGATGAAAAAAATGGTTATGTTTTAATTAAGCAACTATTCAAGATGGTGAAAAGTGTGGAGTAGGATGAGACTTGACTTAAAATTGAAGAGAAGAAATAAAAGCTTCGAAAATTTTATTCCAGAAGGAACAAAAGCTTCCAAGATGTGCTTTATGCATACATATTATGGATATAAGCATATATATTTTCTATTTATTTAGATGCTGGCATACAATATTACATATTTATATAAACTTTAGTATTTGTATGGTGTAGTATTTGCCGAAAGAGAAGATGATCAGATGGATGTGTTGTGACTCTAACAAGACAAGAAAAGGAGGCATAATCTTAGATTAGAAAAAAATATTGTATCAAAAAACATTTGTTAGAAAAGATTAAAGTGATTTAGGTATCAGCATGTAGTGAGTAGCAGCTTCAGGAGAAAATGATATTGGTAGAAGTAAGAAAACTTTAAGTGAGTGCTTTACATTTTGTATGAGTGAGCTTCAGTAAAGGAAAGATAATGCTCTAGATTGTTTATATTTAGGTAATTCCAAGTCAAATGACCCAGAAGTTTTGAAAAATGTCACCCTATATCTCAGATATTGCTGATTTCTATACAGTTGAGAGTACTTAGTAAAACAAGAATTCCTTGAAAATTTGAGCCTCTGGTTCCAAGAAGATCCTGAAATATGACCATTTTACTTTTAACAGAAGTTGGCCAGTCCCCTCTTGTCCATTCAGAATTGCAACGTTTATTTAGAGGTTTCAAGTTATATAACTTTAAAAATATTTAATCTTTTTACTTAAAAATTTGTACCTGGCTATTTTTAGGAGTGGCGAAACTGATGAAATGATCAGAAAGGTAAAAAATTATTTTCAAGTACCTGTATTTGTTAATTAAAACAAATTTAGGCAATTCTTTATATACCTGATTTTGATGCTCAAGAAATGTGACCTTGATGATATCAAAAAAAAAAAAAAATTATTACACCTCATTTTATGTTCATTGATCTTTCATAAAATATAAAGATTTTAATCTGCTAGTATATGGATATGCATATATGGATAATGGGGCACAGTCTTTACTTTTTTGTAGCGGAGTATTGCAATTGATTCTCACTACCTTTTAAACTAGCTGGAGCTCTGAAAATTTTGACATTTCTGTAGTACCAATGAATGTACATGTTAAAATTGTTTTCAATGCCCCAAGACATTAGGGAGGGGGGACTGAGGCAAGTGCCCCACTTTTTTGTAGTGGAATCTGGTGATAGATTTTTCACTACTTTGGACAAACTGGAGCTCTGAAACTTTCAGCATTTGTGTAGTCCTGATAAACGTGTATTTTCAGCCAGAAGGCTGGGGCACTGGGAGAGATGACCCACTTTTCTCAAAAATCTTTTTGAATTTTTAATAAAGATTACTTTGAAAATATTTTTTCAAAAAATTTTTTTGGTTTATATTCGTTCCATTCAGTTTTTAAACATTCTGTATTCAATGATCTTTTTTTTTTGTAAATTCACCTCTTCAAGGCCGAGAAGGCCACTACAGACAAGGATTCTACTTATTTGTGGTTGTAACCCTCTCTCAACTCTATAACTTCGAAACACAAACCTTGAAGAACAAGGCTGCTGCATGGAGAAACGAGTTGAATTAAAGGGATCATTTTTTTCAAAAATGATAAAATAAACACTGACAGAATTGCACACCACTTTTTCAAAAACGTTTTCAGCTAAGTACAAAAATTCCTAGAACTAAGATTCTTGGAACTATCCTGGAACTAGAATCTATAGATACTGTTAGCTTTAAACAAACAAGTGAACCTAACACTCGTCTGCTAGAGCAGACGAGTGTTAGGTTCCAAAAACCAACATAATTTGTATCATTGATGCACTTGTAACAACAACTGGATGTACGTATCTTTTGACGCATCTAAGCAAATCTTAAAACAATCCTGAAACTAATATTTTTGCAACAGCAGTAAAAAAAAAATGTTTCATTACGAAGGAGACTACAGAAGTTTAAGTTCTGTTTTCAACATTTTAAAATAGTATAACTTTTATTATTAATAATAGAGTATTTTTGTATTTTACTTTGTAAATAATTAAATAAAACTTTTTTTGAAGACAATATTTTCAAAGTTATCTTCAAAAATTCAAAAAAAAAAAGTTTTTTTTGAGAAAATAAATGGGGTATGGCCCCAGTACCCGGGCCATGAAGCCTCTGCTTGTTTGCCCTGGAAACAATTTTAACACACGTTCATCAGGACTACACAAATGCTGAAAATTTTATAGCTCCAGTTAATCTGGAAAGTAGTGAAAATCTATCGCAAGATTCCACTACAAAAAAATGGGACAAGTACCCCATGTCCACCCCCTCCCCCACCCCTAATATCTTGGGGCCCTGAAATTAATTTTAACATGAACATTCATTGGCATTACAGAAATGCCAAAATTTTAGAGCTTTAGCTAGTCTGGAATGTAGCAAATAATCACTTGCAATATTCCGCTACAAAAAAGTGGAGACTGTGTTCCATTATCCATATATGAAAACCCATATACTTGCAGATTAAAATCTTTATATTTTTTGAAAGATATAGAATAATGTAAAGTAGATATTTTTTTGATATCATTAAGGCCACATAGGTTTCTTGAGCATTAAAAACAGGTATAAAAAATTTTTTTTAATCATTTCATTGGATTCGTCTCCCACAAAAATAGCTATTTATAAATTTTTAAGTAAAAAAATCAAATATTTTTAAAGTAAAGTGACTTGAAACCTCCAATTAAATGTTGCAATTCTGAGGGGACAAGAGGGGTTTGGGCAATAACTGCTAAAAGTAAAACTGTCATATTTCAGGATCTTCTTGGAGCCAGAGGCTAAAAATTTCAGGAATTCTTATTTTACTAAGCACTCTCAACTGTATAAAAATCAGCAAAATCTGAGATATATGGTGACATAACCTGATGTCATCTGACATTAAATTACCCATTAGAGAAACAGCCTAAAAGAGGAAGGCTAAAGCCTGATGATGATGATAATGATGATGATGATGATGATGATGATGATGATGATGATGATGATGATGATGATGATGATGATGATGATGATGATTATAATGGTTATGATGATCATAATGAAGTTTATATATGCATATATATACAAAATATAACATGAATTTTGAATTAAAAAATATACTTTAGGGTGTATAAATGTTTATATAGCCCTGGTCACAAACATTGACCCCAGCTATATTTTATCAAACCTGGCCCCAGCCCTGGTCAAATTTTAACGCCTGTTGCTTCCTATTAGTGATTTATTCCACCATATCTTACATAACACTTCATAAAATTTGTTAGGCTAATTTTAATATCAATTAAATCCATCAAACTTGCTGTTTAGTAGTTTTGCATTACAGCTTGACTGTATTTATTTATAGTTTTTTCAGATTTTATTTTATTCTATGTAGTTTTTTCAGATTTTACTTCTTCGAATACCATATCAAAAAGGTTTGTTGAAAGTTCTTTCTATAGCAAGTTTCTGTTGCATTTGTTCCTGTCAATAACTAGTTCTTTTGTTTATTTCCTTTCAACCTCATTTTGATTTGGATTAATGTATACTTTTGGAAAATTATTCAATGTTTTAATCTTTCTAGCAGCTTTTAAAATTTATACTCAGTATTGTTGGTTAATTCTACTAGGACTGCGTAATGCATCATTCCTGGGTTTGAAACAAACTTTTTTGATTATAATTTTGTCTACACTTATTTCACTAGATCATTTACCAATTAGGATCCAGTACTCTTTTTTTGAGTATCAATCTTTTTTGAGTTTGGCAACGACAATAACATTATCTCTCTAATGTCCTTGTTTAAAGTAACAATTGCCCTAATAGCTTAAAAATTTTATTTAAATTAATCTCTCAGCAATCAAAGGCCCAATTTTTCAAGTTACTTTTAGTTTTATCTTTTTTTTCTAATGCTGCAAGATCATTTAGATTTTTGTTTATATATACATACATATATATATATATATATATATATATATATATATATATATATATATATATATATATATATATATATATATATATATATATATATATATATATATATATATATATACATACACACACACACACACACTAACACACACACACTAACACACACACACACAATATTACAATTATATTACTATATAACAGTGTTAAAATTGCTTTGAACAAAAAGTTAAAACTATATTTTAAAAAGGTATTTTTAAATATTCAATTTAAAATTGTATTAAATTATAAGATATTATAATCTAATATTATTAATATGACATACTATAAATATAAACTTTTAGAAAATATGTGTTATAATTTTTATCAATGTAATGAAAATCAATCAATACATTTTACTCACAAAAAAGGATAATCCTAAAGTTAAGAGGCCTAAAATAATTCTATTTTTGCGCTTTAGTTTTAGAAATCTTCTTTATCAATCTTTATCAATCTCTTAATGAGATAAAGTGAATAAGAATAAGATAAATACCTGTGATTAGTCAAATTATTTTGTTTTTCAGGAATTATCTTAAAACGCAAAGAGAATTGAAGGATGAAATATCCAGAATATCTTCACAGACAGTTAATGAGATTCAAGATCAGTTAAACACGATGAATCAGGTGCAGTGTTTGTCTGCTATAAGTTTATTTTATTTTATATACTATCAGGGTTCCCACTCCTCCTTAAAAACCTTAAATATCCTTAAAAAATAAAAACCTCCTTAAATGTCCTTAAATAATCTTAAAGAAAATTAAAATTTGACTGCGCTTCTTAATTTCTCCTTTTTTTTTTTTTTATCATCTAGGAAATTTTATTTAAGTAAATGGATTATACTTATTAATAAAGAAGAAAATATATAGTTCTTTGATAGTTTGCATATTTCTCCTTAAAATCCTTACTTTTAGCCTCAGTTTTAAATGGGAACCCTGACTATCTTTTATTTCTCTGCATGTTTACATTATTAATTTGATTGTTTAGGCAATTGCAATAATATCAAATAGTTTGCAAAGAGACAAGCTAGCTGCTGAATATCTTAAAAATCAAGTTGGCCAGGTTTATGCCTTATTTTTCTTTGAATATTAACAAATGCTTAAGTAAAAAAAATTATAGCATAGTATATAATCCCATTATGTATAAATATATAATCTTAATTTATATAAAATATATAATCCCCGTTGTTACATAGTTGCTAGCATTTAAATATTAGCGTTTAAATATTTCAGATTTTTTTACATAGATTTTTACCATAGGATAGAGAATTATGAAGCTTTGGCTACTTTTACTAAATTAGTTAAGAAAAAAAATTAAGTAATGGGTAGCGAAAAAAAAGTTTTTCTGAAGAAAACTCTTTTTAGATTTTTGCAGTAGGATAAGGAAGTCTAAAACTTGATCTAGATTTTTACCATAGGATAGGGAAGTCTAAACCTTTAGCTATTTTTTAGCAAAAAAATATATAGCAAAAAAATATATATGGCAAAAAAAAAAACAAATTTTCTTTAAGAAAACTATTAGTCAAACTTTCATAAAAAGTTAAAACTTTTTAAAGTTGTTTAAGGAACATCTTTATAATCATAATTAATTGACTCAAATTACTCTGTTTAGTGAGATTTATTTTTTTAATGAAATATACTTACTCATAGTAAAGGTGTCATTGAGTAACTCCTGCTCATGATTGATTTAAATCTATAGCTTTATTCTATAGCTACTGGGCTCAACCTGTTGAGGATTTAGAGAGTTTAAAAATAATAAAATAGCATTTTTTTATTTAAAAATTTTAACTTTTGTATAAATAAATTTTTAGCAGCACGATTCATATTGATGGTCCTATTTAGTCTCTATCAAACAAGCAATGCTTTTTTTAGTCTTTAAACTTATATATTATTAGTTTTAACATGAGTTAGTTTATAATATTTCAATTATAACTTAAATTCAAAGTTTCTTGGTTTATATTGACCTTAAAAAACTTTTAGTCAGTTTAAATTTTAAAAAGCTTCTTTAATCAGAATAATTTGCAATAATAAAATAATAAAAAATTCTTTAAAGAAATCTCACATACTGAATGTAATCTCACATACTGAATACTATCTCATACTGAATGTGAAAAAAAATCAAAAATTTCATTAGACCAAACATCAATTCCAATCTTGAAGTTTTCGGTAGTTCGTTCCAACTGCAGAAGTAACTTATTTAGTCTAAACAAAGGAGAAACTGCATATATTTAGGTAGAAAGGGAATGCATATTTTTAGGCATAAAGGGAAATGGATTTGATAGTGAATAATATATTATAATGTAAATAAAAATATTATTAGATTAATATCTCTTCACTTCTTCAAGAAATTGCTGAGACAGAATCAAATGATTTAAATATGACTGAGAAACTCTATGGGCTCTGCTATTTATATCTTGGTATTTATATAATGTATTATGTTTTCATAATTTTAATATGATTAGTTGGAGTATATTTATCTTTATGTTATATTACGGTTTAAATTAATTTTGTTGGTTTCTTTTGTCATTTTAATGGAGAGCTTACGATGTTATAAAATTATTGGCACCTCTTAACCTTGAAAAGTTAATTTAAGTCTGACATTCCATCCAAAGTCAACTATATGAAAACTTTGTAAAATTATGAAAACACACACTCACAAACACACACTCACACACACATCGTTATATTAAGGACTTAAAAGTAAAATATTTTACGATTATTTAGATAATATACATATTTAGCATTTAATTTAGGTTTTTTTTGGTAAAATAAAGTGTTTACTATTGTTTATGATTGTTTAAATGCAAATAAAATCAGAAGTGGAGAGAGTTTCAACCAATCAACTTAGAGATATCTAACTTTTTGTAAAGTGCCTCTTTTGGTTTAACATAGATTTTGTTTAAAAGAAGAGATCCATTTGCACTTATATTTTCATGCTATTGTTTATAATTTGATGAAATTTTGTGTGTATGTCTATCATAATCTTTTTTTTAAAATCAAAATTTGATTTTAACAGAAAGTTTCTTTTTTGTTATCATATTATTAACATTATAAGAAACAGAAAAGAATCAAATATCAAAAAAGAATATCAGAAAAGAATCTAATATCAAAAGTAGAGTATTATGCAAATATGCTTGCCACTTTAAATTTAAGATGTTATCTAAAATTGATGTAATAATATATACAAACAATAAATATTTGTTACAAAATGATTTAGATATATGTGAATAATAATACTTAGATTTGCTCAATTTCTTTATTCAATGTTTTTAAATTAAGTTTAATTTCTTTTTGTAGGAATTAAAAAATACAGAAACAGCTCGTCTTATTCGTGATCTACCTCTATCCAATCTGCATGACTTTAATGCTCCTATGCAATACTTTCAATCACTTGTTCTTACTTTTCAAATTAGAATAAAAAAATCTCGCCAAGAAATAGAAGAGCTAGAAGTCTTTCTATCTTCATCTTCACCCTCTAATCAATTTACTCCACAAGGTAAGTTAGCGCATGCAACAACTACACCCATAGTTTGTACTTATAATTTGAAGTAAAAAAAGGAATTAAATTTGTATTTTATTAGATTTTAGTTTACAGTCATAGGTAACTATTACCCAATAAAACTTGTTGATTTAATTAAAAAACAATATATTTAGTTTTTTAATGTAAAGAATTAAATATCTTTTATATAAACCTTTAATCTATTTTAGATTTAAAAGTTGTACTTAAAAGGCTAAGTGAATCATTTCTTGGACTTGCTGCTGAACTCCAGACTGTCCATGAAGCTGTTAAGGTTAGATATAAACATCTGTATTATCTTAAAATAATCTGTATTATCTTAAAATTTCAGTCAGGTCAGGTTTATCCTGCTAATGGTAACATTTAACCCAGTAGAATCTGCTTCATGTCCTGCTGCCTTGTAGGATATGCCTTTTTAGGCAAAGGCTAGGAGATGCAAACTCCGACATAAAACACCCCCTGCCTTGGGGCTCTTGGTTGAGTAAAGGCTAGAGATGGTGTCTCGATAAAAATACTCATCTTGGGCAGATGTTACATGCATCCGGCTGCTGTCTTGTAGAAGGCCTCCTAGGCAAAGACTTAAGGGGTAAACAGATTTTATCTGTTGACCAGCCTCGCACCCCTTCCTCATCTATTAGGCTGGCGCAGATGTATTTTTAATACATTGTTTCCAGTTTAGGATGTTGAACACTGGATCTTCTTGACTCAATTCATGGGTTTTGGTTGTGTCTCTGTTTTTATGACTAGGCAACTAATTCTATTATCTCCAAATGAGGGTACAGCTCTAAAACTCAGTTTTATGGTTCTGAGGCCGGCTGGTAGTCAGGTTTCCCGAACTCTGTGGTAGCTCTCAGAGAGGCTGATTCCATCAACAGCTGAAAAATATCAGAGTACTAACAGTGCCATGTTGCGCATGGATGGTATCCCTGTTTGTACTTTTGGTGTGCATTGCCAAGGCCACATTGGAGCCCTTTGTTACGGCTCAGGGTTTATTAGTGGAAATGAGGCAATTGCTTGAGCTATAGAACAGTGTACTGAGTACTATCAATGTTTCGAGTCAAGTTCTTTAACAAATTTAAAAATGAATAAAATAACAAAAACTATAAAACACAAAAAACCACAGTCATCACCAAGTTCGCTAAACCTATCATTCACCAATATTCGTGGTCTTCGAAGTAACTTTTCTTCTGTTGAGTCTTATCTCTTGCAAAGTTCACCAGACCTGCTTGCTCTTTGTGAGTCTAATTTGAATTCAGCTGTCTCATCTTGTGATCTTAGTGTTGATGGTTATCTTCCTTTAATTCGTAAAGACTCCATTAGTCACATGCTTGGCCTGGGCATTTACATTCATAAGAATTCACCCATTTGTCGGGAAACTAGGTTTGAATCCACAGACTGCTCTTTTATGTGCTTTCGTTTAGCACCACTTCACTCTATCACCTTTCTCTTTGTTCTATATCGCTCTCCCTCATCCCAAGACTGCACTCTTCTTGATGTTATTTCTGATTATATTGACCAAGCCCTCATTCTTTATCCATCAGCCAATATTGTTGTTGTCGGTGACTTTAATGTTCATCACACTGAATGGCTTGGCTCTAGTGTCAGTGACTCTGCAGGCATTAAGGCCCACAACTTTTGTCTTTCTCAATCCCTAACTCAAATAGTCAACTTTCCAACTCGCTTTCCAGACAACCCGAATCATTTACCTTCTCTACTCGACTTATGTCTTGTTTCTGATCCTAGTCAGTGCTTAGTTTCTTCACACTCACCCTTAGCTGCGTCTGATTATGGTTTGGTCTCTCTAAAACTATTATCTCATTCTTCTTTACCATTAGAATCCCCCTATCATCGTACATCTTACAACTACCTTAAAGCTGACTGGGACTCTTTCCGTGATTTTCTTCGTAATGGCCCCTGGGTAGAAATCTTTCGTCTCCCTGTTGACAAATGTGCTTCTTACATAACTTCGTGGATTCAGGCTGGCATGGAATCTTTTATTCCCTCTCGACGATTCCAGGTCAAGCCTCACTCTTCTCCATGATTTTCCTCACATTGTGCTGCTGCAATTGCCAATCAAAACCATTACTTCCATATCTATCAGCAAAACAATTCTCTAGAAAAGAGACGTCTCTTTATTACTGCTAGGAACCATTGTAAAAAGGTTTTGTCTAACGCCAAAACCCGCTATTCTCAGATCATGAAATCTCGTATTTCATCACAAAAATTAGGCTCTCGTGACTTCTGGAGAATCTTTAATAGTATCAATAATAAGGGCAAGTCTGTAATTCCACCTCTTTTGTACGGTTCAGACTTTGTCACCTCACCTAAAGACAAAGCTGAATTGTTTGCCAAGAACTTTTCATCAATATCATCTCTTGATGCCACTAGTTGCGTTTTACCTGATATAGCCGTCAAACAGGTTGATCCATTGCTCGACTTTCATATCACTCCAGCTTCTGTATCTAAAGTGATTTCCCGCTTAGACTCTTCTACAGCTTGCGGCCCGGACAACATATCTGTTATAGTCTTGCAGAAGTGTTCTCCTGAGCTGTCGTCTATCTTTTCAAAACTATTCAACAAGTCCTTATCAGAGTCTTGTTTTCCAGCCTGCTGGAAAGCAGCATCTGTTATCCCTATTTTTAAAAATTCTGGAGAGCGATCTGACTCATCTAACTACCGTCCCATTAGTCTTCTTCCTATCATAAGCAAGGTTTTTGAATCTTTAATTAACAAACACCTAATCTCTCATCTCGAATCTCATAACCTATTTCTGATCATCAGTATGGATTTCAATCTTCTCGTTCTACGGCTGATTTGCTATCAGTAATAACCGATAGGTTTTATCGCGCATTAGATAAAGGTAGAGAGGTTAAGGCCATTGCTCTTGACATTTCTAAAGCGTTTGATAAAGATTGGCTTGCTGGTCTCCTCCATAAGCTTTCTTCTTATGGTGTATCTGGAAACATCTTTAAGATTATTGAATCCTTTCTTTCCAATCGTAGTATAAAAGTTGTCCTTGACGGACAGCACTCTTCTTCTTAGTCTGTAACCTCAGGGGTTCCCCAAGGTTTAATCCTTGGCCCTATACTCTTTTTAATTTACATTAACGATCTTCCAGATATTCTCACATCTAAGGTGGCATTGTTCGCTGATGGTACTACTATTTATTCTTGTCACGATAAGAAGCCAACTCCCTCTGATTGCTTGTAGGGGGCATCTGAGCTCGAAAAAGGATCTCACTTCTGCTACAGCATGGGGCTCGCAGTGGCTGGTGAACTTTAATTCAGATAAAACTCAATTTTTTTCCGCCAATCGTTATTGCAATAATTTAGACCTTCCTATATTTATGAACGGTAATGTACTCGATGAGTCTCCTACCCTTCATCTTCTAGGATTAACTCTTACTTCTGATCTTTCTTGGAAACCTTATATCAAATCCGTTGCAAAATTAGCATCTGCTAAAGTTGCTTCTCTTTATCGAGCTTGCCTCTTTCTTACTCTGGATTCTATTCTCTATCTCTATAAATCTCAAATCCGGCCTTGTATGGAATACTGTTGCCATATCTGGGGCAGATCTTCTAATGATGCCCTTTCTCTTTTAGACAAGGTGCAAAAACGCATTGTAAACATAGTTGGACCTGCTCTTGCAGCCAACCTTCAACCTCTGTCACATCGTCGTAATGTTGCTTCTCTTTCTCTTTTCTACAAATACTCTAATGGGCACTGCTCTAAAGAGCTAGCGTCTCTTGTGCCATCTACTAAAATTCATTCTCGTGTTACTCGTCATTCAATTAAGTCTCATCCTTTTTCTGTTACTGTTCCTAAGTGCTCCAAAAACTCTTATTCGTCTAGTTTTTTTCCTCGAACATCAGTTCTTTGGAATTCGCTTCCTTCATCTTGCTTTCCTGATTCATATAATTTGCAATATTTTAAGTCGTCTGTCAATCGTTATCTTGCTCTAAAATCTTCATCTTTTCTCTTCCAGTAACTTCTAACACTAATTAGTGGTTGCTTGCAACCTTGTTGGAAGCGAAGATAATTAAAAAAAAAAAGTAATAAAAATAAAATAGTTTTTATAACTTTGTTCAGAGGAGATATTTAGAAATTATTTATAAAATTTATTTTTTTTTATTTACTTTTCTCTGCATAACTATAGGGTAGGGGAGTAAATCTTCAAATTAGAAAAAAATGTCCTACATTTAAAACCCTTCCTTGCTAAAACTTATATACTTAAACTATATACTTAAGTAGTATATATAAAACTATATACTTAAAAATGTTTCCCATCATGCTTTTGTACAAAGTCGTACAAAAGCACTAAAGTAAATAAAAGATCTAAATCAAATGTTTCAAAAAATATATAAAAGAAAAATTCACAACATCCATTGCGCCAAACTAGTTAATTATGCTGTATAAAATGGATTAGTATACATTTGTTTTTAAGAAATTTAGCAATTGATTTAAAGGTATAAAGCTATTCTATTTTCCTTCCATCCTGACTCCCCCTACAACTAGGTAGAGAAATTTTAAAGTTTAACTTATATAGTAAATAAATGAGACTTCAATAATCAATAAGTCCTTAAATGAAAAATAAGTTCTTCAATAATCAAGTCCAAATTAGTTTTTTAGATTAAAAAATAAGATTATAAACTCACATTAGCATAATATATCACAGCATTTAAGTTTTCTAATTTTTTTTAATGTTTTCTAATTTTTAGATGATCAAACAAAAGTATTTACAGTTTCTTCGTTCAACATTTAATGATTATAGCGATCCCTTCACTTCAAGACGTAAAAAAGACTTGCGAGGTAGGTAAGAAATAGGCAAAAATCTTTTTCAAAGATTTGCACGTCATAATATTTATTATTGACCAAATATTTTGCGTATGTTTGTAAGAAGTGCTATTTAAAAAAATGTAGGCACATAAAAATTATAAAGTAATATTATATAAAATATTAAGTATCGACAAGATATGTACATAAGATGCATGAACCAAATAGTTTTTTTAAAAAAAGTTAACGTTTGAATAATCGAATCGTTAAATAACATTCGTTTGAATAACAAGTATTCGTTAACGTTTGAATAACGATTAGATTAATCTTTATTAAATCGTTGTTTCAACTGATTCCGATTCTCGAAGTTATTTTTAAAACTATTAATTTATTGTTTTAGAAAAAGAGCCATCAGATTTTAATGGACCATCGCCATTTCCTATGATTCAAGGAGCTGGAATTATATCCGGTGCATTTAAAATTGACAATAAGCGTGAGTTTTTGTATTAGACTTTATTTTTCACTTAAATTTTTAATGCAAAGTAAACAAAATTTTCTTTATTGGATTTATTTTTATAGCTCAAAATCTTGGATATAATTTACGAAATTCTTCTGCTTTTCCGAAGCCTTCTGGTACTGGTTTAACTCGCAGTTTGTCATTTGATGAAATTGCTAAGTCAACTCCGTTCAGTGTTTCAACGGAATTTGGATCGTCAACTAATAACAATTTGCCTTTAGGGCAATCACCAGCCACTAGCTCATCTTCTAATTCATCTTTCAAGCTTCGAAACCCTCCCAATGGAAAAAGGGGAAAGTTATATTAGCTGATAGTTTAGCGGAGATTTGACAAAGATTCAATCTAGTTTACTATCATTAAAATATAACTTTTAAATTAAAAACTCTATTTATCGCAATAATGGGAATTTCCAGTTGTATAAAAAATATTTCAACTATAAAAATATAACTTCTTGTTGATTTTTTAAAATATTTTCTTAATAAATTTTGATAACGCAAATTTGTTACCAAATATTTTGTAAAAACTGTGTTACGTCTAAAATAGATCATTTAGTCGATCTTAACATCTAGTCTACTTTTCTTCTTCTTTTTTCTTTTTTTTTTCACTGTGAGGATTTTTTACCCCCCTAAAACCACGGGCATTGCAATCAAAATCTTTTTTAATTGCATTTTTTATTAAATCTTTAACTTCAAACATGATCCTTGACCAACAAGGCCACTTCGCGGAGAAATAAATTGGATAAATATTTTACTGACACTTTTTTTTTTTTTTTTTACATCTTTACTTCCAACAAGGCTGCAAGCAACCACTATAAGAGTTGGAAGTTACTGGAAGAGAAAAGACTAAATCTGTAGAGCAAGATAACGATTGACTGATGACTTAAAAGATTGCAAATTATATGAATCAGGAAAGCAAGATGAAGGAAGCGAATTCCAAAGAACTGATGTTCGAGGAAAAAAACTAGAAGAATAAGAGTTTTTGAAGCACTTAGGAACAGTCACAGTAAAAAGAATAAGACTTAATTGAATGGCGAGTAACACGAGAATGAATTTTAGTAGATGGCACAAGGGACGCTAGCTCTTTAGAGCAGTGCCCATTATAGTATTTGTAGAAAAGAGAAAGAGAAGCAACATTACGACGATGTGACAAAGGTTGGAGATTGGCTGCTAGAGCAGGTCCAACTATGTTTACAATTCATTTTTGCACCTTGTCTAAAAGAGAAAGAGCATCATTAGAAGATCCGCCCCAGATGTGGCAACAGTATTCCATACAGGGACGGATTTGAGATTTATAGAGATAGAGAATAGAATCTGGAGTAAAAAATTGTCGAGCTCGATAAAGAGATGCAACCTTAGCAGATGCTAATTTTGCAATGGATTTGATATACGGTTTAAAAGAAAGATCAGAAGTAAGAGTTAATCCTAGAAGATGAATGGTAGATGACTCATCTAGTACATTACCATTCATAAATATAGGAAGATCTAAATTATTACGATAACGATTGGCCGAATAAAATTGAGTTTTATCTGAATTAAAGTTCACCAGCCACTGTGAGCCCCATGCTGAGCAGAAGTGAGATCCTTTTCAAGCTCAGATACCCCCTCCAAGCAATCAGAGAGTGTAGGCTTCTTATCATGACAAGAGTAAATGGTAGTGTCGTCAGCGAATAATGCCACCTTAGATGTGAGAATATCTGGAAGATCGTTAATGTAAATTAAAAAGAGTATAGGGCCAAGGATTGAACCTTGAGGAACCCCTGAAGTTACAGGATGTGAAGAAGAGTGTTGTCCATCGAGGACAACTTTTATACTACGATTGGAAAGAAAGGACTCAATAATCTTAAAGACGTTACCAGCTACACCATAAGAAGAAAGCTTATGGAGAAGACCAGCATGCCAAACTTTATCAAAAGCTTTAGAAATGTCAAGTGCGATAGCCTTAACCTCTCCACCTCTATCTAATGCACGGTAAAACCTATCGGTTATTACTGTTAGCACATCAGCTGTAGAACGAGAAGACCGAAATCCATATTGATGATCAGAAAGTAAGTTATTTGATTCAAGATGAGAGATTAAGTGTTTGTTGATTAAAGATTCAAAAACCTTGCTTATGACAGGAAGAAGACTAATTGGGCGGTAGTTAGATGAATCAGATCGCTCTCCGGAATTTTTGAAAATAGGGATAACAGATGCTGCTTTCCAGCATGATGGAAAACAAGACTCTGATAAGCACTTGTTAAATAGTTTAGAAAGTATGGATGAAAGCTCCGGAGAACACCTCTGCAAGACTACAACAGGAATGTTGTCAGGACCACAAGCTGTTGAAGAGTCTAAGCAGGAAATTACTTTAGATACAGAAGCTGAAGTGATGCGAATGTCAAGCAAGGGATCAACCTGTTTGACGGCTATGTCAGGTAAAACGCAACTAGTGGAATCAAGAGATGATATTGATGAAAAGTTCTTTGCAAACAATTCAGCTTTGTCTTTAGGTGAGTCGACAAAGTCTGAACCATACAAGAGAGAAGGAATAACAGATTTGCCCTTATTATTGATACTGTTAAAGATTCTCCAGAAGTCTCGAGAGCCTAATTTTTGTGATGAGATACGAGATTTAATGACCTGGGAATAGCGAGCTTTGGCGTCAGACAAAACCTTTTTACAATGGTTTCTGGCGATAGTGAACAGATGTCTGTTTTCTGGAGAATTGTTTTGCTGATAGATATGGAAGTAACGGTTTCGATTAGAAATTGCTGCAGCGCAATGTGAGGAAAGCCAAGGAGAAGAGTGAGGCTTGACCTGGAATCGTCGAGAGGGAATAAAAAATTCCATGCCAGCCTGAATCCACGAAGTTATGTAAGAAGCACATTTGTCAGCAGGAAGACTAAAGATTTCTACCCAAGGGCCATCACGAAGAAAATCACGGAAAGAGTCCCAGTCAGCTTTAAGGCAGTTGTATTTGGTACGATGATAGGGGGATTCTGATGAAGTAGAAGAATTTGATAATAGTTTTAGAGAGATCAAACCGTGATCAGAAGTACCTAAGGGTGAATGTGGAGAAATTGAGCACTGACTAGGATCCAAAACAAGACATAAGTCGAGTAGAGAAGGTAAATGATTAGGGTTGTCTGGAAAACGAGTTGGAAAGTTGACTATTTGAGTTAGAGATTGAGAAAGGCAAAAGTTGAGAGCCTTAACGCCAGCAGAGTCACTGACAATAGAGCCAAGCCAATCGGTGTGATGGGCATTAAAGTCACCAACAACGACGATATTGGCAGATGGATAAAGAGAGAGGGCTTGGTCAATTTGATCAGAAATAACATCAAGAATAGTGCAATCTTGGGATGAAGGAGAGCGATATAGAACAAAGAGAAAGGCGATAGAGTGAAGTTGTGCTAAACGAAAGCACATAAATGAATAGTCTGGAGATTCAAACCTAGTTTCACGACAAATGGGTGAGTTCTTACGAATGTAGATGCCCAGGCCAAGCATGTGATTATTGGAGTCTTTACGAATTAAAGGAAGATAACCATCAACACTAAGATCATAAGATGGGACAGCCGAACTCAAATTAGTCTCACAAAGAGCAAGTAGGTATGGTGAACTTTGCAAGAGATAAGACTCAACAGAAGAAAAGTTACTTCGAAGACCACGAATATTAGTAAATGATAGGTTTAGAGAACTTGGTGATGACGATGGTTTTTTGTGTTTATTAGTTTTAGGTACTTTAGTCATTTTAAATTTATAAAGAACTTGACTCAAGTATAGATAGTACTCAGTACACTATTTAACAACTAAGCAATAGCCTCATTACTATTAATAAACCCTAAGCCGTAGCAAAGGGCTCCAAATGTGGCCTCTGCAATGCACACCAAAAGTACAAACAGGGACACCATCCATGCGCAACATGGCACTGTTAGTACTCTGATATTTTTCGGCTGTTGATGAAATCAGCCTCTCTGAGAGCTATCACAGAGTTCGGGAAACCTGACTACCAGCCGGCCTCAGAACCATAAAACTGAGTTTTAGAGCTGTACCCTCATTAGGAGATAATAGAATGAGTTGCCCAGTCATAAAAATAGAGACACAAGCAATACCCACGCATTGAGTCAAGAAGATCCAGCGTTCAACATCCTAAACTGGAAACAATGTATTGAAAATACATCTGCGCCAGCCTAATAGATGAGGAAGGGGTGCGAGGCTGGTCAACAGATAGAATCTGTTTACCCCTTAAATTACCCCTTACACTTAATTATTTTTCAACAGCTCGACTATTGTGCTTCATTGTGTTGCAAATTACAAGGAGGGAAAATAATACTTTAAAAAGGCAGACCTAATTGTGTGCTTTCGCAATGGTATAAGCTGCGTTGCAACATTTTAAAGAAGCAGACAATTTTTTTTCCAATCTGGGAACATGGTAAAATGCAATATCTATAAATTAAATCCCGCGATGCTTAAACAAATTTAAAATTAAGCTAATGGGCTGCATTTTTTTAAATGCTGTTAACACGTGTGTCAGAGTTAATCATCAATGGGCTGTAGCTTTTGTTATATTAAAATCCTTACATTTCTAGACAAACCCTTTTCAATTGTTGACAAGTCTTTTTAGTTCAGTTCTTTTTTCTCTAGAATATCGGATAACCAAAGTACATTTTATCGGGAAAAAACCCGATAAAAACTGTTTTTTTCCCAATAAAATCTCCTTTTCTTTATTGTCAAATTAATAAACAATTTCACTAGCTTCACAAGCTGTCAAGATTTAACCAGTCTTCTACTTAGGTAAATCTTTAATAGAAGCTTAGTTAAAATATGGGATTAAAAAAGTTTCTTGCTTTTGTTGAAGCAGTTAATAAGTTACATTTGTACTTGTACAGAAAAAATTTAAAGGTTGTAGTAAGTCTAAAAAACGGCTCAATTGTTTTTCCGTTTTAATCTTTTGTGTGTGTATGTGTTTTTATTACATAATAAAATCCATTACAACATTTTTAAATCCCTAGACTTATAAACTCAAAGTCTGCATAACAAAAAAGTATATATAAAATAAAAATAACTGGTAACTAGGTAACTGGTAGAAGATCCTAATGATCTTATCGCCAGAACATTTTTTCATAAGCTCATAAATATACACTAGCGTTTACAATCTCGGAGGTCTTTCTCAATCCTGGGATTCCAGGATTGAGAAACATCAATCCCGGGATCCCGGGATTGAAAAACAGATACAGCATCTATATAGTCTTAAGTACAATAAAAACAGCACACTCTTAAACAAATATATATTTTGTAAATGATGCTGTTTGCATTATATCGTTACATGCATAGAAGAAAAACATGTTAATTAATGTTAAGAAGTTTAATTGAAAATATGGAAATACATCATGTTTCATGTGCTTTGAAATGTGACTTCAGGAAGCACAACGCGTCCAATGTTTCATCGTTCAACCTGTTACGAATTTTATTATTAAACAGTCCAGCAGAAGAAAACCCCCGCTCAGCCTCGCACTTGTCGGTTTGACCGTCATTAGAAATGAACGAATTCTTTCTAAATAATCCCACCATTTTCAAATAATGTCATTTCTTTTTGAATTTTTGATAACAGCGTTTTATGCCTAACTGGTTGCATCAGTAATTGCGCTTCTTTAATTACATGATCAAGCTCTTCTTCAATACTTAAAGTGTTATTTTCAGTTTCAGGTTCCTCAATAAAATCCAGCATATCAGACTCAACTGATGCTTTTACTAAAGCAGGATTGGAAGCGTTTAATCTTTCCAGCAGTTCTACCAACAGTTTTCGACATTTATAAGAAGAAGGCACTGTAATTATTTCTTCATCAACTTTAACGGAGCTTCGACCTTTATGCAGGTATTGCAGAAGTCCACTTATATCAGTTCAGCGTTCATGTATACGAGCCATTAAAGCTGTACGCATTTCCTTGCTTGTGTCATTGTTAGCATCATATAACTTTGTAAGCATAAAATTAATAGCAATGTCAGCTGTAAATAGGTTAGAATCTCGGCGACAAAGTGCTTCAACCGTTGCTTTAATAGGAACTAAAGTTGTAATTATGTCTGATAATATTATCAAATCATCATGCGACAGAGCTATAGAATTATCTTGCACTGTGTAAATATCAAGTAATGATTTTTGTATACAATTTTTTACTTTATAAAATTGTTTAAGCATTAACAGAAGGCTGCTCCACCTTGTTTTGCAATCCATAATTAAAGACTGTTGTTTTCCAAATTCAGCCTTAATACATTTTTGTAAGATGTCGTTCTTGGTAGGTGATCGTCTAAATATTATTATCAACTTGCGTATTTTTTTAATGACTGGTCCATAATGAACTTCATTTAGCTCAATTTTAGATCTTAAAGTTTCATTATTGCAGCCCAGTAAATCTTCCTCAATATCCTCATTCTCGGATGAATCACTGTCAAAAAATTCATTTTCAAATTCTGGCTGATTTGCATCGAATTCTCTTTTTTTATAAAGAACATCAATTACAGCAAGTTATATGCCTTGGGCAAAACATAATTGTTGATTTGCAGCCAGCAACCTTTCAACTTTTTTCATAACACTAGATCCGTCGGTCATTATAGCTACAATGTCGCCGTGTAGATCAAGACAATGGTCTTTAAGTTTTTTTTCTAATAATTCAATGCACATTTCTGCTGGCATTGACCATGTTATTCTCACTAAACCCAAACTCCAAAACTGAGAATTTTTTTCATAAACGTTAATATTCATGAAGCGACGATTTCGAAGTGACGTCCATTTGTTAAATGACAAAGAAAATTTCTCTCCTACCCCGAATTCTGTACTCTTAAGCGCTTTAATTTGCTGAACTAAACGTAATCTTACTTTTTTGGTGTACTCTACTACATAATTACAAATTGTGTTTACTGACGTTGGTAGATTTCTGAATCCCATAACAATTAGAGCGACACGTAAATCTATTGAAAAACAAATCACATTAAATAAAAGTCCGTCAGACGCCGTTAGAAGAGCAAGTGTTGCGTGAAGTGTTTTATCTTCGTTCTCAAAAATCGAAAAGTATTTTGTTTGTGGTTTAGATTTTATTTTTGGTGGTTTATCTGATGTGCTTTCTCCGGTAATATTAGGTTGGGTTGGACTTTCGACCAACACCTTATGTACCGACAACATGTGTATATGAAGTCCTTTTGTTGAACCACCACAGATTTTTAAAGTCTTCATGCTGTTTGACAATTTATACATCGCTGTTTGCCCTTTCTCTTTTCGTAGAAAATATTTCCAAACAGCTGAGTTACTTTTAAATGTAAAATCCACATACGTCATCCTTATTTAAGTTTTTATTTTAAGAGTAAACCTTGTAAAAAACGCGTGTTTTTTTTTTCAGTTTAAAAAATTTTATTTTGCAGAATTACAGAGCAGAACAACTGAAAATAGAATTACTTTCGGCGATATTGTACTAAATAAAAATTATTATATTGATGCGCATAAATTGTTGTTATTTTTATATAATTTTTGATTTCCCCTTTGTTTTGCTCGATCGTATTGGGAACCTCAGGATTGATATTAGACAATCCCGGGATTTCGGGATTATAAAAAAGGCCCGATCCCGGGATTGCAAACCCTAATTTATACACATTGTATCATAAAGTTTCGTTATATATTGTTTAGCTACGTTATCAAAGGTATTCAAAAATATTTTCAATTGAGTTTTGAATTTTTTTTTGAAGTCTGGAAAAGTAATCGACAAAATCAAAATTTGTTAAATCAATCCTATTCTAGAGATGTGGTCCACGATATTTCATATCGTGCACCACAAATATCTCTGGAAGGCATGTTTGTTTATGGGTTTCAAAAAAAAATTCTTTAAAAACTAAAGGGTATAAATCGTTTTTCCACATATAAATAAAACATAAAACATAAAACATTAAATACATTTAACTCGTATACATTGAGTATTCTCGTTTCCATAAATAATATTCTAGTATGCGAGAATCGATTTGTAAAATTGATTAAACACTTAAAATGTTTCTTACGGTGGTAAAGCCGTTCTAACTTACTATTGTCTGTACTCCCCCAGGCAGTAATTGCATAATTTATATAACTGTGAACAAATGAGTAATAAAGTTGTGTTAAACTTTTTTTATTTAAATATTATCTGGCCTTGCATAAGATTCCAATATGTTTAGACAATTTAGCACAAATGAAATTAGTATGTTGTTTCCATGTGAGCAGCCGTGGCGCAGTGGTAAACAAAAGATCCATAATTCAAACCCCACCTCTTCCTATTAAATGCTCATGCGCGTTGCTCTGTGATAAGACCATAATCCCACAAAAACCCACAAATACCCACAAATTTAAACTATAATACTAATATAAAAATACCCACAAATAATATAATATAAGAATACCCACAAATCTAAATAAGAACAACTTTACCTACGTCAAAAACTTCAAGACTAGTATATAACAAATATAAATTTGCTCATGCTCAACACTTATTGGAACAAATGAACGCACAAAATATATTTCAAATAAATATTTTTCAAAATATACGCTTCATGTTTAAATATAAATTAAATCTGGTTCCAGAACATTTTACAGCACACTTTTTTAAAAACAATATAAATAAATAAAATACAAGAGCAACAGGCAACTATAAGATTGAAACAACAAGACTCTCAAAATTCTCAATTACATATCGTGGTCCCTATTTATTTAACAAATTAGTTTCCAGAAACGAATCACTATTAAACCTAAACAACGAACACTCTCTGAAAATAAAGCTACAATAATCAAATTAAACAACTATAAGGAATTTTAAAAAAAATTAAAAAAATGTAGCTTAACTTTTAATACAAATCGATAAAAGATAATAATAATATTAATAACAAGGTATATATGTACAACATACATATATACCACTTATGCAACTGATTTTTATGTGTATTACACGTCCAGAAAATGTTTATCGATGACAAGACGACTGACTTAAGTCTTCTGAGAGCTTCCTATAACTACTAACAAGTAATTCTTCTAATCAATCTTATACAAGTTTCGTTTTTATTATATTTATACACAAACATTAGTTTGAAATGTGGTAAATAAACTAATAGTCAAACATCTAAACACTTCTCCGAAAAATCAGCTAATTTATTTTTATTTATTGTATTATTTTATTTTAACTGGAATAATATAGAGATACATTTATCGTATTATTTTAATTTATTTTAATCGTGTCTCGGAGTTTACTTCGTATATTTCTTACTTTATGTTTATGATATTTATGTTTGTATATCTTTACCGCCAATCTGTGATTGGTTACTTTGTAAATACTTTGTAGTTGTAAAATAAACATGTAAAAAAAAAAAAAAAAAAAAAAAAAAAAAGACCCGAAGAACTCCTTGGGGGCACCTAAATAAAATTTAAAAAAAAGAAAAAATGTGATTTTCTCGTCAAGAAAAATACCTAAAAAATTTTGTTACTAAATCTTTTTTTATTTCAACTTGATAAATAAAAATTTGCGGCATATTTGTGGGTAAGGAACACTTCTTTTGGAGAGGGGATGAAAGAGAATCCATTTTACTTTTTTTATGTTTAGGAATTAATTTTTGCAAATATTAGGAAATAATTTGTTACATTTGAGCCAATTTGATACTTTTTGCAATTCATCATTCATAGTCGAAAAGAGTTGGTAAATATTATTATTAGAAAGAAACAAATTGGTATCTTCTGCAAGCACGATACTTAAATGATTTGAGGCTTTATAAAATTTATTTATGTAAATAAAGAACAAAAGTGGCCTTAAAATAGAACGTTGCGGAACATCACGGAATATTTCTAACAAATTTTTTTGATACATATCATTACAATAGACATATTGTTTTCGATTTGATAAATAGCTTTGAAACCATTATAAAATTCTGCTATTTATTCCGTAATGTTTAAATCTATGGAGCGAAATATCGTAATCTACAGTATCAAACGCTTTGGATAGATCATTAAAAATGCCTAATACAAATTGAGAATTGTCGAAAGAATTAAAGATTTTGCGTGCAAACTATATAATTGCATGTTCAGTTGAGTTATTTTTTTTAAAACCAAATTGATTTTTGTATAATCAATTATTGTTATTGAAATAACTGAACATTCTATTGTACATAATTTTTTCTAAAATTTTTGAGGACGGAGTTAGTGCGGTAATTACTAATATTAGTTCTGTCACCTTTAAAAATTAGAATAATTTTGGTAATTTTCAATCGGTCAGGAAAAACCCCTTGATCAATAGATGCTTTAAAAACTTTAAATATAACAACTTTTAACTGTTCTATAATTATGTTTCCAGTAACTTCAACAGCTCCTACGGCTTTGTTTTTTTAAAGAGATTTGTAGCCTTTTTCAAACTCTTCAAAGGATAAATCAGAAAATAACTCATTAGAATAAATGCAATTACCTGTGGGTACAAAGAAATTACTAAATAAGGCTTAGGAGTCTTTTTAGCAAGTTTTGGACCAATTTTGATATAGAATTCTCAAATGCGTTGGGAAGCATTTTTAGCTTTATCAAGAAGTTTAGAGAAGTACTTTTTTCCGAACTTTTTCAAACAAGTATTTGTAGTCTTTGTATGTTTTTTCAGCCGCGATTGATTTTGTTTTTAAATATTTTGTATGTATAATTTTTACTTTGAATGATTTTTTGAAACGGTAATCCAAGGTGAATTTAAGTTTTGTGGGGTTAAAGTCTTTTCACAAATTGGAAAGTTAGCATCATAAATAGAATAAAATGTTTTTAAAAAAAATTTCGTAAATAATGTTTTCATTGCTGCTAAAGTCTATTTGCTTCCAATGCAATAACAATAATTGTTCTTTAAACTGTTCTACATTAGCGTGGTCAAAGATACGTTTTTTAATTTTTTTTGTTGTGCCAAATTTTTATTTTAGAGCTTGATATAAGTGCTTAAAAAAAATGGAAAATGGTCAGATATATCTGTTTTTATAATTCCTTCTTGAATATCATTGCTTAAGATATCTGTTGCGATGATGTTATATAACAGAGTCGCTGAGTTTACGGTTACTCTAGTTGGGCGAATGATCTAGGTTACAGCTCTTTTAATATATATTTTTATATATGTAATATGTACAACAAAATAAATTAGAAAAAAAAAAAAAGTTATGTTTTTTTCAGTCAGAAAAAAATATATAAAGTCACTCCATCATTTCTACCTAAAACGTTACACTTAACTTTACTTTTTAATTTTTTACTTTCTACCTTTTGACTTATTTTTTTTATTTTTATTATAGTTTATTATTTTATTATAATTTTATTTTTAATATTTTATTTTAAATATTTATTTTTATTTTCACTTACTTATTTTATTATAATTCTTGTTTAAGTATATGTGCATATATAAATGTACATTATATCAATTACGTTATATATTCAAAAAGTCTGATTTTTTAGTATAATTAAATAAATTTTTATGCAATTTTACTTTTATTAGTTAATATTATGTTAACTTATTTAACTTAACTTCCTTTTATAACCTACTTTTTTATGTGGTTTTACATATTATTATTATTGTTATTATTATTTTTTATCTTATTTAGGTCATTGCGCTTTATTAGTGAATCACTATTTGCAATGATCTGTGTTTTTGTAACATCTGTAACACGAAATATATTCAGTGGCGTAGGAAGGTCACGAAAGTTGGGGGGGGGGGGGGGAGAGAAGCTGAAAACATATGTTAAAAAGGAAAAAGTTTCTCAATTTCGTATGGTACAGCAAAATAGATAAAAATGATCTATTTATTAAATTATTTATCACACGCAATCTTATTACTCTTGGCGCTCCTATTGATTTATATATTTTAACTTCAACAAATAATTAATAGCTTTTGATAATTGTTAAGACAGTTTTACATTAATAATGTAATAAACTAAGCACAACATAATTAAATATTACAAAAATATATACAATAAATATCACATAATTTATTAAGTTCGTAATACGTGAAACAAACTCTATGGTTTTCCAAAATATCGGTGACCCTTATCATTTACCAGCACAAATTCTTTATAAATTGTGTTAATGTTAACTTCTTCCAAAATATCTTTATGAATATGACTCACAATGGTGTTGTTTAATCTTTTTTAATTCATAGTAGAACTGAGATATGTTTTTAGCCTCCTTAGACTAGAAAATGATCTTTCTGCTGTTGCTGTACTGACCGGTATAGTAAGAAAGACTCTTTGAACTTTAGACACTTCATCAAACATTTTAGATGCATCATTTTGGGCAAATATTTCAACTAATGTTGAGATGGTTGTTATCTTAGTAATTGGCTTTACTTTGTTGCTTTTGCTCTTTTGATTAATTCAGGTAGCATGTGAAGTTGCCATGTTAACCTTGTCCAGTCGATGTCAGGGTACATTTTTGACAGTGATGGATCTATTTCTGACTCCAAGTTTGCTTGGAGTCAGAAATGGCTGCTGAAACTTCAAGTCAAGTTCACCAATCAAGAGGTCAACAACTTCATAAAACTTTTGTCTGAAATAATCAGAGACATCTGTGAAAATATGAGGTCCTGAGCCAGAATCTAACCACTGTGGTTGTTTTCAAGTCCGTGGAATTGATGGCTCACTTACTTCCAAATCATCAGCTTCAGATTTTACTTCCTTGTAGAACTGATTAAACGATGTATCTCTTAATCTTTGCAAATACTTTTTGGTGACTGCCACATACTTCATAGCTTCAGTTAAGGACAATGCTTTCGTTTGCAACGTACCTGAAGCCTGCTCTGTAGCATTAAATAAAGAAAACACATTTTCATGCTTAAATATATTTCAAATTTTTGAAGCTGTTGCAATATTCCCCTCGCTTTGAACCCAGAGTCATCTGATACCAATTCTCCAATTTCTGCCATTGCATTTATAACAGACTTGTAATTAGTTTTTTCTAACAATGCTTCAAAGGCACTAAAACGAACAGCCCAGCGAGTAGGACACAATGGCTTCAGGTTATTAATGGGATCTCCGTCATTGTTATCAAAGACATCTGCCTGATTTTATCAAAGACAGTAAATTGCTTAGGTGAATTCTTTATCATGTTAGCAATTTCAGATACAAGTGAAAGGCTGTCCCGGACCAAATTGTATTGTCTGGTACAGTCTTGCAAACACAAGTTTGAAACAATGTGCAAAGCAATGGACAGAAATTGCTGCGTTACTATCTTCTTTCAATTGAGGCGCTAGGCCACGTAAATGTCCTGTCATATTTGCTGCTCCATCATAAGCTTGGTCACGGCAGTTTTCTAGACTTAATGAAAATCGGAGTAGAACATCTTTAACAGTTTTTGTTAGAGTTGGCATCTAATTGCTCTAGTTTATATAGACCAAGGAAGTCCTCATGCACATCATAATTCTCATCAACCCAGCGTATACAAATTTATAGCTGCTCTTTGTTTGAAATGTCCCTGGATTCATCCCCTGTAATGGCAAAGTATTTCAAATTCTGGATATGTAATAACAACTTTAAAATCACCGCTCGGCCAAAAAGTTTTATACACTCATTTTATTATTGAGGACAAGTAGTTTTTGCTTTGGAGCTAATTTTGTAGCTCTTTTACATCTTGTGATCTCAGTAACATCAATTGTTTAAGGTTGCCCTCTGTTTCTGTATGACCGCGTATTCCAAGACCTTGACGAAGAAGAAACTTTAAGGACCATAGTTCTACTAAAAACATTTGTTGTCTTTTACTCTGATTTTGTCTAATCTGTTTCAAAAGTTGACTTGTTACAGATTTTGCCTTTTGATTTATAAGCTAGTACTTTTCTAAGGCTTCCCTATGAGAATCACTTGGTTCGTGCTCATTAAATTTAGTAACTGTCTTCTTCCAATTGTCGAATCCTGTTGTCACAAAGGCAGGTTCCTTTCTTTTGCTCAAGTCAAGTTTGTTGATACTTTCAATAAATCGACAATAGAAGCAAAATACTTAATACCTTGTTACGCAGAGTGTTAGCCACGACCATTTAGTGTACCATGACTTTTGAAACATTCTAAACTCTTTTTTGTTTCAAGTTTGTTTTCTTGTCATTTTGAGTGTACATTCATCATCTGGTTGGTATCAGCCTAACGTGAGTACATCTATTTCCGTTGCACAAACTCTACTGTAGTTAAAAAATCCATTAAAAAAATCAAAAACAACACCTAATATTTAGCCAAAAAATTTACTGGGTCTGGGTCATATTTGAAATGCAACATAGGTTTTACAGTATGATGTAGAGGTTACTGAATCTGACTGTGAGGCTTGTGCACCAGTTATAATCAACGGCTCTTTATTTGTATTTACTCTTAACTGTCTGGTAATAATATATTTTGCTGACTTATTTCACTTTCTTGATTAATACAGATTTCATTTTTCTGACTGTGACTGGAGGATGCCTCCGTCTGTGGGGTATTAGCATCTTTTGACTCCTGTCTGTAAGAAACAAAAAAAGTTACATGGTAAATTTTTAGGCTAAATATTAGGTGTTGTTTTTGATTTTTTTAATGGATTTTTTAACTACAGTAGAGTTTGTGCAACGGAAATAGATGTACACACGTTAGGCTAATACTTAATGCAGAAAGTTTCGGTTGGTAAAAATCCTCGATTCGCCTCCGCTTCAAAGTCATTGTTAATCGGATTGATAAGATAATATAAATACTGTAATTTAATAATGTATATTTGAATTAAAATTTTTTCATTTAGTCAAGCTGAAACAATGTAATCCAACAAATGCATCCAACAAAGCTTTTTCGATATCCATGGCGGAGGCTTTCTCGTTTTCGATAAGTTGATCATACAAAGCAAATGCATCTCCTTCCAGAAACAACGGAATTATTAACGACAGATCGCCCATCTTTTGAAGCTCTTCGACCAGCTTGAATTTTTTCAGCCAAACAACAACATCGCCAGACCCATCAAATTTTCCGATCATTTTTGCCATGGATGATATAATGCCGAAATAGCTTGTATAACGACAACTATACTTACTTTTTAAGAACTCTGTTATTTTTCGTACTATTTACAATTTTTATACATTTTTCGTAAACAGAAAAAACTCCCTTGGGATAATTATGTACAAACAGATGAAAAAAGAAATTACGACTTATTTACACAAAGGACTTGTAAACGCTAGTAAATTATAATAGCGTTTACAAATTAGCTATTAACATACAAAAAAACAATTTTAAAAATTGTATGAACATTAAAAAACTAGATAAAAACGTAATCAATAAACTAAATTTTTTTTTTTCTATTTAACTTTACGTTCTATAGTTTTTTAAAATTGTATTGCGTTCTTTCGCATTTCGAATGTTCTATTGCATTGATTTAAATAATATCAAAATTAATAAGCTTTAAGCATATTTTTTATAAGCATGATTTTACTTCCGTTTTTAAAATTTTGTCTAGTCTGTTTTTAAAATTTTAAAGGGTTATAAAATGTAAGATGTATGTTTTACTATAACTACTTTATATACAACATGTTTTTCAGCGCAATGACTCCATGAAAAACTAAAGTCATCTTTTGCCAGCACACATTCATTTAGAAAATAGTATGCGATACCCGGTGGGAAGTCGGCTAGCGAATAGCTAGCTATAATCGTTACGATAAAGACAGCGATTTAGCCACGAGGATCGCTAGCTTTTTAAAGTTAGCAAAAAGCTATCGATATTTGTAAAGACAAAGACAGCGATTTGGCTACGAGGACAGCTAGCTTAATAAGCTAAAGACTCACAGGCTATTGTAGCTACCGTCATATCGTAATAAAATCGCTATCAGAAAAATTTTGATATATAGCTATCAACCAGCTTTAGATTTGTAGATATTTTGTAGCTAGCTAAAAAGCTACGATATGTAGCTAGCGACACATTGCTACAAAATCGCAATGTTTAAAGTTCAATTATTCTCATAATTAAAATAGATTCAACACTAAAAATTGAATTTTTAAAGATGTTAGAGATATTAGTAAAGAATAAAATAAGAAAAAAAAAATCGCTTGAAAATCGCTATAAAGCTAGCTAGTCGCTAGCTCATTTCCCACCGGGTAGTATCTTAAACAGTTTTATGGATATACTTTTCCATGGTGATGTTTAATTGTGATTGAGTCATTGCAGACTGGAAAATGGTAATTTTTTTTCAACTGTTTAGGAAATGGGGGGGCTAAATGAAGTGTCCGCCCCCCTCCCCCCTAGTGTTTTAGTTGGGAGGCTATCGCCCGTCCGCCCCCCTGTTTCGACGCAACTGAATATAGTGTTATTGTTGTTGTTAAGAAGTGTTTTTTGATTGTAAAATGTTTTAAAGTCTTCTATGCGTATGTTAGTTTTTGATACCCTTTTGATTGAAACCTCTTCTTGGAAATCTATACTTTCATTTAATTCACTAATACTTTTCATACTTTTTATTTTCATTTTTTGTCGTTCAAATCGCTTTCAATTTTTTCTAGTCTGTCTGTTATTATTTTCATATTTGCGCAAGAAATTTTTTCAAAGTTATTTTCTTCTTCTTTAAGAAGTTTTTCTGTTTTTTTTGAAATACACTTTCACATGCTTTTCATTAGTTTTTCAATGTTTTTTTCAGAAACTTCCATAGTAATTGGTATACGATTTAAGTTGTAAAACAAATATATAAGCAGCCGTGGCGCAGTGGTTAGAGTTCTGGCTCAGAAAACAGAGGTCTGAGGTTCGACGCGGGAAAGCAAGAGTGTTTTCTTCAGAGAATTAGGCGCAAAAACAACAACATCAACAGCAACAACAACCACAAAAGTTTTCAAATTTTCAAGGGTTTCAAACCTTCAAAACAAACTTTCAAATACAAAACACTTTTCAATGACAACAACAAATTAAAAAATATATATATCTACAGATTTTTGAAGCTTCCGAACTTATTAACGAAAAAAACACTAAAAAAAAAAAAAAAAAAAATCACCTTTTAAAAGAAACAACAGATTCAACATTTTTATATTTTATATTTACAAAGCTTCAGATCTTTCGAAACAACTTTCAAAAACAAAAAAAACTTTCAAAAATACCCACCACTATCAAAATTTCAAACTTTAAAAAGCTTCAAAATAATAATAGAAATACCTAGATAGTTTACTAAAACGACCTTTAAAAGAAGTTTTAAACTTTCAAAACAGCATTTGAAAAAAAAGAACAACAACAACTTACCAACAACTTTCACACCTTAAAAAGAAAACTTTCAAACAACTTTAACATCAACAGCTATCAAATAGTGGCGTAACTTCAAATTCTGCCCCCCCCCCCGCACGGCTTTTGAAAGGGGCCCTCTTATCCCCCATACAATCCATGACAATTTGGTTGATAATAATGTTTTTAATTACTGACCCACTTTTGAGTAATGCATGTCCGTACCGTGTAAAGGTTGTTGTGTGCGATCTACGGCTCTTATTTACGAATTTTCTTTATTTCACGCAAGTTTTGGCATAAAAATTAAGCATGATACATATTAGATACATTTATATATTTATACATATTATATTATCATACACAGTACAGATGAGTATTCTGAGACAAGTCCTTGCAACAACTCTTTATATTTGCAAATCGGTCAATGATCTGGTCAACATCCGTAACTTTTACCCACGAGGCTTCAACGCTCAACAAGGCTAAACCGTTAAAGCGTTCTTGACCCATCGAATTACAAAGATAATTTTTTATGAACTTAAGTTTTGAAAATGATATTTCTGCTGTAGCCACTATGACTAGCAATGTCAAAAACATAATCAAAACAGTTACAACGTCAAGATATGAAGATGAAATAGAGGTTTAATTCACAATTAGTAAGCTTGCTTGTTGTAATTTTTATTTATTTCACTGTTCATTGAGATTCAGAAAGACAGCAACTAAAGTAGAAACTCTGGTTAGAAATCATCGGGATTTTTTTTTTCTGTAATGACTTTGCAGCTTTAATAGTGTTGTTGTCATCCTCAGCGAAAAGAGTTGATGGAAAAAGTACCGAAAAACTGCCTACAATGTCATGCATTCCTAGGAATCTATTTTTCAATTGTGTGTTCACAATATCTAACACACGCTTCGAAATAGTAACTCAAAATTTGTCTTCTGGGTCAGTCAATCTCTGATCATCGGTTAACCCATCAAAATGTTGCTTAATTTTTGGAACTCTTTTGTCTTTAAACTTTACTTCAAGCTCCACTTGCTAGCAACTGCAACTGCTTCTTTTTTAGCTTCGTCAAAATTCAGTCTGTACTTTGTAGTCGTCTCCAATGTATTTCCAAGATGTTGTGAAGCAATAAATAAATCTGTGTTTTATTTTTGTAGATATTTAGAGGCTACGTCAATTTCTCCAAGTATTTTAGAAAACAAAACGAGCAGAAAAACAAAATCAAAACTTTCAATGGATTTTCTAAGTCTTAAAGACTTTTCTTCTAAAGACATCCTTTTCTTCTTTTTTGAGCGATGTTAGATTATTAGAGTTCAATAGCTTTAAGGTGTTGAAATAGTTAATTTTCATATCAAGCAAATTTTGTGCTCGTCCAGCCCATTGAGTCGGGTTTAGTTTTTTCAATGTTATTGTTGATTCTCCAGTTACATTGCTAAGCATATCCCATTTGTTAATGCTAATTCTGAAAAATTTATATATATTTTGTAGAACAGTGAAAAAATCACCAACTTTAGGAACACCATTAACAGCATCGTTTATAACGAGGTTAAGGTTATGTGCAGCGCAGTGAACATAAACCGCATATGGTTGTTCATCACCAATACGTTTTTAAACACCCCCATAAACACCTGATATAACACTGGCACCGTCATATTCCTGCCCACGACACTTTTGTAAAGATATTCCTTTCTTTTTCAGAATTTCAAGGGTTTGATTAGAGAATCCTTCAGCAAATTGATCATGTTTCCAGAAGAAACCAATGAAACATTCAGTTATTGATATCTCGGTTGCATTGCCATCACTATTGTTATTTATTTTTGCATAGCGGATAGTTAAACTTAATTGGTCTTTCTTTGTAATGTCTTGAGTAGTATCAGCAATGATTGAGTAGAACAATGTAGACTTGATTTCTTCTGTAGTCTGGTTATCAAGATGCTCCGATAGTACGATAATTATTTCATTTTGAATTTCCGAATATTTTAAATATTATATATACAAATATTTTATATTGTGTTTAGGTTTATTTAAAAGTTTATTCATTATTAAATTCTGCTAGAAGCTCAACTTCAGATAAAAAATTGCCGTTATAAACAGCCCCATATGTTAATTATGTCCTCTAAATGACTGTCCACTTCAGTTTAAACTTAGAGTAATTTTCACAAATAAATATAAATTTTCAAGTCAACATTTTAAAGACAATACTGTTGCATCCGATTTGTCTGATCACGACTCGCTAGATCTTATTAACTTCAAAACTTCTCGCCAAAATTTATTATCTATATGAATTTTTTTCTTATTTGATTCATTCAAAGTCTTGTGATGTTTCCATTATTTATATATTATACAAGACAAAATATGGTATTTCGAACTAGCATGTTCATTAATTTTTTTAGAAAACCCCTGCCAGTCTTGTATTCATTTACTCTTTTACCCTACAACTTTTGAGATAGTTTTTATCGAACAACCAACAAATTTCACAATATGGAGCATTTATGTTTTTGGAGTAGCACAACCAAGTCACCGGTCTGACTTCGTCGTCGTGTTATAGTAACTGACAGAAAAACATCAATTTTTGTAGTCTCTCGGAAAAGGTCCCTTTGGACTACATGATCCATATGCAACAATAACTTTCTTTATATTTAGATCAACTATATCGAATGGATAATGCCCTCTATAAGTAGGATCTTCAAAGTTTACAAGTGCTGCAGAGTTAAATGGTTCATTTTCATTGCTTATAATGAGATCTAACGAGTAGTGATCAGACAATTCGGATGCAACAATAATAGTAAAATGTTAACTTGAGAATTTGTATTTATTTGTAGTTGACTGATTTCACTGTCACTTTCTCTGGTATCCTTCTATTCACTTTCCAAATTAAGTACATTTGCAGCTTGTTGTGTTTCTTCCTTTTTAGTCTGTGCTGGTAACAAAAATGAGTCAATTATACATAGTTTTTTATATTCGTTTTCTAAATTTTTTTTCTTCCGTCGTTTAGCTGCTCCACTTAGAAGTTTAGCTGTTTCACTTTGAGGCTAGCCATCATTAGCATAACTTTTTATTTTTAAATCTAAATTTTAAATATACAATTTAAAAATATAGTAATAGTAATAAAAATAGTAAAATAAAAAATAAGCCTAATAATAATTTTATCATTTGTATCATTAACGATTTTGTTTTTAGTTGTATATATATATATATATATATATATATACTATATATATATATATATATATATATATATATATATATATATATATATATATATATATATATACATATATGTATATATATATGTATATACATATATATATACATATATGTATATACATATATATATACATATATATATATATATATATATATATATATATATATATGTATATACATATATATATGTATATACATATATATATATACATATATGTATATATATATATATGTATATATATATATATATGTATATATATATATATATATATATATATATATATATATATATATATATATATATATATATATATATATCCAGTGGGCACCGGACCAAAAAAAGATGTCTTTTGAACCCTAAAAAGACGTCCAAAACGTTCAAAAGACGTTCAAAAGACGTCCAAAACGTGTATAAGACGTTTAAAAGACGTCTTTTTTACGTCTGCGTCCACTGGGTATATATATTATATATATATATATATATATATATATATATATATATATATATATATATATATATATATATATATATATATATATATATATATATATATATATATATATATATATATAAATAAAAGTTGTATGAAAAATTCTTAAAAAAAAAAACGTATAAAAACGAAACAAACTACAAACTTTATAAAAATATATTTGAAAAAACTAAACAACAATCAAAAAAAATTTACTATTTAAAGTTGTTAAAAAAAACTAGCGGAAATGCCAAAAGTACGTGGAGCGTAATTAAAGAAATTATCGGCAGAAAAAATAATGGATTCAACCTAAGTATTCAACCTAAGAAACTCTTAGTAGATGGTAAAATTATATATGACAAGTCAATAGTAGCTGAAAATCTAAACAGCTTCTTTCTTAATATTGGTCCAAACTTAGCTGAAAAAATTCCTTCAGGCTCATCATCGTTTGATTCTTATTTAAAAATATATGATAAGGTCATCGACGAATCTAAACTAGATATTAATGAGTTACGATATGCTCTAGATAATCTTAAAAACAACACAAGTGTAGGTTTTGATAATATTAACATAAATGTTGTTAAATCAGTTTTTCATATTATAGAAACTCCTTTATATCACATTTTTAATCTTTCTCTTCAATCTGGAACAGTTCCAGAAAAATTAAAAATTGCACGGGTCTTGCCCATTTTTAAGTCTGGCGATGACACATTTCTTCTAATTATAGACGAATATCAGTTTTACCATGCTTTTCTAAGTTACTTGAGCGTATAATGTATAATAGGCTAAACAGCTACTTAACAGTAAATAACATGTTGTACAACAAGCAATTTGGCTTTAAAAAAAATCATTCAACTGATCACGCTTTGACCGAGTTAGTAACTCATGTAACCAATGCCTTTAATGATGACCGTTTTACATTAGGAGTATTTATTGATCTGTCTAAAGTCTTTGACACAGCCAACCAACTTGAACATTATGGAATAAAAAACAATAATTTACTATGGTTTAAAGATTACTTATCAAACAGACAGCAATACATTCAATATGAAAATGTTAAAACGACAAAAAGTATAATAAAATGTGGAGTTCCTCAAGGCTCAATCTTAGGACCGTTACTGTTTTCTCTTTATATATATGATCTATCTCTTACCTCGAACATACTAAACTTTATTTTGTTTGCTGATGACTCCAATCTGTTTTATTCTCATAGGGATATTAAAACCCTCTTTAAAGTAGTTAATGAAGAAGTAAACAAAGTAAATGAATGGTTTATTTGTAATAAACTTTCACTTAACGCTAACAAAACTAAATTTATTCTATTTCACAAACCAACCAAAACAGGAAACCTTCCTTTAAAATTACCCAATCTTAAAATCAATAATATAAATATTACTAGGCAAACAACTGTAAACTTTTTAGGTATTATTTTAGACAAAAATTTAACATGGAGGAAACATATAAACACTCTTGAAAGAAAACTTTCAATAAACATTGCAATGATGTATAAGCAAAACCATTTTTGGATATAAGATCTCTAAAAAGTTTATATTTTTCCTTCATACATAGCTATCTAACTTACGGCAATATCGTATGGGCAAGCAACAGCTACGCTAAGTTAAAGAAAATTTATACTAAACAAAAACACGCATGTAGAATTGTATTTGGAGTAAAAAGAACTGTGCCTTGTGAGCCACTTTTACGTAAACTCAATGCATTAAAAGTGTTTAAAATTAACATATTCCTCGTCATACAGTTCGTGTATCAAATAAAACATGGACTGTCTCCAGCGATATTCTATCTTTATTTTAGAGAAGTAAGCCATAAATACCCCACCAAGTTCTCAGAAAATAACTTTGTAACTCAAAAGTATAATCTAAAGTTATGTTCTTATTCTATTCAGTGTAGGGGTCCAATTTTGTGGAAAAACTTTCAGCATATTGTTAATATTAAAGAAAAAACACTTCCGCAATTCAAATCTAAATTAAGACGTTATTTAGTACTTACGGATTTTAATATAGCAGATCTTCTATGTCACTTTTAAAGCTTTAAAATTTATTAAACTAAATTAGCACCATAAATTTAAAAATCTAGACCATTTAACAGTACTAAGAATTTCAATGTCTTTATCATACTTTCATTGAATATATATATTCTCTTAAAGTTACCTACAATTTTCTTGATGTATTTTATAATATTGGAACAGAATTGTTATTTGAATTTTGAATTATTTTGAAAGAAAATAATATATACAAATATATATGTTGAATCACATCCAATTTATATCCAAAAACAGAAAATTTTTGTCATTTTTATTACTATATTTTAATCATTTCTTTTTATTTTTTTTATTTATCTTCAATTATTTTAATACTTTTTTTTTTTTTTCTCTTTTTTTACTTTTTAACTTTGTTTCTTAACATTTTAAATTGTCTTTTTTTAAATACTTTTGCTTATATATTACGGATTATTGTGTATTACGGATATTTATTTGCGTTAATATTGGGGCTCGGTGATAAGGCTATTTTATGCATTCTTCTTGCTCCAGCCATATGTACTTTTTATATTGTTGTACTTTGTAAATATTTTTAACGGCGAAATAAACTAATAAACTAATAATATATATATACCCAACTACGTTCCAAAGAAAAAGAAAAAAAATACCAATCATATTACTATTAATCACTGGCGTTACCGCAATGAGATTACGCGGTAAACTTTGATAGCGAATATTTATTAAAGATTTACGGATTAGTTACGATTACGCTGTTTAGTTAGGTATCGCAAAGCAATTAGATTAAATTTACGATGACGATTAGCTGCTAACTAATTAAAATGCGACTATTTACGATTTACGAATACCAAAAATTGCAGCGATTACAATTAAGTCGCATTTTTATCGTTGTTCTCGCAACGACTAATAAAAAAAAGTTCTTTAAATGCAATAGACTTAGATATGACACTCAAGGAATGGGAAATTTTAATGTATAGTATACAAAATCAAAACTACCACGTTTTCTCTATTTCATATTGTAAGGGCATATCTTTACATTAAACTAATATTATAAAATACAACAATCACAAAGTTTGGCAACACGAGTTCTCTGAAATTTAAAATAGTTCCTAAAATTTTAAATTAGAAAAAGCTCTATGAATTTATTATTACACGGTTTCAGCTGAAGCAGTGTAATAATGTATTGATGTGAACAAATACAGTATATATCTGTTTTTGATTAGTTAATAGTTTATTGTATGTAGCTTTAATGCCAATGAGATTATGTAAAACTGAAACCTTTTGAAACTTAACTAAACAAAAATGTCACAAATAAAATAAAGCGGTTTCTTGATGACAAAACCATATGGTCTTCTGGACGTTTCCCACGTTCTTTGAACAACAGTATATTAAATGTTGCGTTAAAGAAATTTTTTTTACAAGTTGAATCACATTCCGATGCAACGTTCTTTCCTACTTATCCATATCTATGTTAAAATTCAAGAATAAGTTCACCAACAATCTGTTGTAAATACAATTGCGTAATTTAGCACAGAGGGACCTTGTATGTTCTTCCTCAATAAATTAGCTACTTTATCATATTTCCAAGGTAGTTTTTACAACTTTTTTTAAATACATTATTTATTGTTTATAGCTGGATTATATCAAATTTATATATAAAGACTTGAGATTTTGTTTATCTAAAAATATATTTCAAGACTAACATAATGATGTAATGTAATAAATAGTTTTTAATTAATAAATGCAGAAAATATCAAAACAAACCAGTATACTGTTTTTATTTTTTCTGCATTTTCTGATTTTTCATTTATGAAGTAGAAGCGTTTTCCGAATTCAAAGCAACCAATTATTTTTTTTATGCCTACTAATTTTTATGAATGTAAATTTAAAATGCAACGTGATGGAGCTAATATAAAAAATATTTACAATGGATGTCGTTTATAAACAGTATAAATTCAAATAAGTACAATTTAAATCTTATTCCTCTGGGACACCATCCTTTATTTTCATTGTATATTTTTCCCAGTCTTTTTTCTCTTCTCCAGGGATACTAAAAATAAGATTTACTTTTATAGTAAACAATCTTAAACGAAAATTAAACAACTTTTATAACTAACTTACAATTGACGTTTAATGCTGTTTGCTTCACTTGCTTTTGACTCGATCGTCCCTGCTTCCTAAATGTTAGTTGTTACTAGTTAGACAACAATAACTTTTCTTTTTTTTAAAAATAGTTTTATTAAAAAAAAATTGAACCTCTGAACTTGGTTTTGTTGGCTTATTTGAGTTTATCTCTTTTTCTAAAAAATTAAAATATTTTATTATTATTTTTATTTATTGTTTATTTTATTTTCATAAGCTTACTTTTCAACAATAAATTTATTTTTAGTTTAAAATCTTATTTTTGTTTAAATATTTTATTTTGTCGGATTTTAAACTTACTCAAGAAGTAGAATAAACTAGGGTAGGAGCAAACGGTTTAGTTTAAAATTTTAAGATTTTTCAAACCTTTTTATTATTTCATGGAAATATTTTTGTACTATCTAAGTATACGAAAACTGAAAAAGAGTTTTGAAAAATTTAAAAAAATTTATTTGTCATAAGAATAAAAAAAGTTTACTGGTAGGTAGCTTACAAAGCATATGCTATGATTTGTGACATATTGTTTGTAGCAAAAAAGATATTGTTTTTAGCTAATAATATATTATAGTTTTTACGAAAATTGTTTCCTATTTGGAACTAGACAGTGTTTTGTGTTGATAAATAGAATGTTCTTTTATTGGAACTTGACCGTATTATGTGTTGATAAATTAAAGTTTAACAACACATAATAGCCATTTTAGTCAAATGTAAAATTTTAGTCAAAATTGAGTAAAGTTGTGTTTATATATTATTTAACAAATAAAGTATTCCAAAATTAAGTCTTTTTTGTCAAAAGATTTATACCATATTATACTTTAGGTTAACATGTCATATTAACATATTATACATTAGGTTATCATACATTACATATTAACATATTAATAACATTATAACAAACATATTATACATTAGGTTACATGTTATACATTAGGTAAGAAATTATACGTTAGGTTAACATATTATACTTTAAATTAACAAATCACAATCTTAAACAAAACTCTGTTAATTAAAAACATAAATTTCACATGAAAACTAGATTAAAAATTTATTTGGTTCCAAATTAAATTAATATTATAATTAGTTAATATATATTGCTAAAATTAGTTGCAGATTCTTAATTCTATAATAAAAAGGGTTGCCTACTTTACGTTAGGTTGCTATGACTTCTTAAATAAATAAAATCTTGTTTTGTAACTTGAGCAACCCCTTATTTACATATGAATAGTTTTATAATACCTAATTGTTTATATAATCAATTTTTTAATTTTTGTTTGTAATAAATTATACAACAGAGCCTGTTGACGGAAATAATTTCTTGACAAAACCGTACAATTTGCGAAAAAAAAAAAAAAAACTTTTAGAATGGTCCTTAATAACATGAAATAAATAGCATTTTATATGAATGCAATGATTCTTTCTATACTGTGCGCTTTTATAGTTTCTATCTAACAATACAAAAGTTAATGGAAAATATTGATTAAAAACAAGTTT
Organism: Hydra vulgaris; assembly: GCF_022113875.1. Classification (NCBI taxonomy): domain Eukaryota; kingdom Metazoa; phylum Cnidaria; class Hydrozoa; order Anthoathecata; family Hydridae; genus Hydra; species Hydra vulgaris. Next base: position 13,467,549 of record NC_061157.1, on the reverse strand, counting down.
TAGATTTTTTCTGCTAAAATTTTGGTTAATTTGGTTTATAAATATTATATTATAATGGCGTAAATATACAAAGTAGTAATTAAATCGATCAAGAGTGGTTTTGTTTTCATTTTTAATATCTGAAATTAAATTCCATAAAAATGGCCCACGATACTTAATTGAGTATGTACTCAATTTTAAACTATATCTTGAGACAGCAAAGTTGTTGACTGAAAATCTTGTGTTATATTTATGGCAGATTTTACTAAAATAGGATTCAAATATTTTTGGCAACACTAGTTTAGTTCTATTCAAAAAAACTATAATTTTAAGTAAATTTTATTTCATAAATATTAAACACAATTTACTGCAAATATAATTTGATGCTTTTGTTTACTATAAAGCTTTTTTAATTTTGTATGATCGGTACTTGCCCTAGCGATATTACAATATGTTAGGCAACTTCGGATGAAAAGAAAGTATAAACCTATTAGTGATTTAAAATTAATAAATGGTTTAATTCTAAAATCATACCTATATTTCTAGAAATTTTATTTTGAAGACTTTATATGAAAATTCCATGTTAAATTTTCGTCCAATGCAACGCCTAAAAGGTTTACCGATTATCCTCTTTTAATTATAGCTTTATTTATAATAAGATTTGGTAATTTTAATGGAACGTTATCAGCATTCAGAGAAAGTTTGTTACTTACAAACCACTCTTACAAACCACTCTTACAAAGCACCTTTATCTAATTGTTCATTAACATGTTTAAAAAGTATTTTAATAACTTTGTGTGATTAAAAGAAATTAGACACATTTGCAAATAGAATAAATTTTATATGATTTGATGATAAATAAGGACCATTTATGTACAGTAGAAACAACAATGGCCCTAAAATAGAGCCCTGCGGAACCTTACAAGTTATTGAGTGTTTAACTGTTTCTTTTGAATCTTAGCATATGAATTGTTTTCAATTTCTTAAATAATCTTTAAACCAAAGTAAATTTTTATTTCTAATGCCATAGTATTCAAGTTTACTTAGCAGTATGTCATGGTCTACTGTATTAAAGGCTTTGGACAGATCAATGAAAACTCCTAATGTAAAGTAATTGTTGCTTAGAGCGTCCGATATATTGTTTACAAGCTCAACTACTGTGTGTTCAGTTGAATGCTTTTTTTTGAACCCGTACTGTTTTATATACAACATATCGTTTTTTCTCAGATAATCATAGAGCCTGTTGTACATTATACGCTCAATTATAAAATAAGAATAAAAAAAACTCAAAATAAAAAAGCATGCCTTAATTACAATTTGCTTAAAAATCAAGTATTTAAATATTTTTTTAGTATCAATACGAATATTTTTATATTAAGCATTCTAGATTATAATAATGGTTCTTATATCTTTCTTAAAAATAAAAAAAAATTAGGTTTCTTCACTTTAGTGTGTGTTCCGAAGTTATAGAGTTTTTTCTGTTACAGGTAGCTCAACAAGATATTATATATATATATATATATATATATATATATATATATATATATATATATATATATATACATATATATATAAATGTATATATATATATATATATATATATATATATATAAATGTATATATATATATATATATATATATATATATATATATATATATATATATATATATATATATATATATATATATATATATATATATATATATATATATATATATATATATATATATATATATTTAGATGCCCAAAGAAGACCTAACTTGTCACATAACACCGCGGAAAAGCACTTAACTAGGTTAAAACAGTAAAACTTTAAAAAAAATGTATCAATAATTACATATTATTCACCAAGTCAAAAACTTCTAAATTTACTTTGCCATAAACAGTTCTTTTTTACATTTTAGGAGATTGTGTCATTATTACATCTTTGAATTGGTGCACATTAGCCAAAACTAATTCAAAGATGTAATAATGCCAGGCAAAACGAACAAGTTCTTTTTTCAATTTTTGTTCTAGAAAAACAGAGGCACCATTTTTCCGATCAGTTTTGCATGAGGTTGCCCATGACATTTATGCAGTCAAATACACCTTATTTCTTCAGCAACTGTGTATGCTTGTGCTTCGGTCAACCAAATCTTTACCGGTCAGATCAAGAAGTAGTTTACAATTCCAATGCACAACTAGCGTAGATGTAGAAATTTATATAAGAGTTTTCTTTAATTACTTGGCTGTTACTTGAAAGTTCTTATAACTTGTTTTATAGAAGTTTTACTTATTTTACAGCTTACTAAACGAAAATTGGTCATAATTTGGTGTTTTCTAGCCCATTTCAGTCCTTTTTTTCATGGCTTTATTTAAACGTGGTTTTTTGGTTGGACAACAACCCATTAAATTATCTTCAGACAATCTTTTCCGGACCACCCTTTTGGGGAAAATAATTCCTTTATTGTTTATAATTGTAGTTGGTCGAACCTTCTTTTTTATTTCCTGTTTTAAAGACAATTGTCCCTAATTTTATGGTCACAAAATGAAGTAGTGATCCTTTTTCTGCCATATTTGCCAATATAGTTTGGTTCTAGAGGCACATTTGTATGAATTTTTCTTTTAGTTTGGTTCACTACAAACTTTAAAACACTAGAAATTGCTGCTATCTCTCTCTGAGAATGTGTAAAATTAAGAAGTAATGTTTTTTCTTTTGAAACAAAAAATTGTTTCAAAAATAAATAATTGAAATCAGTTTTGACCTTACTCCAACCACACTTTTCAACAAATGACAGCTAATTAAGTAATACCCTTTTGACAAATTATAATAAATTTATTGAGTAATAACTTTTTGACAAATAAGGTGGACTGTCAGTATTGCCACAATTTAAAAACAATAATAATGATATCTGTAACAAAAATGCACACAAATATATATATATATATATATATATATATATATATATATATATATATATATATATATATATATATATATATATATATATATATATATATATATATATATATATATATATATGTATATATATATATATGTATATATATATAGATGTAGATGTTCTAGTATAAATTGTTGTATATCTTCTAATTTTAAATTTCAAAATATTGTATACATCTAGTAAATTGCAGTCTATATCTAGTATTCTATTATCTATTAAATTTTTGTTTGAATTTTGACGGAGTTTAAATAAAAAAGTTTTAGTTCAAAAAAGAGGTTTACATTTTTGGTATTGAGTACGGAGATAGAGAAATCAGCATTGTTCTTGGGTCATTTAGACCCAAGCTTGGATAATAAGGGTTGATTTATATTTTTTGACAGGTTTCTTCGTTTCAGTAGCCACAATAGTTTATATTTGAACAAAAAGAATCCTTATTTTAAAACCGATTATGCAAAGATTATAATATAGGTATATAAATATTTAATCCATAATACAAAAATAGTTTAAATAAAAAATATTTATTTCAAAAAAAAATAAAATTGATTTATTGAAAATATTTTTTCAAATAAGTTTTAGGTACTTTCAAAATAAGTTTTTGGATTGTTAAGGTATTTTCAAAATAAGCTTTTGGATAATCGAGGTACTCTCAAAATAAGTTTAGAGAGCAGTTTTGATAACATTAAAAAGTTGTTTTATTTTGTAAAAGATAACTTGTTAAAACATAATTGGGTATTTAAAAAATTAACTTACTTGTTCCAGAAACACCTCCACCTCCTCCAGATCCTCCTCCACCTCCTTTAACACCCATTCCACCTCCACCTCCACCTCCGCCTGCTGCATTTAATGGTGGAGAAGGCATGCTAACAGGAGAAGAGATAGTCTTAGGTGTAAAAGTGCCTTCCGAACTTGTGGTTCTATCTGCACCACCTCCACCACCGCCTCCTCCTCCTCCACCTCCAGGATTACCAACTCCTCCACCACCACCAAATCCAGCACCACCTCCAAGTCCAGTATATTCAGCTTGACCTTGCCCACCTCCACCTGCATCAAATGTTTCTGTTCCACCATTCATACCACTGCCACCTTCTGTTGCGTATCTTTCCAGTGTTGTAACTCTAGCAACCATTGGCATTATGTTTAGATAATCACATTCGCTTGGTTGACATATTCCTGGCTCACCTTTAGGTCCCTATATTAAAAATGAAACGAGTTACAGATTTTATAAAAATTGGAAATGAACGTATTAAAGCTAGTGAACAAGATTTAAAAATTATTTCATTCTAGGTATTATTTTATTCTAGGTATTTTTAAGTAACTAATTTAACAGTTATCGGTTATATATTAGTTGTTTTTTTTTGTTTTGTTAAAAGCTATGATATTAAAACTGAATTTAAGTACCTCAGGACCAGGCACTCCAGGCGGGCCTGGTGGTCCAGCTGATCCCTAAAAAATTATTTTTATCTTATATTTTTGTTGCCAAAATTAATCAAAATGAAAAAGAAAAAATCAAAAATGTTATATTAAAATTTTAAAAATTTTTCAAAAATGATTACGTCTGGTCCATCCGGTCCGTCCATTCCGTCAGCACCTTTCATTTTAATTTGCATTGCATCCCCGAGCTAAAAAGAATATAATGTTTTCAACAAAAATTTTGATTTAAAATAGCTTAAAATGTTTGAAATAATTAGTTAATTGATATTAATATCATTAACTGTTAAACTCAAGTTATTAATGAGCATATTATACTCATTAACTTTACTTACAATACTTTGAGGCGATGCTTCAATGTTAAACTTTTTTTGTGTTCTTTTTGGCGATTCAATCTGTGCTTTTTTAACTTTTTCTGTCTAATAAATGAAAAAGAATTATTTACTAATAAAAAAATAATTTTTTCATTACTGTAATTATAACACCAAAAAAAAAAACCTTTTGGTTCGCACTCTTGGTGTACTTATGGTGGCGTTTAGCTTCATAAAGCTGAATGGCGACCAAGAAAACTAACACCCATTTACTCCAGTACATCTATTTTTCAATTAAAAATAAGTTACTACAAAATTTATGATAGAATTACAATTGAAAAAAAATTAAAAAACGCAATACAATAAAAAATGTTGTTCAAAATTTTCAAGGAATATTTTCTAGAATTTTTTAAGAATTATTTTTTATTTTTTCAAGTAATTTTTTATGAAATATTTTTAAGTTTATAGCCTAAATTTTATTTCATTCCTTATTTTACGCAGTTGATATAGTATTTAATAAATCATTAGGAAAAAAATATTTTTTCTTTTAAAACTATCTAGTCGAAATAGTGTAGTTTACCTACAATATCTACATCTATATATCTATTCAGCTATCTATATTATATATATATATATATATATATATATATATATATATATATATATATATATATATATATATATATATATATATATATATATATATATATATATATATATATATATACCAATTACACGAGAACCCTCTAGTTAACAGAAAGTATACGGAATTAATGACATGTGTATTTGAAGTTTTGTGACCACACACACACATATATATATATATATATATATATATATATATATATATATATATATATATATATATATATATATATATATATATATATATATATATATATATATATATATATATATGTATATATATATATATATATATATATATATATATATATATATATATATATATATATATATATATATATATGGTCACAAAACTTCAAATACACATGTCATTAATTCCGTATACTTTCTGTTAACTAGAGGGTTCTCGTGTTATTATTCCACTAAATATCTGTAAGAAATACACTAGTTGGTTTACTGATTTGAAAGTACTTTGGTAAAGAGGATGCATCCAAAAAAAATACCTGAAATATTTCTTAAAAAGAAACCGCCATGCAATTGATACCCAATAAAATAATCTTTAAAACGCCATTTTAAATTAATTGTGCTAAAATGAGTCATTGGTTATGCATCGACTTATTGATGCATAAAGTAAATGAAAACAACCAAAAGCTACATGTACTAATGTTGATTTTTAAAACTAAAATGTTTTAATTTTTTATTACATTTTAAAATTGTATTTATCTAAAATCAAATAAAGAATGGTTTTCTGATTTTACGTTTTACTTTTACTTCCTTGTGAAAAATCTCATAACAAACATTTAGCCATCAATAAAAAACTTTTATTACATTATATCTAATTTTCCATAACTCCAAATAAAAACAGAGTTAATCAAAATATACCAAGTAATTTGTCTGTAGACAACCACAAACATGGACATATACGTAAACTGATTTATGTGATAGGTGCAGTTAGATGCACTAAATGCACTTATCGAATAATCATCATACATTAAATACATGCACTATTCAAAGTCCTTGGTCAACTTAATCAAATGTAGAGAAGAGGAATGAAGTACAAGTGGAGTAATTTACTTTTGAGTCAACTTTTAGTACAATTTTTTAAATATATATAAACTTATTTTAACGACAAAAAGTCTGTTTAGTTTATCAAAAATAAAATTTATACATATCCAAATTGATTGAAAATTATCAAGCTCAACAATGAAAGAAAATATTTCATTCACAACCAACTAGTTTCCTTTATTCTTTATAACAACTAAATTACTAGTGATTTGTAAAAAATAGAAAGTTTTCATTTCTGATATTTTTGAATGTATTTCTGTATATTTTAAAACTTGATTTAAATTGGGCGGAGTGTGTATGCACGTTAAAAGAAAAGAATACTTTGTTTTTAACATGCAAAACTTCTTTTGTTAGTGAATGCTATTTGTTGAAAAAATATACTTTAAGTAATGTGTTAAGCTATATAACAAGTTATTGATTAGTAATCAAACGGGTTCCTAGCCTCGGGTATACTAAGCATTTTATTCAAATTTTAGTTTTCAAAAAGGTTTCTATCCGGTTCAGTGCTATTTCTAACCAGTTCTGTGTTCTGTGCTATTTCTAACCGGTTGTGTGCTATTTCTATATTTGAAATTTCTCTAAGTCATCGCAGGAATGTATTTTTGGGCTCATTTAATCCTAGTGAAACGCATTAACGGAGGTGTTTTTACAGCTTACTAAACAAAAATTGGTACTAAGTTTTCTACCCACGGTTATTTTGTTGTCAATGATGATTTAAGAACTAAATATTGAAAGTCATTGAAATAGTTAAAAATTTATTTTAATGTATTAAATTATGTTATTCAAAATTACTAGAAAAATCTAATGGATAAACGCAACAAACATGGAATGCTATTAAAGAAATAATTGGTCAAAACAAATATATAAAGATAACGTTGTGATAAAAAATCTTTTATTTTGACAATTTAAGCTAATAGTTAATAAATCGAAATTTTTTTTTTGTTAATGTTAGCTTTAATTTAGCTTTATATTCTCTCTAATTAAAGTTTATATTCTCTCTAATTTAACTTTATATTCTCTCTAATTTACCTTTATATTCTCTCTTATTTAGCTTTATATTCTCTCTAATTTAACTTTATATTTTAACTTTATAACAGTTGATTCTTATCTAATAACTTCTATCTAACAGTTGATTCTTATCTAACAACTTCTATCTAACAGTTGATTCTTATCTAACAACTTCTATCTAATAGTTGATTCTTATCTAACGACTTCTATCTAACAGTTGATTCTTATCTAACAACTTCTATCTAACAGTTGATTCTTATTTAACAACTTCTATCTAACAGTTGATTCTTATCTAACAACTTCTATCTAACAGTTGATTCTTATCTAACAACTTCTATCTAACAGTTGATTCTTATCTAACAACTTCTATCTAACAGTTGATTCTTATCTAACAACTTCTAATAAAAAAAAAATGAATCAATCAAAATTAGATAAATCAACGAACTTCAATATTAAGTCAAAAAAATAATAAAAGTGGATTGCGCAATATATATTGCGTAAAGTCAGCGCAATATATAGTAATAAAATTTGTCTATGATATATTTGAATCATTCTTATTTCATATTTTTATCCTATCTTTTGAATCAGGTTCCAGATAAATTACCCTGTAAATAATGATTATCATTTATCACAATTTCCTACTTTTTTTATTTTTGTTTGCTTTTTATCTTATCTAATTTATCAACGGTATTATCCATCAATTAGAAATATGACCTATTTTATTCTAAATATTTTTGTAAACATCTATTTAATTCTCAGTTGGTACTATATATTCTCGGAAAAAAGTTATAAGCTTGTAATGCGATCCTCCGTAAAAAGACAAAAATAATGTCTCCTTTTTGCTCTGGCCATTAACTTAGTTGTAAATTTATGTGGATTGTAAATATTTATTTAACGGCGAAATATAATGTTAAAAAAAAATTATTTTTATTTTTTTAGATATATTTTTGAAACTAATGTTTACAAAATAAGGCTTAAATCGCCGCGACATTTTGAAAAAACTTCTCATTTGACATGAGCATACCGAAGTTACATACAATGACTGGAAATGTCAAATCTGAAACTTTAAAAAATCCCGCGGGCGTTCATGCGTCTAGGGTAAAAAAAGTTTTTATGCATAATCACATGTATATGATTTGGTTTATGATTTAGATTGCGGTAAGCATTAATTTTTTAACTTGATTTGATATAACTTATTAAATTAATTTTTAATTTAATTTAACATATTTAATTAGTACAGGTATAACATTATTTTTAAACTCGTTTTTTAAACAAGATATTTATAAGAAAGGAGTCAAAATATGATATGTACTTTTAATAAACAATATTTTCAATTTCGACATTAAATTAATGTTTAATTATTGTTATTGTTTTAAGGACAATGTTTTGCCTATATTATACGTCATTTATTTATTTTTAAAAGTTAATTCCAAGTAAAGTTTAAAGTATTTAACTGAGTTCACTGGAAGGTCTTGCAGTGCAATTTGATTGAGACCAAATGCCTAATTAATTGATGAGTTGTTCGGTTCATTATAAAACATGGAATACATTCATCAAGAAGTTGAATGTATTATGCTTATGCAAATGCAAGGATTTTGAATCTATTAGTTGCGCTTTTTACTTAGCAAAAATATATTTACTTAAATAAAACTTAAGTAAACTTAACGAAAAGATAACAAAAAAAAAAACAAAAAAACTTTTAGAAATAACTTAGACTTAAGACTATTATTTATTTTATCAAAGTTAAGTTTTCAAGTTTAACAAGTTTTCTTCAAACTCGCGAAAATGAATAACTTATCCATTTTAGCCGCTTATATAAAACTATTGACAAAAAAATTAATAATTTAAATTTTTTATTAGGATTAGCTGATGGGTCATTTCGTGTCAGCAGGCGAAGCGTCTAATATATAACTTAACAGTTTGTCATACTTTATGCCTAAAAATTAAAGCGTTTAAAAGCCGTGTATTTAAAATCTGGGTTTCACACAGATTTGCGACAGTTTGCACAAATTTTGTGATACCCGCAATCATATTTACAGACCTAGCTTAACTCTTTATATACAAAAGCTTAGAAAAGTCTTAAGTTTACACTTAAGTTTCTACTTCTTTAAAACGTCGAAAATTCTAGAAAATAGTTCTCACTACATATTTTTAAAAAATGGCAAATATTTACTGACTTTAGGCGTAACTTACAAATCATTTAAGTACAAAAATGACGTTATGGCTTGGGATTAAAAAAAGACTGAGTGTTTACGTTAGGAAAGTGATATGGTTAAGATTAATAAAAAATTGTCTGCACTTTATTACCCCATTTTACCCATTAAAAACTTCAGTATTTCAGTATTCCACGTGTCTGTGTCAAACATTTGTGTAAGTTATTGAGCAAGTTTAGCGCAACTTTAACTTTACGTAGGTGCTGAATAAGTTTGTAAATACCAAATAGTTACAAAAAAATTTATTTGTGTAGGTTTTTCATAACTTTTGCTCAGCTTCACAAGAGTTACGAAAAATTTGTGAATATGCACTTTGGTGCAAAAAAGCTTCGAAAATGCTATGAACATACATCTTGATACAAAAAAGTTGAAAAATGTTGTGAATAAACACCCAGGAGACTACATTACGTGACTTTGAAGAACATTGATACAATTCAGCCACTACTTAAAAACTTAGGAAATATTTTATTTCAAACTTTATTTTATTTTGCTTAAAGTGAATGTCAACTTTTTTACGAGGTAAGAGTAAAGTTGTTAGTTATTTAAAGTTTTTAGAGTGATTCTTGTTTAGGTGTCTTTTTGGATTTAAAAGGTTTTGACTAAGGTACCTAAATATATAAAACGTGAATATTGTCTAATATTTTTAAATCTTTTGAATTAGATCTTTGTATAACTAAAAGCGTTCATGTCTATAAAAGAAACTTTTCTCTTATTTAATTTTATCTTTTGCAAACTCCATTGATCTACATGCTTTTATAAAGACAAGTTTAACTGAAAAGTTTAACTAAAAAGTTTCATCGGTGATAGTTTTAATTTTTAGGTATTAATGATGGTTACTCTCTAAGGCAATGAGGGCTTCCTTTTTCTTTTCTGTCCAAATAGCCACTGCTATAACATTGCTTTATTTACATAACAACTTACATTTATATAAGAGCTCATATTTTGTTGTAGAAACTTCCCCCCTTTTTTTAAACATTCAACAAATTAAGGGAAAATGGGAAACCACATGTTTAAAAAAAAAAACTAAGAAACTACTGCAAAAATTCTGCAGCACAGGTATGAGTGTAATGCAGCACAGGTATGAGTGAAATGCAGCACAGGTAATGATGGTTACTCTCTAAGGCAATGAGGGCTTCCTTTTTCTTTTCTGTCCAAATAGCCACTGCTATAATATTGCTTTATTTACATAACAACTTACATTTATATAAGAGCTCATATTTTGTTGTAGAAACTTCCCCCCTTTTTTTAAACATTCAACAAATTAAGGGAAAATGGGAAACCACATGTTTAAAAAAAAAAACTAAGAAACTACTGCAAAAATTCTGCAGCACAGGTATGAGTGTAATGCAGCACAGGTATGAGTGAAATGCAGCTCAGGTAATGATGGTTACTCTCTAAGGCAATGAGGGCTTCCTTTTTCTTTTCTGTCCAAATAGCCACTGCTATAATATTGCTTTATTTACATAACAACTTACATTTATATAAGAGCTCATATTTTGTTGTAGAAACTTCCCCCCTTTTTTTAAACATTTAACAAATTAAGGGAAAATGGGAAACCACATGTTTTAAAAAAAAAACTAAGAAACTACTGCAAAAATTCTGCAGCACAGGTATGAGTGAAATGCAGCACAGGTATGAGTGAAATGCAGCACAGGTATGAGTGAAATGCAGCACACGTATGAGTGAAATGCAGCACAGGTATGAGTGAAATGCAGCACAGGTATGAGTGAAATGCAGCACAGGTATGAGTGAAATGCAGCACAGGTATGAGTGAAATGCAGCACAGGTATGAGTGAAATGCAGCACAGGTATGAGTGAAATGCAGCACAGGTATGAGTGAAATGCAGCACAGGTATGAGTGAAATGCAGCACAGGTATGAGTGAAATGCAGCACAGGTATGAGTGAAATGCAGCACAGGTATGAGTGAAATGCAGCACAGGTATAAGGAAATTTTGAAGTGTTATCAGGATATATAACCTTTAGAAAAAAATAAAAAGATAGTGTTAAAATCTTTTGATTTTTTTTTTGTGTACGTCTAGGTAAAATCTTAATTTGTAATTTACGATCTGTACTATACTTTTACTTATTGCACACTGATTTTGTAACAACTTTTTTTAGTTTTGCAGTATGGCAAGTTGTTTTATCTAAAATGCATCTTTTCTATCATCTTTTCTTGCATGTTAAGAACAACTCAGTTGTTTATCTCTATTTGCTTTCTTTAAAAATTTTCTTATGTAATTTTGATAATGAATGATTTAGACGAGTTTTTTCACTTTTCGTTCTTTGGTAGAGCCACGGTTACCATAACCACGGGATTGAATTATTCTTGTTATTGCTTTTCGTCATTACTTTTAGCTAACATTATGTTAGAAAAAATATGTTTTTAAGAAAAATTTGTTTTTTTCTCTAAAAGAAATCAAGGTTAGGTTTAATGGAAGGAAGAACTTTGACCATTGCTTAGTAAAAATACAAGGATAAGTATGTCTTTTGCAAACATTTGATCAGTCATGGAGCAAATTTTAGAGCGCCAGCTTCAAAATCAAGAGATTCAAGGTTTGATGCCAGCTTTGACCGTATTTGCGACATTAGTAAAGAAGGAGGCGCGAGTGTCTTAGTACAATGCTCTTTCGTGGTGCTCTGAAATATATTAGAACTTCTTGGAGCACTTTAGTCACCACGAAAAACAACTACAACAACAAAATTGTTTAACAAATTGACAATTTTCATCTGAAAATTTTTTAAATTATTAGCACACTAGAAAATTCTTAGTTTTACATAAATATCTAAAAGCGTACAAATGAATTACAAGCTTGTTAATTTTTTTTCTGTAATTACTATGCTAGTTTGATTACAAGTCTTTTACTTATAAACCTTTACTTATAAACCTTTACTTTTCCAGCTATTCTTCGTACCGCAAGTGGGTTTTGTTTAATTTAATATAACTTCGGTTCCGTAAATTTTTAAAAAAATCAATCTAATATTATTATTATTGTAAAGAAATATTTTGAATGAGAGCAATTATTTATTACTTTTCAGAGCTTGCAATACATTAAAGATAAATTACTTATATGTCATTGTCAATGAGATGAAATAAACGTTAAAATCTAGTGATTTAAAATTTTTTGATAAATTAAACTATTTCTATCATTTACGTAAGTAATTACGACAAATTTCTAAAACGGAGTGTCACGGTTGCTGCTAGGTAAATCTTTGTTTTTTATTTTTTAAATGTGATTTTTATCTAATTTTTATCAATTTAAAGTTGCAATGAAAATCTTTTTTCAGAAAATCCCAAATGTATGGTTATTTTTGTGAGAAGAACTTTTTTGCACTATCATTTTCTTTTAACATAATCCTTGAAAAATGTCTTTAAAAAAAAAAAAAAAATACTTTATCGAAATTCTTCCAAAAGATCAGTATTTAAGATCGTTAAAAGATGCTTTAAGAAGGTCCTAATAATGAGCGATATGGATAGAATCCATATGCCTCATATTAAAACCTTTAATATTTTTGTTATGGGAATTCATTTTAAATTCATTTATAAAATTAAGAAAAAAAAAAGAGTTTCAGGGATCATTTAGTTGATCCCATCAATTTAGTTTTTGGAATGCACTTGCATAAAATTTGATAGCAAATAAATTACTAAAAGCCATATTAGCGATGTTAACCTGATTTTAAACTATTATTAACTTTATATAATTATAATTTTTTTTTAATAATCAAACTTATATGATATTTAACAATTAAAAAATTAATTTATAATTTTAGAGATAAATGCGGGGTATAAATAAAATATCAAATTAAATATCAGAATAAATAAAATATCAAATTAATAAGGAAGAGAATGATATGGGTTAATAAGTCCAAAAAAAAGTGTTTTTATGGAAGATGATTATAAGATAATTATTTTTACGATTAACGACTATAAGGATAAGAACGATAAGGAAAGCGACAAAAGTTTTATATATTACATTAACTGCGCTTTTTTGTACAGTTAAGATTTAACGTTGTTTATAATAAAATTAAGTTTATTCATCATCAGGTATTTTATAACTATTCTTTTTGTTTATTTTAAAATTTCACTGATTCAACAAAGCTACCGACGTAACAAGAAGCAGTGACTATTAATGTCTAGAAACAATACGCGGTTGATGTATAACACGCACTATATTATATACATTTTAATATGTTTTAAGTTAGCACGAAATAAAAGCCGGAAAAAAAAGAGCATTGAAAACACGCAGTCAGTCGGTGCATCAGAAAAAAAAAACTTGTGTCAAGTATCGGTAACTGATGGATTATAACTTTCAAAAGAAATTTAAGCTTTATCGCTGTCTCTAGCTACGTATTTATTGACACAGTCAACGCAACATTCTTAAATTGCGACAAAATTTTATTTAAAATATAATAGAATTAGTAATAACAAACTTCAAACACATTTGACAATAAAGTTCTTCTTTAAAAAAGCGCCATGGAAAAAATAAATTTATAGGAATCGTGTTTCATCATTTATTCTTGAAGGATAAAAATTAACCAAATTGATAACAACTTATTGAACCCAATTTAAACGAAACTTACTTCTCTATTACTACATCTACTTTTTGACTAATTTTCTTTATTTTGTTAAACATTTTTTGCTATGTTTTTTTTTTTTTTTTTTTTTTTTTTTTTTTTTTTTTTTTTTTACATATATATATAAGTAATGTAAAATTACTTATAAATGTAAATAATTGTTGAAAGTTACAGAAAAGATGTAGGCATCTATTTGTTAAAGATAATGGATAATAATATATATATATATATATATATCTATATATATATATCTATATATATATATATATATATATATATATATATATATATATATATATATATATATATATATATATATATATATATATATATATATATATATATATATATATATATATATAGGTAGATAGATAAACATCGTAAAATTTTAAAAATCGAGAATATGTGTATATCTATTACATATCATAAGAAATCCGGCTTTAAAAAGAAAAATACAAATTAGTCTGATTAGAATACGGCTTCTTTTAATCTTTTAATGTATACGAAATAGCACTCAGAAAATAAAATAGTGTCACTTGTATTTATTGATTATTATTGTATATGAAAGTAAGGTATTTATGCGTACAACACTAATATATAAATTATGCGTATAACACTAATATATAAGTAAAAATATAATTTTTATGATTTTTTTTTTGTTTATTTTATTTAGACTTGTCGTTTTTTACAAATAAATAGTTTCAATTTTTTCCCCCTACTCAAACAGTGTTTTTTTTGTTTCTGCATGTCTAATCAGTTATCTGAAGATGTTAAACAAGTGTAGATATTAAATCATGATATGATAAGGTCATGTTAATGAAAATCTCTATACTACAACTCTCAGCACCACAAGTAAAACAAAACAATTGTTTTATATCATCCAATATTAACTATTTTTGTATATATATTATTTAAAAATGTTTGCTTATATTGAACTGTGTATATTTAGGTTTTTAAAATTTACCAAAATGACATTTAAATTGAAATAGTTAACCAATTTAAGTTACCAGCTGTTTGATTACTTTTATATTAAATGTTCACAGCGGTTTCAACAAATTCAAAATTGTTAAAAATGTCAACAGAATCATCCTCTAAAGCCTTTATCAAGAGGTTATAAATTTGTTGAAGTTAAAACTTGCTAGCTAAATTGTGTATTCGAAAGGTATTCGTGTATTCGATAAAATATTACAAATAAATAGTGTATTAAAAGTAAAGTATGAAAACTTGGTGAAAAAAAATTTCAAAAATAACTGCAACCAATATAAGTAAAAATTTAAATAGAAAGAAAAATTGTTTTTTCACTAAATTCAGCAACAGCTTTTATTAAACAATTCCCATAGGAAACATAATTTATTATATTATTATTATGATATTGTCATTAATAATTTGAAAGTTCTTCATAGATAACTCTCTAGTTTCTTCAGATGCAACACCAAGTCCAGATCAGATGCAACACCAAGTCTAGATCAGATGCAACACCAAGTCCATAATCTGATTCCAGTAGCTTAAAAAATTGTTTTATGTGTTCATACACAATGTGGTTTAATTTTTAACAATTTTATTAACATTGAATTTTAACAATTTATTTTAATCAATTTTTAAGAATTTTAATAATATCTTTATAATTTACATTTTTGATAATATTTGAATAATTTTAACAAATTTAATAATATTGGATTAGTTTTAACAACTTTAACAATATTTGATTAATTTTAACAACTTTAATAATAACACGAGGCTACTAAAAATTTGCACAAAATTTGAACGTTCAAAACTCGCGAACGAATTTGAATATTTCTGCAGTTCGAAGTTAAATATATTCACAAGACATTCTTATTTCATAATCTGATATCGGTTTTTGCAATTAAAATTATATAAATAAAATGGATGGAATTAAAGATAACGACAAAGAAAGCTTATTGGATACTTCTATTTAGATAACATATAAAAAAGGGAAAAAGTTTACAGTGCATCATTATATGCAAATGAAAGTTACAAGGCGAACAATTTATAATATTATTAAAAGAGTTGACGACAATATTGACCTTAAAAGAAAGTTGGGAAGCGGCAGAAAACCATACAAAATGGACATAAGAAAAATTACTTCACTCATTAACAAGGCTGAAAATAAAGTTGGAATCTCCCAGAGAAAACTTGCATTAAAATATGTATCCATAGAAGTTATGTTTATAAAATTTTTAACATGCATGGTCTTAAATATTTCAAAAGAAAGAAAGCACCAGAAAGCTCTTAAATTCAAATAATTAAACAAAAACAACGACTGTTAAAACTTTCGAAAACTTTTTTCCGACCGTCAAGAGAGTTTGAAACTATCATGGATGACGAGTCCTATTTTACATTGAGAAGGCAAAACACACCAAGAAATGATGAGTTTTATAGTCAAGATAAAGACAAAGCTGAAAATAATATTACACATAAGTTTAAATCAAAGTTTCAAGCTAAAGTTTTACTATGGATTGCAATCAGTAGGTTTGGTAAATCAAATCTTTTTTTGCAATTAAGAATAATGCACAGTGTTATAAAATAGATTCTAACCTTAATCTTCTAACCCGGGAAAACTTTTTGGTGGAATGATAGCCTTTACTATGGTGATCACTTAGATATATGAATCAAAACCAGATTACAACGTCCTGGCAAGTTATTTACACACATAACGTGTTTCAAACGTTAAATACACGTATTAATACGTGTTAGAACGTATTATAGACGTATTAAACACGTTTTGTGTTTGATAAAATATTTTATTGATTGCACTAACATGCAAAATGAGAGCTTACTTTTCTTTTTTTATTATTAAAAATGTCCAATTTACATCAATATAAACAAGGAAAGCAAAATAATATACTATTGAAGTTATACAAGTAATAAAAATAAAATATATTCACAAAAAAACCGTTTCTTTTAAATGGAACAAACTCAAAAATAATTCATTCATAAATCCCTTTTTAAAATGACTTTTCAAAAACAATGTTTACTATTGAAATCAACAATGCAACATTGCGATTTCTTACTATATTCTGGATGATTGGGTCTTTTGTATCTTTGCCAATGTATCTGAAATTTGTTTTGCATTGCTTCTGTTGCATGTTCTGAGTAAAGCCTAAGAGCTTGACCATGTTTATTGATGAAGCCTTTTACATGAAAAAATACTACATGGACCTTGGGTGTTACAGACAAATTTTTCCATGCCAAATAAGACACTATGAATGTTTAAATTATTTATGGGTAGTTAGAATTAAGGTTGCATCCAAACAGCAATTGATCGAAGAATATCAATATTGTATAGCAGCTTTCTGGACTCATTTCCTGCAAAATTTCCACCATTGTAAGGTTGTTGTTTAATGTGTAATGAATCAGTCAGTTGTTTAATGTTTAATCAGTCCAAAGAGTTGCCCGAGGAAAAACTTGAAGTAGCCCAGTAAAAAGATCTAATTAGGAGATACAATTCCATAAAAGGAAGAAACTTCAAAAAACTAAAGTGTCTCTAGGTAGTTTAAATATTGAAGAATGAGCAGAATTTTTGTAGTCACAAACTTTTCTGATATTGAATCCAGCTGATTTGAAGAGTGAGACATTTTTTTCTAAAGATTCAAAAGTCCTCAATTTCCCTTGATTTATAAGTTCTTTTAAACCAGATTCACACCAGGTGCATGGATGTGTACTTAAGAGTAGTTGATGTCCACAAATAATATTTGCAAGTTTTAGATCACAGGGTATGACAAACTCTTGGTTCAATTTAATTAACTCAAATACTTACAAAACGTTAGTATAAATTTCTTGAAGCTCCTCAAAAACAGCAACGATGAGTTGTTGTTTTACACCAGTGTCCTTAAAAACTTTGCTTGTGCAGTTGAGTTTTGCTTGGGGAATGCTAGGTTCATGATTTAGTTCAATAGCTCCCAGGCTACTTTCAGAAACCCACCTCCTCCATCAATTCCAACTTTTACAAAGTGATTTTTTGATGCACTTCTCATGGCTCTAATTTTCCTTGTTTATATAGATGTAAATTTAGATATTTACATCTATATAAACAAGATAGAGATTTTTAATATTATAAAAAGCAAAATAAGCTCTCATTTTGCATGTTGTACCATCAATAAAACATTTTATCAATCACAAGACGTGTTTAATACGTTTATAATACGTTTTAATACGTATTAATACGTATATTAAACGTTTTTTATTAACTGGGACAAAAATTTAAATGCAAATAACTTGTCAGGTTGTTGTAATCTGATTTTGATAATTTTATCTAAGTGATTACCTTAATAATAGATCTATCATTCCACCAAAGGGTTTTCCTGGGTCAGAGTTGTTAAGGTTACAACCTATTTTATAACACTGTGAATGCCATTGATGCAAAAAATATATTCCAAAGAATGCATTGAAAAGAAGCTTGTTCCCTTCATCGATTCGCATCACAAAAATATAAAATATATATTTTGGCCTGATGGTGCAAGCTGTCATCATGCAAAGCTAACAATTGAAACTTATAAGAAGTTTAATATAACTTATGCTTTTAAGGATGATAATTCACCAAATGTACCGGAATTAAGGCCTATTGAGACATTTTGGGCTCACCTAAAACAAAGACTCTATTGAAATGATTTCAAAGTAAAAAATTTTTACCACCTGAAAAAGAGAATTCAACTTAAGTTACAAGATTTTAGTTCAGAATACTTTGAAAACCTTCTTTGCTCGCTTAAGACTAAAATTTGCTACGCTATTGATCATGGGACACTTTCAGTTATAGGATGATCTATTATTGTTATCCCTACTTATTTGATCAGTTGTGAAACAATAATATAATTTGAATGACAGTTATAAGCAATTCTTTTTTGTGCAAATTTTTAGTAGCCTCATGTTATTTGATTAATTTTAACAACTTTAATAATATCGGATTCGTACCTTAGACCATTGTGATTAAATTTGTTGCAATTTATATTCCATTTAGGTTATTCGAAACATAAGATGAAGTTATAAAATGGTGCATGTTTAATAATAATAAATACATTTTTGCATAACACAACTTAGTAATATATTAAATGATTTTAACATTTGTATCCAAAAGATTTAAATAGTTTACGCCTCAGTTATTTGAGTCACTTTAACCAAGAAGTCATACGTAAATTTAACAGTAAATTTAGTTTTTTTCTAGATTCGAGCAGCCAAAAAACTCTTGGTAATATAAACTTGGCCTATTCATGTTGATTTTGGGGTCTCTATTTTTAACTAATGCAGCCCTTGTTACTTTTTCAACAATGACATTTTTCAGCAATGGCATTTTTTGGTGCAGCGTTTGTAAAAATTTTCTTTTCTTGAAATTTCTTTTTATTTTCATTGCAGTTTTTATTGCTATCTCCTTTTCTTTTTGCTATTTTGTTTCTGGCAATCTCTCTTTTGGCAAAGATGTGAGTCATTTTCTTTTTAGGTCTTTTATACTTTTAAGTTCTCTTCTTTACGTCTTCTTGGATCATCGTCCACTAATGATCTTTTATTGGTAACTATATATACAATTGATTGCATAAGTTAAGCTAACGCTTCTTTTTATTGTGCTAGCCATTTTCTTACTCATGATTCAATTCTCTGCCTCTACAAATCTTTTATTTGTCCCTGTATGAAATACTGTTGTCTTATTTTGGGCTTGTTCTAATGATGCTCTTTCTCTTTTAGACAAGGTCCAAAAGCGCATTGTAAACGAAGTTGGACCCGCTCTATATGCTAAGCTTAAGCATCTTTCCCGTCGTCGTAAAGTTGCATCTCTAAAAATACTATCGTGGTTGTTGCTCTAAGGAGTTATCATCTCTAGTTCCATGAACTAAAACTCATTTTCGTTTGACTTTTTATTCAGGTAAGCCTCATTTGTTTACTGTATCTGTCCCTGCATTCTCTAAAAACTTTTCGTATAGTTTTTTCTCCCGCACTTCAACCCTTTGAAACTCTTTCCCATCTTTATGTTTTCCTAACTTATTTATCTTTTCAAGTCTTCTTTCAACCGTTTTTCTTGTTCTATAACTCTATTATTTATTTCCCTTGTAACCCTCAACTTAATAGTGATTGCTTGTAACTTTGTACTTTTGCAGAATTGAGTTCAGAGTATACTTGCGAAGCTTCTACTCTTCTAAATCTCATTAGCACATTCTCTTCTTCTGTAGTAAAAACATTTCAGTTATTGTGGTACCCCACGGTTAAAGTAATGGTGTTGCTTAGTATTGCTTTAACTTTGATGCAATATCTTCTAAGTGCTTCATAATAAATGCTATATACTAATGTAACTGTACGGTATTTCTCTCTATTTTCAACTATTCTCGTGACAGCAGCAGCTATTATACTGCTTGATATCGTGTCTTTTGCTAGTGTCTGTTGTTTATGGCAACACACTCTAAAAATAAGTTATTACTCAGAAGATATTGTTGCAGTGGATTTACAGTGAACTTATTTTGAGCGGTTAATTAGAGTTTTAAGGACTTGCTGGTAAGACAAAAGCGTCTTCTTCTTGTCCTTGCCATCTTTATATATTTTAGTTCACAAAAATTTTAAGTATTATGTAAACGTTTAAATAAATATTAATAATAATAAAAAAATTTAAAAAAAAAAGTTTTGCTCATTAGTTACTTAGTGGACCATTAAAGACATCCGCTATCAGTGGCCGTCCGATAACTTTCTTACCTATTGTATAGCTGCTAATCATCGGCTTCCCACTTCTGGCGGCTGATACTAATGGTCCACTAGAATTCCGCCCTAGAATGTCTGTTGGGTAATAATGTGAATAACAGTGGTCCAATGGTTAGAGCATCTGCTCTAGCTATATTTTATGGAATAGGAAGAGAAAGGTTTAACTTCCTAATTAAATACTCTACAGAGTACTATGTTAAAGATTATATGCAAAATTAGCAAAAAAATGAAAAAATTTCAAGTTGTACCCAATTCTTTAGAATCTTAAACAAAAACTTAATTGTCACAATTTATCTATCAATTAACAAAATAGGATGTACTTATTTAAATCTTCGAACTCGTTTTTATCAAGTACCGCGGATACAAACGAGTAGCATTTAATAAGGGAATTGTCGTTAACGTTTTTTTATGGCCCAACCGGAGGGTTAGGACATTTTGACCAAAAGTCAACACTCTAATCGCTGTTATTAAAACTTTATTTTAGATTTTTTTTCCAACATGGTGTACCATATGTGAATTTCAACATGGTGTAGAATTTCATTGTGTGAATTTCAACATTATGTAAATTTCAACATGGTGTACCACATGTGAAATTCTATATACTTCAAGACCTATGACCTAGACCTAAGAAATTCTTTATTCAAATTTATTTAATAAAACTGAGCTCGATATAAACAATATATAGTTATAGATGTGGCTATTAGTGGTCACATGTGGTACAACATGGTTTCTTTAGTTTGCAAATGTACTTTTTCATATATTTTCAAAAGTATATATGTATAAGTATTAGAGAGTTTACTTTGCAAGTAAGAAATAATTATATAATAAAATTAATATGAAAAACTTTTTTATTATCAATAATTTATAACTAACTATAATGAATTATATATCTATAATTAAACTTTAACTATAGTTATTAATCAATTTTAATTTCAATATTTTTCATTTTTATTTTTAGTATAAAATAGTTCATAACTTTATTAACGTAGATTATTTTGTTAAGAAATACAAGTTTTTTTTTTAATTTTTAAGTTAAAATTAAAAATAATCTAAATAATAAAATTAATAGCAAATAATCTAAATGAGCCAACATTATTTAAAAAAGGTGTTTAAAAGTATCAGCAACATGATTTATTCTAAAGACGATCTAAATATTTAAAACAAGCAAGATTTTAACTTCATTAGATTTATGATCTCATATTAGAGTTCTTTGAGGATCTACAAACAATTTTTATTGACATTTGTACCAATTTTGATTTCGTTGAGGACCAGTGTGCGTGTTCGGAATTCATATACATACGTACATATACATATACGTACGTATACGTACATGTACAAACTCATATTTATTCTATATACCACATTTACCTTTTTATCATAACTAATTTTGCAACGTCATAGTCTTTATAATATATAAAAATATTTGTTTCAATAATTATGTTAGATAATTTAATAAAAGTATTAAAAACTAAAAGGATATATATATACATATATATATGTATATATATATATATATATATATATATATATATATATATATATATATATATATATATATATATATATATATATATATATATATATATATATATATATATATATATATATATATATATATATATATATATATATATATATATATATATATAAAAGGTTTCCTACAATAGTTTATATTGAGCTAAACATCAGATCATTTTATTAGTCATAAAACGGTAAATACAGTAATACTATATACATAAAAAGTTGCATAAATGAAAAGGTTGTCTGATAAAGTTGTTAGCATCATCAGAGAAACAAATGAAGCAGCCGCAACTAAATCACAAAAAGAGGACAATCAACGATCAACTTTTTTAGACATTCCACTTCTCAAAACAAGTTCTTCGACATCACTTTTAGAAAATAATCCAAGGCTAAACGTTTATACCCCGGATGTCCCCCATCAAAGTAGTTTATATTTAAACCCGCTCTTTTCTTATACGCAAGACAATAATAGTATTTGTATTCGTGAAAATAAAAGAAATCTTTTATGTGAAAGTAATAGACAGTTAAATAATCCAGAGCAGCTGAGTGATACGGATACCGATTCAGAAGTTGAAGTTTTAAAGTCTTTTAAATTTTCTTCAAGAAGAAATACATATTCAAAATTGATTAACGAAAAGATTGAATATTTTCAAAGAAAACAATCACTTTCATTGATTAAAAATGCCGCAAAAAAAAAACTAAAAGAGATTGCAGAAGAACGTCTCAACGCTAAAGAAATATTTTCTCGCTACATAGAAGCCTCAACTTTGCATGGATATGCTTATGTATGTTCAGATACATTTTACATACGTAGAGTCTTGTGGGCAGTTTTAATGTTACTTGGTGGAATTTATTTTGTTTTCAAGTTAAAAGTTGGAATAATAGAATACTTTCAATATCCCTTTAGCACATTATCCACTGAAGATTTTCCTGAAGTTCTCACTTTCCCTGCAATTAGTATTTGTCCAATAAACAATTTTAACATTAGTAGAGTGCAAAACAGCATTTTAAAACAACTTTATGATGCTGATCGGCTTCCGTTGGATAAAAATTGGATTGATCCAGGATTTGATATACCTGGGAACGAGCTTGCTGATATTTTAAAAAGGAGTTCATTGCAAATTGATAAAATGCATTTCTATTGCGATTGGATAAGTAGAAACACTACTCATCCATATATAGGCCCCAATCCCTGTGGAATTGAAAACTTCACAGAATATTTTAATTTTAAAGATCAACTTTGCTTTACGCTTAACTCAGGGAAAAAAGGTTTTAATCTATTGTCAGTAGACCACGAGGGTTTAACGTACGGATACGAGCTTGGTCTTGATGTACATACCAATGAAATAATTAGTAGTTACCCTTACAACGGCATTAAACTAATTATACATAATCAACAAGAATCTCCGGTTATGAGTGATGGGTTTGTAATATCACCTGGTGATAGAACATTCATAAAAATGGCAACGGTCGAGGTATGTAATATAGATACCTGTTATGTTAATATATAAGTATTTTTGTAATTAAATATAAAATAATTATTTAATAAAAATAAAAATTTCTAACTTAACTTTTCTAATTTTAATAATTATCTTGTTAATGTTTACTTCTAAAAATATTTATTTGATAATTATTTTATTTGGCTTCAGAAATATTTGTTCACTTTTTTATATAAATAAAAGTTAGGAAACACCCTTATTTAAAGCTTGTGATACAAAACAATAGGAGTATCTTTTTTTTTAATTAACTCAATCAAACATTATATTGAAAAAAAAGTTATAATGAAAGCATTATAATGAAAAAAAATCCTAACAATTTTTACATTGAAATTGTCATTTAAATACCAATATAACCATCAAAAGATTTTAAGTCCATAATGGTTTATTTTTCTCATCTTATCTATAGGCTATGAAGTGATCTATATAATCCAGATATTTTAGATAAAAATTTAACGCTAATTAATAGTATATATAATAGCGCTGCACACTTGAAGTGTGATGAGTCTAAACTGCAACACACAACATACAAACATAATAAAAGTTTGTATTAAATTTTTTTTTTTTGAATTGATTGACACTGAATGCTTCTTGTTCCAGTCATTTACCATTCAATTGGTGAAAAAACAGGAAATGTAATGTGTCGTTTTGTATTTCCTGTATATTACCTTCTCAGCTTACTATTGTGGCCCCCAGCATTATAGTCATCAGCTAGTATTTCGGGTTTGCTTTGAAAATTTATAATATCATATCATTTCAAATATTTAAACATTTGTATTAGAACTTTTCCTGTTTTCAAGCAATAGTAAAATTAACTTTTTAATCTCTCTTCACAACTGTATCCTTTTAAAATTTCAATTTTAGTAGCATTTCAATAAGGTTTAAAAAAAGCATAAAATTTCAATTCTAGTAAATTTCACTCTTTAGTTTATCTTTATCATACTGCCGATAAAAATTCCGGATGTTAGCTGCATATTCCAAAATTTATTGCTGGAAGAAAAGTATTAGCATTTCTCTGAAGTTTGGTAGGGATAATGATTTATCTAATTGATTTTTGCAATAGTTTTGTAATATTTATTTTATAAAAGTTTTTTTAGATTTTTTCCATACTTAGTTCTTACTTTGAGACAAAAAGTTTTTCTACTCCACTAACTGAAGAAAAATTCTATATACTTAAAGACCTATGACCTAGACCTAAGAAATTCTTTATTCAAATTTATTTAATAAAGCTGAGCTTAATATAAACAATATATAGTTATAGATGTGGCCATTAGTGGTCACATGTGGCCATTAGTCTATTTAAGATAAGTACCAAATAGGTCATTTTAAGATAAGTATGTAGTTTTGTTATATTTCGTTAGGTTTTTCATTATATTTCGTTGGATCCTTCATTTAGTCAAACTATGATTGCTGTAGTTTTATAAAAAATTATTTATTTTTATGAAAATTAATTTATTTTTTATTATTACCAATCAAATTTTCTAACTCTTCTCCTGCAAAATGTAATGTTTGCACTTTTTATAAATTGACCAATGACTATAGATAAAATTATTATATAATTGAATAATGTTATATAAATGTAAAATTAAATAATATATATATATAAAAAGAAAAAGTAAAAAAAAATAAATGTTTATTTGTTTAAATTTTACATTTTATTGATCAATTATGCTAGAACAGAGCAATGTTATAATTGTAAAGAGCAACTATTTCGTGTTTTTTTAACTCCGCGTTTTTTCTTTACCTTTCAACGTTAAAACGTCAATATAACTTATAATCTTTGCAGTATCTCGGACCAAATGAGAACACTTTTACAATTTTAAATATTACTAATTGAAGTTTGAATAAAACCTTTGCATGAAACCATACACAACTTAAGATAGTCTGACAGAAAACTGTTGTAAATCCAGGAAACAAATCTGTAGTTTGGACTAATTACTTACTTATCAGTTGACCAACAACGAAATGCAGGTGGTGGCTTTTTTGTAATATCATAATGAAGATAGAAATTCATCAAAAAAAAAAAAAAAAAAATTATGAAAAATTTTAAGTTTATTTTAAAATAGTATCATATAAAGTTTAAAAAAAAAAAATGGGTTTATCTTTTTAAAATATTTTTCGTTAAGAAAATGAAATTTATCATTTAAAAACACTTTTTTTTACCTAATTTGTTTTTTCTTTACCTAACTTGATTTAAACTCTTCATAGAGTCTCTTCTCTTCCAGTTTTTAAATATGATAAGAACAGAATATTACTTAGTCCTAAAAAGTTTTTAAACTTATTACCAAGATAAATTTTTCTTCAGTGAAATAAATATGGATTTAGAGGAGCATTTATTTTGTTCAAAGACAAACAGTCTAACTATTTTAACTGTGTTTTATTTTCAACTGCAACCTTGATTTTACCTTGCTTTCACGCTAGTTTTTATTCAATACTTTTAAGCATCAAAGTTCGGTATCTTATGTTTTTTAATATGAAAGATAAAATTTACATCTAGGCTTTCAGATTTTATAATTAAGTTTTTTTATAAGTTTTTAAATTCTATGTTTGAAATATTTATGTAGTATAAATATCAGATTTACTCTGTCGAGCTTGGTTCTTCCTCTATTTTTAGACCTTTGAGTAAACGTTATTCAAGCAATTTCACAAGTCTCACAAACACAGAATGTTGGTTTCTGGTAAGAATGCTACGTTTGATTATTAAGAAATTATATGGTTTTGATAAGATCATTGATAAGATAATTAGAGACTTTTTCTATGATTTTCTACATAATAGCACTAAATATTTACTTATTTGATTAAATGGTTTATAAATAAACTTATATATTCTGTTCATGACCACTCTTTCTTCTTTAACAAATATCATTATTGATCCTGTTATAAAAATAACCTGAAATGGATAAAGTTCTATTATCGTTGTGAAATTGTTTATTATAAGATGTTTTGAAAGAATCTAAGCGGCACAAAAATATTTGTAAAGTTTTACAAATATTTTTTATAGCTCAGTCAGGTATATTTAATTAACCAGCTCAGGTATAGCAGTTATAGTGCAGTGGTTAGCTTGCTTGCCTCAGAAGCGAGAGATTCTTGGTTCGATACCACCTCTAGTCAAATTCTGTAAGATTGGTAAGGAAGGATGCGTGAATTTTCTTTCTTCCTTAGAGCTCTAAGATAAGACCGTATTGACTTCGCGGGGGTCCTAAAAAAAAATAAAAAAAAAGTATTTGCATTTCAGAGGTAATTTTAGAAGTTGATATTTATATACTTCACTACAACCTGAACTTTAAACATTATGGAAATGTTAATTATACAGTTGTGATAAAACAATCCGATAAATTCTTCTCAGTGAAAGGTGGCTAGTAGCATCGGTATTGATTTTGTTCTACTTCGTAAGAAAAACAATCAAACTAATCTCTACAAAAAAAAAAAAAAAAAAAAAGGCACACGTATGAAAATGTGAGAAAGAAAAGTTCCAATTGCAAATGATATTAGTTTTTACATGAAACCGTTCGCTTAAATTGGACAGCAAACCCTTACAAGAGTTGGTTAGCAAACGCAAAACATTATTCTACCAAAACTTGCAAAAATTTTCTTATTATTTGCCGGTGGCAGTGTACATGGTGAATTGCTAATTTAGGAAGTACGACTTCTAATTTAACAATTACCTATTTTTTGTCCGTTCTCTCATTTTGTTTTGCTCCATTAACATTTAACTGATATGATGTTAAAATATAGAAAACAAAAATAACAATTTATTTTTAAAAATAAATTATTCCCATATTTCGACTAAGTCGACATTTAGTCGACTTTAGAAAGTACATTCGTCGATTGAGTCGACATTTGAATTATTTAATTGTCATATATATATATATATATATATATATATATATATATATATATATATATATATATATATATATATATATATATATATATATATATATATATATATATATATATATATATATATATATATATATATACCTTTAAGTCTGCCCCCTGCGAAATAACGGTTGTGGCCTCTCCAGACCCCCTCCCCTCCCTGAAAAAAATAGCATCCGTTTTTCAAGTCGATTTTTTTATATGCTAATTTTTTATATATTGCTAATTAAAACTACTGCATTGTCCAAAAACAAACAAGTAAATGCTGGCGCTGAAAAGCATTTTTTTTTTGTCTTCTATTAGAATTGTAGCAATTTCCTTTTTTCAATACCTTTTTTTGAAGTTTAAAAAAGTCCTCTATATTAAACAAAGTTCTTGTAATGCAGTTTTTTATTAAGAATATAAATGTCCGCATCGTTTTGGTAAATTAAAAAAAGTTCTTTAGCGCACGCTGTGATCGCAACAGAATCCATATCTAAAAGACGGATAAAGAATCCAAAACAAGAGAAGCATAAGCTTGTCTTCACCTTTTAATCTCAGTTACTAGTTGATCCATGGTGACCTGAAATTTTAACCTCAGAAACCGTTTTTCTTTTCCTAATAAAGTCTGATACCTCATTAAACGTCAATTCGTCATGTTTACGGGCTCAACAGAGCCGTGACAGGGCTTTGGAGCAGCTCTGGAAAAATCTTAATAGAAGAATCAAGGACTATTTGCAGAAGACATTTCAAAATCTATGCAGGAACAATTAGAAAAATCTTTTGATAATGATATATTTTTAGCTGCAGTTTATGTTAATGCTAGATATACAATACTATTGGAAGAAAACCAAATACTACGAGCAAAACAAGGCTTAAAAACAATAGCAGAAAAAATTTATAAAAGCGATGCCAAGAATATAATAGTAAATCAAAAAATAAGAAATACTGCCTACAGTACTTCTAGCAGTTTAAAGTAATCTAATTCCGATGGAGAAGAGGATGAGATTGAAAAGAAGCATGATAAGTAAAAAAGAAAAAATCAGAAGTGTGACCAAAATTAATTTTGGTCACGTTTTTTTTTTTAATTTTTTTGATAAAAATACTCTTGATACAAATTTTTTGGACAAATGTAGGATAATGGAAGAAATGGAATGTTCAAAAGTAAATTCAGTTTTTGAGTGAATTGAAGAGTACCCAAAAAGAATACAAAAAGCGTGGAGAGTTGTCACTTGTATACCTAACTCACAAGCAAGTGTAGAGAAGTCATTTTTTGCTCTTAAGTTTGTATCGAGCTATCTGCATTCTTCATTCAAACCTGATACTTTTGATACTTTATTTTTAAGGGTGAATCAAGATTTTACGGAGTTGCTCCGGAGCCTGGAGCCGGAGCCAGTTTTTAGACCTTGGCTTTAAAGCCCTAGCAGTGACGGATCTAGGGGAATAGGGTATGTCCATTATGGATCTGTCACATACTTTCTTCCCAGGTGTGTACAATGCAACAAACAAATTTTCTTTCGCCAACGTAGACTTGAAAAAAAAACTTAACTTTTATAAAATTTTTTTTTTAATTCTTTGCTTTGTCTCAAATAGATTTGAGACAAAACAAAGAATTAAAATGAAAGAAACATATTTTAAGCAATATTACTATGTAATATATCCAAATGAATAAATATAAATGCAAAAGGTTTTTGATGCAATTTTAAACAAGTTCAACTTGTTCAAAAGGCTTATAAATGTAAAACAAGTAAAGAAAAACTACATCAAAAGCCTTTCTATATTTGTATTCATATACTTTTAGATACATTACACTTTGTGTATATATATACTTATTTTTCTGTATATATATATTTATTTTTATGTATATATATATATATATATATATATATATATATATATATATACATAAAAAAAAAGACAAATATTGACTATACTCGAATAAAATCTCAATTTATTCAAGATCCACTTCTCAACATAAACAAACTGAACACTTCTTACTTTGATTCGGATAAAGCCGCTATTTTCCTTAAAAGATGTGAATTATATTTTTCTAATCAATTCTCAGTGTTTCATTTAAATATTCGTAGTATTACTTAAAACTTCGACGAACTAAAAGTCCCACTAGATAATCTTAACTTTAACTTTAGCTTAATTTGTTTAACGGAAAGCTGGATTTTAGATACAACATTTAATCAAAATTCTAAATTTATATTGCCCAACTACAAAGCCATTAGTTTTGAACGTAACTCTTCAAAAACAGGCGGTGGTATATGTGTCTATGTGCTCGATGAATTTACTTATCAAATTAGATATGACCTGTCGTTTTCTGAGCCGGATTTTGAATCTTTCACTTTAGAAATCTACAATAAGTAATCTAAAAATATTATTGTGACAACTACATACCGACCACCAAACGGATGTTTAAATAACTTTCAAAATCACTTAAGTGACTATTTTGAAACAGCATGCAAAAAAAATAAAGACCACTCATTTTTATTTCTTGGAGATTATAACGTCGACTATTTAAAATATGGTGAAAATAATAAAGTACAACAATTTTACGATAGCTTTAATGAGTTTGGAATGATGCCTATAATAAATAAACCAACAAGAATAACACAACACTCTTGTTCTGCAATCGACAATATTTTCACAAATACACTCTTCCATTCCGCATTTAAATCAGGCATCATCAGAAGTGACATAACCGACCATTTTCCAGTCTTTGCAATTTTCAAAAAACCAAAAGATTTACAAAAAAAGGACTGGTACTTCAAAAAAAGAATCTTTACAACCCGAGCAAAAAATATGTTTAAACTAAAGCTATCAACTGTAAATTGGAACTTTGTTTTTCTTGAAACATGTACTAATAACAGCTACAACCTTTTCTTAGATAAATTTCTCAATTTGTACGATAAGCATTTTCCTAATAAAATAATCCGTATTAAAACTAAAGGTCTTCTTAATCCTTGGTTCACTAAAAGCCTTTTAAAGTCTTCGAAGCGAAAACAAAAGCTATATATACGCTTTATTAATTCAAAGAAAGAACGTGATAAGCATAATTACTTAGAGCACAAACGTCTAAATGAAAGAACTAAAAAAATTGCCAGAACTACATACTTCAAAAACAAGCTGTTAGAACTAAAAGGTAACTGCAAAAAAACGTGGGATGCTATTAAAGAGATTCTTGGAAAACAAAAAATACACAACAAAGCCTTACCAAACGTGATTACTGTAGACGGCACACAGATCTCTGATGTAAAACTGGTGGCAACAAAATTTAATGAGTTTTTCGTAAATATTGGTCCAAACTTAGCCAGCAAAATTAAACACACTCCTGCACATTTCTTGAGCTATCTATCAAAGTCGGATAAAAGCTTAGCATTTAAAAAACTCACTAGTAAAGAACTTGATGATTCAATAAAAAAATTAAATAAAAATAAAGCAACAGGCTATGATGCTATTTCAGAAAGCATAATCAAAGACTGCTACGAACTTATTAAAGATGTTTTATTAGATATTTTTAACAAATCGCTTAAAACAGGTGTTTTTCCAGATAAAATGAAAGTTGCAATTATTACACCCATTTTTAAATCAGGAGATGAAAGTCTGGTTACAAATTATCGACCTATATCGGTATTACCTGTATTTTCAAAAATCCTCGAACGTATCATGTATAATAGGATATTTGCATTTTTGTATGATAACAATCTTCTTTATTGGAACCAATATGGTTTTCGATCAAATTACTTAACGGAACATGCACTTATGCAACTTGTTGAAGTTATCAGTGAAGCATCTTCTCATAACAAGTTCACCTTAGGTATATTCCTAGACTTGTCAAAAGCATTTGACACCGTTAATCATCAGATTTTATTAGAAAAACTAAAATATTATGGAATAAGCCACGAATACCATAAATGGTTTACCAGTTACTTAACTGATCGAAAGCAGTTTATTTCTCTTAATGATGGCTTTCAGACAAACAAACTTAAAATATCATGTGGGGTTCTACAAGGCTCCATCTTAGGTCCGTTGCTATTCTTAATCTATGTCAACGATCTATATAAAGCATCAAATACTATGTCTACTATTATGTTTGCAGACGACACCACTTTATTCTATTCTCACAGTAATATTATCTCTCTACTTCAAGTAGCAAATAATGAACTAGAACAAATATCAAACTGGCTTTTCGCTAACAGCTTATTTTTAAACACTGATAAAACTAAGTTTTCCTTATTCCATTCTAAACGAAAGTTTCAATCTATTCCAAAATCCTTACCAATGCTATATATAAATAACATCAATATTGAGCGCTCATTCACAAATAAATTACTTGGTATTTTAATAGACAAAAACTTATCCTGGAGAGCTCATATAAATCATATTAGCAATAAAATCTCAAGAAGTATTGGCATCTTATATAAAACCAGACGAATCTTAGACAAATCTGCACTAACTCAACTATATTTTGCATTCATAAATAGTTATTTATCTTATGGCAATATTGTTTGGGGTAGTACAAATAAATCTAAACTCGACTGTCTCCTTAAACAACAGAATCATGCAGCACGCATTATTCATTTTCAAAATCGCTTCACAAATGCTAAACCTCTTCTAACAAGCATGAGGGCTCTTGATATTTATGAGTTAAATATTTTCAAAATTACACAATTTATGTTTCAACATCAGTCAAAAAAAACGCCGAAGGTTTTCGAAAATATTTTCCATAAAACATTAAACCGATACAACACGCGATCTACCGGAAGATTTAAAAAACCTTTCCGTTCATCAAAACTTACGAGCTTTGCCATTTCCTATCGTGGCCCAATGCTATGGAACCATTTTACAAGTCTGAGTGGTAAATTTAAAGAAGCCAATACCTCTCAAAAATTTAAAAAGAACATAATCGAACTTATTGCCAATCACGATTCTTTACATGATTTTTTCTAACAATACACGATTATTTCCAATTTTTATTATCAAAGGTTAATAATGAAAAGACTTTATCTTCTTCAGGTTCTCCGGTCTTGTAACTATTATAAATAATGAAATGTACTTGTATTTAATATTTCTAAATGTTTTACGGAAATTATCTTTAATTGTAAATGGTTGCTTGACAAAAATTGAAAAAAAAAATATATATATATATATATATATATATATATATATATATATATATATATATATATATTTTTTTTTTTTTTTTTTTTTTTTGACACTTTTCTTCCAAGGGACTTAGTGGTATCCTTGAGGTGGCGATCGCGTCACAAAACGAGATACCATTTTTGCAGGGGGAAAACAATGAACAAAATGCATTAGTAGCATTTTGTTTAATGCCTTATTTAAACAATAGCGCTTATCACGCCTTTAGTTCAATGTTTTCCCCCTACAAATATGGTAACTCGTCTGGTGACGCGATCGCGACCTCAAAGATTACTGAACTTGTTTTTTTCTTGCCCCAGCCATGTATTTATATATTTGTATTTGCTTAATCTCATAAACTTTTCTTATTGTCAAAATATATTAAACCCGAAAAGTATAATGTATAAAAAAATTGTAAAAAGATAACTTTTTTCTAATTCAATCGTTGGGTAATCTTGGCGGAAAAAAAATTAAAAAAATTATTTATGTAGGAGTTATAGTTTTAGTAAATAAAAAACATTTTAATTAAAAAAAGTGCCATTGCACGTTTATTTTTATTATTAAAATTTATTAGAAAACAATTTGATTCTTTGCTGGCCTCTCTAAATGCCCTGGCCCCGCAGCAGCTGCCTAGGCTGGATATATATATGTATATATTATTATTATTATTATTATTATTATTATTATTATTGCTATTATTATTCTTATTCTTATTATCATTTTAAGTTTTTAAACATTCATTTTGGTTTGTAGTTTTTTTGTGTCATTGTGTTTCCTTGGCAGGGAAACCCTGTTTTTGGCATATTAAAGAAATAACTTTCTAGCATAAAAAAAGTTTAAACCTTTGCTCGTTAACATCAATGTAAAATGTTGAATGTTTTTCAAATAGTTGCCAGTAGTTGGACTGTTCAAATAATGATATCCTCAATAATGCACTATGTAAGGCATAGGGGAGAGCAATTAGATTTTGAAAAAATAGTTTTATCTTAAATAAGATCCAAGTTTAAAACAAATTCTAAACTTCAATAAAAAAGACACAGCTTGAAGCTCTAAAAACTGTAACAGGCCTTAAGATGAGTGAGTTTTAAATTATAAAAAACACGAAAAGGTGAAGTTTTTATTTTCAACCTATACCTCATGTAAATTGACTGTAAAGTTTTATAAAAGTTAAAGTAAAATGACAAATGTTTAATTATAAACTGTACTGGTAATCCTTCTTTGCAGAAAAAAAGCTTACAACCACCCTATTCAACTGAATGTGGCAGTGTAGAGTTAAAGTATCATTCTGTTTACAATCGGAGAGCATGTTTACTTGAGTTGCTAACTGAATATTTAGGATTGAAATGTGGATGTCGCAGTCTATATATGCCAGGTATTTTTTTATGACATTTTTGTACAAAAGTTATATGTTATCATATATGCTAATGCAAAGTATAATATGTTATGTTATACTTATGTAGCAATTGTTTTAATTCCAAACTATTTCATAAAAAATGTTCTAGTTTAAAAAAAAAAAACAATATTAGTAAAAAAAATTCTGTACTTAACATATTCAAGAAAATCCAATATACTTTAGATCAATAAAAATACCAAAAAAAAACTATTTGTGAAAATATTAAAATGTGTATTTTTAATACATTTCAGATACTTGGTGCATTAAGAAATAAAGATTGCCTCAAAACAAGCCATTACAGTAAATCTTTCATATTTTAACAAACTAGATAATATATTGGTTATAGCTAAATATATCTTTTCCAGAATTACATTTACAAAAAAGACCATGCTATGCCTGTAAAAAGTTTTAAAACTGCAAAAGTTTCTTAAAGACTTCAACTTGCTCTCAACTAAATATTTAATTTATACAAGTGGAAAAGTTTGCAATAATATTTTTGAAAGTATATATTTTGGTATATGCTGGTGTAACTAGGAATGTTAAAACAACCATTCTGTTTTCACAAAAGTAATTGATGGCATCTACCTGGCTTTCATAATTATACATAAAGAGTAAGGCTGGAACAACTTTTAAACATGAAACTAGTTTTTTTAAATGTGTTATAAAACCATTAAAAATAATAGTCCTGTGATCCAGCAATTATTAAAAATTTGTAAAACCTTTATTTTTTTAAATATTTTTTCAAAAATTTACCTTGACTATCATATTTTGATTTTGGTTGGTTGAAGGTTGTCAAGTCTATTAAATTGATATTTAAAAGACTTGACAACCTTCAACCAACCAAAATCAAAAAATGCTATTCAAGCTCAATTTTATAATATTTTATAATTTTGCAATAGTATTTCATACCTTTATCAATAATAAAAAAGTAAAGGTATAATAAATAAGCGTGGGAATATCCAAATTTTTTGTAATGAACTGAAGCAGAGTGTTTAACCTTTTTTGTAACCAATTTTTTGTGTTAATCAATAATAATCGTTCATAATTTTTTTCCATAACATAAAACTTTTTTTAAAAATTTTCATAATTGTGTCTACAAAAATTTACAAATATATTAGTTTTTTGCTTTTTAAAAAACTTTAAGCTTTTCTATTAATAATTACTGTACAATTTTCTCAAGTATAATTAATTAAAATTAGTTACAAATTTTTTTTTTGTTTTAATTTTTGTTGTTTACTGTTTGTTTCAATTTAATTTCTTTTTTAATTAGGATTAATATTGTGCTGTTATTTTTTTATAAAAGCTTAATATAAAAAGTTCTTTACTTATGTATATAAGTGCTGCAGGCTAAAGCACTTTTTATAGATTTAATTCAATTTTTTACTTTTTTAATTTAAAAAAAGGCGATATTAATTTAGTTCACAATTTAGCGCACTGATCACTGAAGCACTACCAAGCACAGTGAATCAAAATTGTATTTTGTAGAGACTGCGCTTTCTAAATTGTGATCTTTTGGTTGTGAATTGTAACTTGTATATAGTAATTTTATATAAAATGTATTATATATTGTAATTTTATATACAAAATCAATGCAAAATAATAAAATTATTTATGTGAAAAGTACAAGCCTTTCTATATCAGCTGAATGAAATAACTATAAAAGGCTGATATAATTTTATGATATAATTGATATAGTTTAATGATGTATGGTAATTATGGATATATGATATATAAATTTATGATATATAAATTTATGATATGGGGCTGAAAACATGTTAAAAATGAAAAAGTTCAATTTCATATGATACAGCAAAATAGATTAAAATCTATTAATTCAACTTTTTAACACATGCAACGTGATTAATCATCTTTTTAACGTGATTTGTCATTTTTTGCCAGCACACATTCATTTAAAAGTTAGTATGCGATAGTATCTTAAACAGTTTTATGGATATACTTTTCCATGGTGATATTTTATTGTGATTGAATCATTGCAGACTGAAAAATGATAATTCCGCTGTTACTATCATAAAAGTTTTTTTAAAACTGTTTAGAAAATGGGGAGGCTAAATGCAGTCTCTGCCCCCCATCCCCACCCTCGTGTTTGAGTTAGGGGAGGGGCACATTTTAGTTTAGGGGTCAATTATACCATGTTATATAATTATATTAGTATATCCACTGACGTAGAAAGAGAGGGGGGCTATCACCCCCTCTGCCCCCTCCCTGTTCCTATGCCAGTGGATATACCAATATAATTATATAACATGGTAAAATTGACAGCGGACTAATATAATTATACGGATATAGTTACATCAGTCAGCTGATATAGGAAGACTTGTATTTCTCATTTAATTATTTCATTTTTATTTGATTGTTTTTTATGATAAATTATAAAAAATTGTAATGAATTACAAGAGTTATATACCATTTTTTATCAAGAATAATTAAAATACGAAATATAGAAATTTTCAAAAATTTAAGTGAAAATTTAGTGAACTCCAAAAAAAATAAGCCTTAAACAGCAATTTTATTTTGATATATCCAATAATCATGGAAAAGAGATAGCTTGTTCTAAATCTACAGGAAGTAGTATAAGGGAGAAATTTAAGAATTTATATATATTTTTTTATATCAAAAAAATATTTTACCACCATCAAAATATTTTATCACAATCAGGTTAAATTATTTCTAACCATATGTGCTCAATACTTTCCTTTAGATAGATGGAAGCTCAACACATTTTTTAACTTGTTCTTGAATTAAAAATGAAGAATGAAGGTTATGGTTAGTTTATATTTGTTGTAGCAATTGGATTTGTTGGCTGAGCAGTAAACATGGAAGTAAGAGGAAAGAAAAAAATAGAGGTTTAAGTGAAGCACAAATGTTAGGAATCCTCTAGAGAGTACAGCAATTTATAGAGAAGGCTGTAATAACAAAGATACTAAATTTGATAAATATAATGAATAATATAAGTAACATAGTCACCTACAAAATATCAGATGTTAAAAAATGAGATGCCTGCAAGAAAAATCTATGCAAAAAAATCTGTTCATTATTTATTTTTGCTTTGTAATTTTAAATGTAAAAGTTGTATATAAAAACAAATAATAATATTCAAAAGATTGATGGAGAAAAGTATTCCATGAAGAATCTAATTTTTTTTTTTTTTCAACATCTTTGCTTCCAACAAGGCTGCAAGAAACCACTATTAGAGTTGGAAGTTACTAGAAGAGAAAATATGAAGTTTATAGAGCAAGATAAGGATTGACAGACAACTTAAAAGATTTCAAATTATATGAATCAGGAAAATAAGATAAAGGAAGTGAATTTCAAAGAATGGATGTTTGAGGAAAAAAACTAGGCGAATAAGAGTTTTTGGAGCACTTAGGAATAATTGCAGAAAAAGGATGAGACTTAATTGAGTGGCAAGTAACACAAGAATGAATTTTAGTAGATGGCACAAGAGATGCTAGCTCTTTAGAGCAGTGCCCGTTATAGTATTTGTAGAAAAAAGAAAGAGAAGCAACATTATGGCAATGGTTAAAGGTTGGCTGCAAGAGCAGGTCCAATTATATTTACAATGCATTATTGCACTGTGTCTAAAAGAGAAAGGGCATCATTGGAAGATCTGCCCCGCATATGGCAAGAGTAATCCATACAAGGGCGGACTTAAGATTTATAAAGATAAAGAATAGAATCCAGAGTAAGAAAGTGTTGAGCACAATAGATAGATGCAGCCTTAGAAGATGTTAATTTTGCAATGGATTTGATATATGATTTCCAAGAAAGATCGGAAGTAAGAGTTAATCCTAGAAGATGATGGGGAGATGACTCATTGAGTACATCACTGTTCATAAATACAGAAAGATCTAAATTGTTGCAATAACAATTGCCACTGTGAGTAAAATGCTGTAGCAGAAGTGAGATCCTTTTCAAACTCAAATGCCCCCTCTAAGTGATCAGAGAGTGTTGGCTTCTTGTCAAGACAAGAATAAATGGTAGTCAGCGAATAAATAGTCAACAGCGAACAATGCCACCTTAGAATTGAGAATATTTAGAAGATTGTTAATGTAAATTAAAAAGAGTATAGGCTCAAGGATTGAACCTTAAGGAACCCCTGAAGTTACAGGATATGAAGAAGAATGCTGTCCATCGAGGATAACTTTTATACTAAGATTGAAAAGGAAGGATTCAATAATCTTATAGATTTTACCTGATATACTGTAAGAAGAAAGCTAATAGAGAAGACCAGCTTGCCAAATATTATCAAAAGCTTTAGAAATGTCAAGAGGGATACCCTTAACCTATCCACCTCTGTCTCATGTACAATAAAACCTATCGGTTATTACTGTTAGCAAATTGGCTGTAGAACAAAAAGATCGAAATCCATATCAATGATCAGAAAGTATTTTTTTAGATTTAAGATAAGAAATTAAGTGTTTGATAATTAAAGATTCAAAAACCTTGCTTATGAAAGGAAAAAGAATAACAGGACGGTAGTTAGATGAGTCAGATCGGTCTCCAGAATTTTTAAAAATAGGGATAACAGATCAAAGTCTGCTTTCCAGCATGCTGGAAAACAAGACTTCAATAGACACTTGTTAAATAGTTTTGAAAGTATAGACAACAGTTCCGGAGGACACTTCTGCAAGACTACAACAGGTATGTTGCTCACACCACAAGTGTATGACTACAACAGGTATGTTGCTCACACCACAAGCTGTAGAAGAGTCTAAGCAGGAAATCACTTTAGATATAGAAGTTGGAGTAATAGGAATGTCAAACAATTGATCAACCTTTTTGTCTGCAATATTAGGGAGAACACATCTAGTGGAATTAAGAAACGATATTGATGTAATGTTCTTAGCAAACAGTTCAACTTTGTCTTTAGGTAAGGTGATGAAATCCGAACCAAACAAGAGAAGTGGAATAACAAATTTGCCCTTATTATTGATACTGTTAAAGATTCTCCAGAAGTCAAGAGAGCTAGTTTTTGTGATGAAATACAAGATTTCATGACCTGAGAATAATGGGCTTTGGTGTTAGACAAAACCTTAGACATCTGTGTTTCTGGAGAATTATTTTGCTGATAGATATGGAAGTAATGGTTTCAATTGGAAATTGCAGCAGCACAATGTAAGGTAAACCAAGGAGAAGAGTGAGGCTTTACTAGGAATTGTAGAGAGGGAATAAAAGATTACATGCCTGCCTGAATCAAAAAAGTTATGTAAGAAGCACATTTATCAGCATGAAGATGAAAGGTTTCTACCCAAGGGTCATCACTAAAAAAATCACAGGAAGAGTCCCAGTCAGCTTTAAGGTATTTGTATGAGGTACAATGATTGGGGATTCTGATGATGAAGAAGAATGAGATAACAGTTTTAA
The DNA here is from genome assembly GCF_022113875.1 of Hydra vulgaris. Taxonomy (NCBI): domain Eukaryota; kingdom Metazoa; phylum Cnidaria; class Hydrozoa; order Anthoathecata; family Hydridae; genus Hydra; species Hydra vulgaris. Next base: position 13,427,884 of record NC_061157.1, on the reverse strand, counting down.
AGAGATCAAACCGTGATCAGAAACACCTAAGAGTAAATGTGGACAAGCTAAGCACTAAGATCAGAAACAAGACATAAGTTGAGTAGAGAAAGTAAATGATTCTGCTTGTCTGGAAAACTAGTTAGAAACTTGACTAATTGAGATTAAGAAAGGCAAAAGTTGTTGGTCTTAATGCCTGCAGTGTCACTACACTAGAAACCATTCATTGTGATGTACATAAAGGTCATCAACAACAACAATATTGGCTGATGGATAAGGCGTCGTCCATAAAGTACGTACGCTCATACAGGAAAGGTTTTTAAAAAGCATACGAAAGCTTATGGGGAGGGGGGGGGGAGTTTTCAATTTAAAAGTACATACTTCGATTTTGTAATTTTACACAATTAACCAGCTAGTCAATAGAAAAGTTAAAATTCTGACTAAAGATCCTAGTTTGCCAACATAAAAAGATGTATTGTATAGGGATTAGAAGGTATAGTTTCTCTCTATGCACACACTTGCATGGGCGTCCGCAGGATTTTTTGATGTTCCAGATAAACCACTTCCACACATTGTGCAAACTCCTAACTTAAGTATGTTTAAACCTATGCCATTTGAAGAGGCCTTGCAAAAAATAGTTATGGCAGTAGTCTGGGAACAAAAAACCCCTCAAATGCTTGCATCCCCTCCCCTGCCCAAACGTGAGGGCATTAATGTAGTAAAATTTTCCGACCCCCTCCCCCCAAAAAAATGAATAAATGAGGGGCTGTACATTTTGCATCAACAAACAGAAATTAAATTTTGTTTTCAATGAAATTTAAATTCTGTCAATAAATTTGGACTTTTAGAGTTTTGATTGGATTTTTGGAGTTTTAGATTGTAAAGCTAAAAATTTCACTTCATAAGTGCCCTCACGTTTGAGCAGGGGGCAAGTATTTCAGGGCTATTTGTTGACAGGTCTCCGCCATCCCAATTTTTTACAAAGTCTCCTTATTTGGCATAGGTATAAGCATACTTAAGATTGGAGTTTGCACAATGTGTGAAATTGTCTTATGCCACCCCTTATATACTGGCCCTGAGTATACTCAGAGCCAGTATATAAGGGGGAGCATGTGTGCATGCATGTACAAAAAATAGGTTGCCTATTTTTTGAGTCAACAAAAAACAGGTTTTAGCAGTGCAATGGCTAATAGGTCGGAGACCCCCTCCCCTTTAAAAAAAAACGTGTCATTACAGTCTCAAAGTCTTCCAAATTTTACTGCTAGCTTTTGCTAAAATAAAATAGCAAAAAGTCATAAAATTTGCTGCTTCCCCACAGCACCCCATCCCCTCTAATTATGGGGTATGGGTAGCCTACACTCAGCACTGGGTTTTAAGCTTTGTTTTCAATATTACTCTTCTCGCGTGACTCGCTTTTTACGAACTTACTAAAGAGGGGACTTTTTAAAGTCCCCTCTTTAGTAAGTCCGTAAAAAGTCCCCTCTTTAAAGTAAAAAAATTGTCTGTAAAAAGTCCCCTCTTTAAGTCCCTCAAAAAAAAGTCTGCCTTAAGTATAGTTTATTTTTATTTGATGCGTCTCGTAAAATAGGACTTTACTGGGAATCAGTTTATATATGTTTTTACTTTACCTGATGTTATTATACAGATCCCTAACAAAAAGAATACAATAAATACTTTACATAAGATTTGATAAAGATTAAATGGTCTTTAATACTGCTCTTATAAATATATGTAATAATCATTTGTATATAATAAGTTATAACACCTGTAGTTTCATCACATTTTAGTTTAAACTCATACCAACCAACTGTTCTGAACTCGGGCCTCCACTGTCACTGCCCATAACATTATCTCTTTGATATAACGAGATTTAATTTTATTTAAATTTATATTTGTATATAGTTGATGATGTTTTTTAAATTATGATCCTTTGCCACTAACAAAGGGCTTTAGGGTTGTATAAATACTTTATACGTTTTTCACCCCCCTCCTTTTTTTTTTATATAAAAATTTATTGAAATAAAAAAGGTGGAGGAAGTATCCTAGATACTTTTAAAGTATCTAGGGTATCTCCTCCACCTTTTTTTTTTCAATTAGGGGGGGGGGGGGATTATGAAAAACATATGTATTTTTTAAGGGGGTGGGGACTTAAAAGTACACATGACAACAGGGGGAGGGGGTGTCAAATTTCAGAATTTTTGGCATACATACTTTATGGACGACCCCTAAAGAGAGAGGGCTTGGTCAATTTGATCAGAAATAACATCGAAAAGAGGGTAGTCTTGAGATGAAGGAGAGCGATATAGAACAAAGAGAAAGGCGATAGAGTGAAGTGGTGCTAAACGAAAGCACATAAAAAAATAGTTGATGGATTCAAACCTAGTTTCCCGACAATGGGTGAATTCTTACAAATGTAAATGCCCAGGTAGTGAATGATAAGTTTAAAGAACTTGGTGATGACAATGGTGTTTTGTGTTTTATAGTTTTAGGTACTTTATTCAGTTTTGAATTTGTTAAAAAAACTTGATCCAAAGCATAGATAATATTAAGTACACTATTTAATAATCCAAGCAAGTACCTCATTACAATTAATAAACCCTAAGCCGTAATAAAGAACTCCAAATATGGCCTCAACAATGTACACCAAAAAGATGAACAGAGACACTATCCAGGCGCAAAATGGTACTGTTAGTACTCTGATATTTTTCAGCTGTTGATGGAATCAGCCTCTCTGAGAGCTACCACAGAGTTTGGAAACCTGATTGAGTTTTAGAGCTGTACCCTCATTAGGCGATAATAGAATGAGTAGCCTAGTCATAAAAACAGAGACACAAGCAAAACCCATGCATTGAGTCAAGAAGATCCAGCATTCAGTATCCTAAACTGGAAACAATATATTATAAATACATCTGCACCAGCCTAATAGATGAAGAAAGAGTGTGAGTCTGGTCAACAGCTAGAATCTGTTTACCCCTTAAGTCTTTGCCTAGGAGGCCTTCTACAAGACAGTAGCCAGATGCAATTAAAATCTGCCCAAAATGAGTATTTTTATTGAGACACCATCTCTAGCCTTTACTCACCCAAAAGGCCTAAGGCAGGGGTTGTTTTAAGTTAAAGTTGGCTTCTTCTAGCCTTTGCCTTAAAGAGCGTATCCTACAAGGTAGCAGGAAATGAAGCAGGTTGTACTGGGTTACATGATAACAGTAGCAGGTAACCTGACCTGATGTTTAAGTAGCCAAAGTGTTTAGTTTTTCTTAATTAGTAAAATAAATTTGTTTTGAAATAATTTATTTTATTGCGGTAGTTTAAAAAAGTTAATGTCCTTGAATAATAAAAAATAAAGATTATTTTTACAAGATTTTTGAAATTGAAATTGTGCCAAATTTTTAATTATTACTAATTATTAATTATTAATAATTTAAATTAATTATACTAATAGTATAAAATATCAGTTTCATACACTTGGTTTGTATATAAATAAATATATATATAAATATATATGTGTATATATATAAATATATATGTATATATATATACAAAAAAATCCTGACCTCGTTTCTATGTTTAATGGTAAGATCATTGTACCGTTTTTTTTAAAAGATTGAGGTCTGCAATTTATTGTTGACCTCATTTTTCTTAATTCCGAAGGTTGTACATATATATATATATATATATATATATATATATATATATATATATATATATATATATATATATATATATATATATATATATATATATATATATATATATATATATATATATATATATATATATATATATATACATGCCAACCTTAATTGCGAGGGTTGATATATATATGTATATGTGTATATATATATATATATATATATATATATATATATATATATATATATATATATATATATATATATATATATATATATATATGTATATATATATATATATATCTATATCTATATATATATATATATATATATATATATATATATATATATATATATATATATATATATATATATATATATATATATATATATATATATATATATATATATATATATATATACACATATATGTATGTATGTATGTATGTATGTATGTATGTATGTATGTATGTATGTATGTATGTATGTATGTATGTATGTATGTATGTATGTGTATATATATATGTGTGTATACATTGAACTTTTTGCAATAGATAATGGAATGCAATATTGCTCATTGAAAGAAACATTTACTTGCATGTTTCCAGCACAAGGTTTCTAAATATATATATACTTTTTTTATTAGTATTCAATTTAATTTCAGTTTAAAGCTTCTACTATGTTGACTCTAGATTACTTTTACTCTAGATTACTTTTACTTTTTAAGAATCATTTAATGAATATGAAATGGGAAAAAGATGTCCAGTAGAATGCAACTCAATAACTTTTAAGCATGAACTTACTTATTCTCGGTATCAACCTCAATCAGTGTCTGTACCTTTAATGGAAACATTATCAACTAAAAATATTACACGTCCAGTTTTAAAGTTAATGAAAGAAAAAAATATGGGTTACAATGAAATTATCAATTATATACGGTAAAGTTGTGTGTGTGTGTGTGTGTGTGTGTGTGTGTGTGTGTGAGTAAATATATGTGTATATATATACACACATATATATAGACAAATATATGTGTATATATATATATATATATATATATATATATATATATACATATATATATATATATATATATATATATATATATGTATATATATATATATATATTTTTTTTTTTTTTCTATAATTTTTATATAATTTTTTTTTCAGTTTTTATTTTTTAAATTTCTAATAAATTGTTTTTTAATTTTTTATTTTTGATATCTTTGATATATTTACTTTTCAAGAATAAAAAGAGATTTTTATTCTTAAAATGTAAATATATCAAGAACTTTTTTTTATCTTGCTTCCTTGATTATTTTTCTTCTCAAATTTTTTCAACTCTTTTATTAAAACCCTGCAACTCTAGAAAACCAGAAAAGTTAATCATGTTTTTTTCTTGTTATTTGATCTACTGCCATGTTGATCAATTGACATTTTTCTTAGATCACAAGTGTTCTTGCTATTAAATACAGTGAAATAGAGTGACCCAAAATGCGATATCTTAATGACCCAAAATGTAATATCTGAGTGACCCAAAATGTGTTATTTGAGTGACCCTAAATTTGATATCTGTGCGACCCAATATGTTAATTGATTTTTTTGATTATTGGATTTAGTATGGAATTTTTATAAAGTTTTGATGTAGAATTTTAAATTTCTTAAAAATAAAAATAAAGAGAAAGTGCTTTCCATTTTTCATTCATTCATTAAAGTTGTTTTATTCATCAAAGCTGTTCTTCAGAACACTCTTTAATTCTTCAGAACACTCTTTAGGCTCTAAACTATTTAATAAGTGTCTGCTGGAAAATGATATCTTTGATTCCAGCATTCAAAAACTCTCGAGTATATTCTGACCTCTCCAATCATCATCCAATCAGTTTTCTTTCTGTTGTGACTAAGGTCTTAGAGGTCAAGGTCTTTGATCAACAAATATCTAACATACCATCCTGAGTCAAATAACTTTTAGATTTATCAATATGGTTTTCAATCCTCTCTCTCTACAGTTGACTTGCTAGCTATTGTGACTGAAAGATTCTATTGTGCATTAGATGGAGGTGACAAGGCTAGGACTATTGCTCTTGACATATCTAACGTTTTTGACAAAGTTTGGCGTGCTGGTCTTCTTCATAAGCTTGTTTCCTATGATGTATCTGGGAAAGTTTTTGAGATTATCAAATTGTTTCTTTCTAACCACTTTATTAGTCATCCTGGAAGACCAACACTCTTCACTTCTGGGGTATCTCGAGGTTCTATCCTTGGTCCTATTTTGTTTTTTATCTACATTTATGATCTTCCTGACAACCTTACATCTAAAGTGGCTCTATTTGCTGATGACTAAACTTTATACTCCTGTCTTGACAAAAAGTCTTCTCTTTTCGATTGCTTAGAATGAGCAGCTGATCTTGAATCTGATCTCACTTCTGTAACAGATTGGGGCTTGCAGTGACTTTTAAACTTTAACTCCAATAAAACTCATTTACTTACTGCAAACAACTATTGTAATACTTTTAACATTCCTATGTTAGTGAATGGCAACCTCACTGAGTCCTCTTCTTTACATCTTCTTAGAATAGGCTTCTTTTTTAATGTTGCTTCTGTTTATCGTGTTCACCATTTTCTTAAATCTCTTATTTGCCCCTATATGGTATACTGTTGTCATATTTGGACTGGTTTTTCTAGTGATGCTCTTTCTTTTCTAGACAATTCCAAAAATGCATTGTAAGTGTAGTTGGACCCGCTATATCTGCCAAGCTCGAGCCTTTCTCCCATCATCATAAAGTTGAATCTAATTCACTTTTTTTACAAAAACTATCATGGTTGCTGCTCAAAAGAGGTTTCATTATGCATGCTTCTTGATCTTGAGTCTTTTGATGTCATCTGCGCTTTTTATTTTATTACTCTCTATTTATAAATTTTAATATTTGTTTCTTTGTTAAAGTAGATTTTATATCGATAGATGCAGGCTCTGCATCAGATATAGGATGATCCATGATTGACTTGTTGTGAATGAGGCTTGTAGTTCTTCAGGCTCTTTGTTATAGAGCTTTTTTCAGCTGTCTGCTTATTTTTTCTTTTTTGAGCTTTTAGATATTTTAATTAACATCTTGCTAACTTAGGGCAGAATATTTATTATAGTTTGTTATAATGAATGATGTTTTTAACTTTAAACATACATTTAAAAAAGAAAAAAGAAACAAACAAAAAAACTAGTATAGTGTATGGCATTTATTTTTTGGAAAATTTGTTACTACCACTACTTACAACAAAAAATATTTTTATGTTAAATCATATATGCAAAGAAAAAACATTTTTATGTTAAATCATATGTGTAAAGAAAAAGTTAATATTGTCCTTTTAAGTTTTAATCAGTTTAATTAAAGAAGAAAAAATATTAAAAAAATACTTTAATACCTAATTACAGCCAAAACAAAATAATATTTGTTATTTAGTTTGAAGTTCAAATGTATATTTAATAACAACAAATGTATATTTAATAATAACAAACTGCTACCCAAAAGTATGGCAATTATTAAAATAATTATTTTGTCATATTTGATCAATATATTTAGTTTTCAGAACTGGATTTACCAACCCAAAAATATTTTAACAAACATGTAAAATACATAAAATTGGCTACTTAATATCTTTTTCATTTATATTCTTAGCAATGTCTGGACATATGCAACAAAACAAACAGACATATGCAACAAAACAGAAAAATCCAATTTCAAAAGAGTTGGAAGGACAATGAAAATTATAGACAGATGAAATTATACAACTACCTTTGAAATTCACTTAAAAAGTCATGGAATTTGTTTAGATAAGGCAGTTGAATCCATTATATTAACATTTGAGAGAGCAAGTGAGAAGAGACAAAAAACTGTTGGTATTCTCTTTGCGCAAAAAAAGCTTCAAAATATTATCTCTGATTTGACTATGGACAGCATTTCAATTTAAGCCATAACCAGAAATAAATGCATTCGTTAGTCAATAGCTCAAAATAAATTTTGAGCTATTGACTAACTAAACTCCCTTCTAACAAAAGCGGTGTAATGAAACTTCTCTTCGAAATTTGAAGATGATATTTAATATAATGGTATACTGAAGAACTTTAATACAAAAATAAGATTACGGCTTTTCAATAGGATTTAATGTGCTTATATAAGTTTTATAACAAAAACCAAAAAGGTTTTTGTTAAATAAACAAAAACCAAAATAACCAAATTAATAACCAAATCGAGAATTACAATATCTTTTAAAATTTTTTGTTCCTATGAGTTTTTTCCTTAAGTTTTGTGATGTTGTTTTTTTGTTGATAAAAAGTAAAAATTAATAAATCCTCCCCTGTATTAAGTACCTACAAGTACTACCTCCCATGTATTAAATACCTCCCGTGTATTTAGTGCCTACCATGAATTAAGTACCTACCCATCTGTAAATAAAAATTTTTCCAAAATTAAAAAGTAGTAAAATAGCTGTTTTTTAAAATTCTAAAAGGAGTAGAGTTAGCTGTGATGTCACAAACCAGCTGAAGTGTTTGTTCATAGAGTTAGCTGTGATGTATTTTGCCTCAGTAATATTATTATTAATAGCCTGGACAGCTTAATAAGCACAAAATTCATGTTTCAAGGAAATTCAAATTTTTAAAAAATACACAATTTTTTTTTACAAAATCAAAGGAAAATTTATTTTCTCGTCAGTTAAATTAAAGTAATGGAAAATCTTGTTTCTTGCAATGTTTCTTAAAAACACATGCAATAACATTTTTAAAAAGCCACCATAGATCTGATTTATTTATTATATTTTTTGACAGGGTAGTATTTATAGCATGTGCTATTCTTAAATAACCAGATTTTAAAAACACACCGTATGAGTTGCACTTTTTCACTGTAGGTTTAGCTTGACTTTAAATTTTTTGCAAGTGTTTGTTTTCGCCATTCATGGCAACTTTTTCACCTTTTAAAGCAATCCAACCAAACTGGAGTTGTAACTTATTAAATTTTTTATGTTTAAATATTAATAGTGTACAACCTAGACTCAAAGCTTACTTGAACAAGCTTTGGGCCTGGGCTCTACAGAGTACTTTCAGATTAGCTATTCATGTCAATAACACAAACTATACCTTCTTCTAATCTCTCAATTAGCTTACAACACATTAAAACTATATTGGTAACTTAATTGCCTACTTGCTTAATAATTAATGCACCTGTCCAAAAATAAATAGGCTCAGAGCAAACTTAGTACCACTGCAGTTAATTTTCTTTACTCTAAAATCAACCCATCATATAAATTAAATGGCTATACAATGTGTGCTGAATCACGTTTCTTAATAATTTTAACCTGACACGGTTTGTCACAATTTGTTATAACTTAACAACTTGAAATACATTTAACTTATGAATAATTTAGGGTTTATTACCACAAACCAGCTGAAGTGTTTGTTCATAATTATTGATGATGGTGTTCAGGTTACTTTAAAAATAGATTAATCTCAACACTTTTTAAGTGTAAGTTTTTAACTTAATATCACAAGTTCAGTTCACTTTTTGATGATCAAAACTCACCAAATATATCCTTACTTGAATACGATAGCAACCATTACAATTACATTACATACAGACCAATACCTGTTTTTAATGAATAAATTTGATTTAACAGATAACATCCAAAATAATTAAAGCAACAAATCTTTAGTAAAGACTTTAAAACCAATACATCAAAATAGATTGTAATAGATATGTTATGCTTAAAAATTATTACAAGAAGGATAGCAAAATTTTCAAAAAACTAGTCAAACAATGTGAACAATTTAAAAAAAAAGTTAAAAAGGGTCTCATTAATCTAGTCTAATTTTAAAGGTTTATCCTAAATTATTTATTTGTTTTAAATTATTTATTTGTTCTAAATTAGTAACTATATCAACTATTAGCTATATTAAATTTCATTTTAAATAAAAAATTTTAAACATCTGAGAAAAGAGGAAAATGTGTATTATTTGTTTGTATTGTTAAAGATTTATGTTTATTCTTGTTTAATGTTTATTTAAACTCTAAAAATAAATTAATAATATATAATATAATATATAATAATAAATTAAAAATTTTTAGTAATAAACTTAAGTAGAATACCTACAGAAAAGAACTCACAAAAGTTCAGCATTTTTAGGTATTTTAGAAATAATCTTTATTTTTTTAATTGTTTTTTATTTTCGCCTAATATATTTTTTAAGAATCAAATATAAAAGCAATTTGACTGATAGTTTTATTTTGTCTGTGTTGAGATAGCTATGCATTAGACTAAATTTTTGCAATGATTTGGAATTCAAAAACAAGCAAGATTTTCTATAAAATACCAATTCTGATGATATATTTAATTAATTTATCCAATATTATTTCTCCATTAAATTTTTTTTATCTTTATGAACTCTAAAAAATAATGAATATTTTTCCTGTTGCTTGGTTGTTTTGTTGTTAATAAGAAACTCTAAACCAATGAACAATCGATTATTAGACCGAGTTTTATGATGTGAAATATGGTTTTGTCACAATTTAAAAATAGTTTGCTAAACTAAATGCTAAAATGCATTTCTAAAAAACTGATTGAAATGTTCTAAATAATTTAAAAATTAAAACATTTTCATAGCACCAACATTCTTAAAGAGGATAGTTAGGAAAAGATTACAAATGTTGATTAGATGAGTCAAAAATGTTGATTAGATGAGTCAAAAATGTTGATTAGATTAGTCAAAAATGTTGATTAGATGAGTTCAAAATAATTATATATAGTCAAAATAATTATATTTAAATATTAAACAATATTGAAATTACCTTTAAAGTTTTTTTAAAAGAAAATTCATAACAGCTTTTAAATCAAATATTGACAGTAAAACATGTGATCAACTGTACTGAATGTAAAAGATGTGGTCAACTGTGCTGAATGTAAAACGTGGTCAACTGTACCGAATGCTTTTGAGCAGTCAAATTCACCTAGTGTCTGCTTTTATCAAAAAGCATGCTCAGTTTTTTAAAATCCAAGTTAATTTTTATATGAAAGTTTATTTAAATTAGAAAAGCTGTTTAAAAAAGATGCTATTAAAGAAAATTAGAATTTTTTAAGGCACTCAATATTGCTGCATTACTAGTGATGTTGTCATAACAAGTAAAACATTACTTAGTAATGTTGTCTTAGTAACTAAAACATTACCTAGTAATGTCCACACATTTTGTTTCTTTTTAACTCAGTTATGTTTAATTTTCCATATTTTTTAATTAGATATTTAAGATAGGAGTTTGCATTTAATAAACTAGTCTAACTGTTGCTTGGCTTTAATAATGTTAAGCAAAATTTTGCTATTTTATAGACAATTTGATTCATTTAAATATAATATAATTAGTTATAATAAAATTACATTATGCTTAGCTGAAAAAAGTTAATTTTTTTTTTTAGAGAAAACATCATTTTTGTCATCTTCTTTTTTGGAGATATGAAAAAAGAAGTTCATGAACAAGAAGCAACTTTCGATTTTTATCAGTTTCTTGGTCTGAATATTTAATTTATTTTTAAA
>NC_061157.1:13231709-13414209 GCF_022113875.1 Hydra vulgaris | reverse complement strand
TTTCTTTTTTTTTAAACAGCTAAACCCCCAGACAAACAAAATGACGTTTTAAAGCCAAGTTCTTATTTTATACAGGCAGTGTTGCAAAGATTTAAATTACAGTAAATTTGCCAAGAATAAAAAGATTTTTTGAAATATTTTTAATTAAACATTTTTCATTTTAAAAGACTTAGGCGTGCTCTATTCTTTTGTGGTCAGTAAAGAGTACTTAGTTTACTTTTTTAAGCATTACCCCATGCATAATTTTGCATGCATAATTTTGCATGCAATATTTGCATAACTTAGATGATAATGGTAAGTGAGTAGTAAAGTTGAATTAATAAATTCCTATTTAAAAAATGTCTCGCTTTGTATTCCAATATTTTTTAAATTTGAATAAAGTTTGAATATGTTTTTTTCGTAAGACATCGGTTAGCAAAGTAATAATGTGGTTAGAAAATTATTTATCAAACTGAAAAAAATTATGTTTTCTGTAATGATGTTTATTAAAAGGATTTATTAGATATATCTAATATTTATTAGATATATATGTGGTGTTCCGAAAAGCTCTACATTAAGGCCACTTCTTTTTTTGGTTTATATTAATGACTTGATTAAAGCCTCAAATCTACTTTGTATTATGTTTGCGGACAACCTAATTCTTCCTAATAATAATATTTGTAAATTCACTGACGAGCTTAAAAACATTTCTACCAGTTTCAAATGTAACAAATTAACTATATAATATTAATAAAAATAACTATTTTGTGTTCAATTTACTTGAAAAAAACGCTACCTACCAATAAATCTGCCTCCAATTTTTATTGACCAAATTCAATAAGATTAAAAGAGACTGCGTTACAAAGTTATTAGGAGTTTTCCTGGATGAACACATGGAAACATCACATTGATTATATCTGCACCAAAATTTTTGAAAATATTTTAATTTTGTATAAAACTTATTTATTTAAATAAAAAGAACTTGTTGTCCCAACTTTATTTGTTTAACCAATAGCTATTTAATTTATGGGAATAAATTAAATAGTTATTGCGAAACTTATGCCTATATATATATATATATATATATATATATATATATATATATATATATATATATATATATATATATATATATATATATATATATATATATATATATATATATATAAATTAAATGTATTTAATGTCTTATGTTTTGTATATAAGTGTAAAAATAATTTAGTTCCTAACGTTTTTAAAAATATTTTTACTTTAAAGCCTGTCAGTAAATATACCCTAAGAACTAATGATTTGCTTAACCAAATTTTTTGTTAAACTAAGTTCGACAAAAATTCATCCGTTTTGCAATTAGTTTTGTATTGATTATCGTGCACCATAACTTTGGAATAAAGTTATTTTGCAAAACTTTGATTTGCTTTCTTCTTACCCTGTTTTTAAAGCTAAATTTAAAAGTTTTATTCTTTCCATGGACAACGTACTTATGTACAACTAGTTTAGTAACATTTTGAAAATTTTGACTTTCTATTAATAATAAGTATTAATTTATTTTACTGTGTACATTAGGTCAGTTTATTTTGTTTATAGTATTAGTCTATATACTTTATAAAGTTTATTTTGTTTCATCATTGTAAGAAGTTTATAAGTTTATTTTAACTCGTCATTTTAAGAACTTCATTACTACATTTTAAAAAACGGTTTTATTAAGGTTCTGATGACAAAATCTTTGTGATCTTTATTCAGTTACCTTAATGATATTGTTTATTATTGTAAATTTGTAAAAGGTAGCTATTATTATTATTTTATTTTTATCGCTATATAATTGTACAACGACAAACTATTGTAAACAAAAAAATTAAAAATTCAACCAAGGAAATGTATAATTTTTTATTGTTTTATTTGAACGTAATCAATAAATATTAAAGCCTCATTATCTAGTAAAAGGTTTTTTTTTTGAATTTTGGATGAAATAAATTCCATTTTCTTTATTCCATTATTTTTAATTTAATTTATAATTTATTTTTGTTGTTGTTCTCAGACTCCAATCAACGCAATTTTTTGCAAAACATCCTTTTTTGACATAAGTACAAACACATAAATATTGTGAGTTTGCTCTATATTGAAGTTAGTTAAAGTTAATTTCTATCAGACTTGCCATTTTTGTATACGTTTTGATTCACCAATATTAATCAAACCATTTTTCAGAGTAACACCTTTCAGTTTGGTCATCAACCCTTTTATTAGACAGAATGAAGCTGCCATGAGTTCAAGAATAGTCCCAATATATGCTAAACTGTTTATGGGTGTATTAGATATAAAGATCATGAAAAACTTTCAAAACAACAAAAAGTTTTATAAGCGTTTTATAGATAATATTTTTAAATTTAATAAATATATTGTCACAGGGACATTTAAACAGCCTCCTATTTGTGATACTGTTATTAATTTATTATAATATATAACAACTAATCAAATACTATAAACGTACTCTGACATCTTAAATACATTTTATCAGGTTATCGTATTATGCAAAACAAACCTACAATATTATGTTTATGTATGTTTATATATTTAAATCATAATATATCCAGGTTACATGAGTTAGAGGAGGGTGGAATATGAGTGCACATACTTGTAACCATTCCAAAAACTTATTTACCATTGCGTGACTGATTCTGATAGACTACATACACAAAATAGATAATTTAAATGAATAAAAGATAACCACAAAATTAAATCTATAAAGTTGAAAACTTGGTATAAAGTATTTTTCATCAAAACAAAATAAAAATGTACTTACTGAAGAGATAAATGAACAATCGAAAAACAAAAGCTTTTTTTAATCTTATAACCCCCCATTTTACTCCCAGCGGGGGTTTGTTTTTATAAAGTTACGTTCTAAATGTATTTTAAATGTCTTATAAATATTCTTACGTAAAGAACGTATAAAAAATGTTTAGAAGACATTTAGAACGTAACTTTTAAAATCAAATGCCCGTAGGGCAATTTTTAAAAATATTTGGCACAATGAAATGGCGCAGGGAGAGACAATTTAACACAATTCTTTCTTATTAGGAAACTATATTATTTTGTTATTATTATTTTACTTTTGTAGTTCAAGTAAAATTTTTAAAGTTTTTAATAGTTTGTTTTAAAAAAATAGTCCTAGTTTGATTTTTAATAATCTTGATTAAGTTATATATGTCAGTGTTTAAAACATTATTAATTAATAGGGTGTCCCCCAAAAAAAACTTTTTTGCATGTATTTCCCATTCTTTTATGTCTACTGAGTTCAGATCTTAGACTAAAATTTTTTTTAATTTTAAAATTTTTGTGACCTCATATTCAGCTATGTGTAAAATCTCAATTTCTTCATTTTTGATAAAATTTGAGATTTTTTACATTTTTTTTAGATGCAAGTCTAGCAATTTTACGATTTTAATGTTCCTTACCACATGGGATTTAGAATGTTTTTAGACTATGTGAGAATCATTCAACCTGGGCTGTTTGGTACAGAAGGTTCATTAAAACTTTATTCACATAGGAGACGATAGCAATGACTAGTTGAACAACCTTTGTGTTTTCTTTATTCTACTTTCTTTTAACTGTTTTTTTCTATATTATTATGGTTATAATGGCTAAAAGTAATAATTTGAAGTTGTTTTTTTTATTTGTATACAAACAATTTTATTTGCATTTATGTAATAGTAATATATATCTTCAATATACATTTATTAACATAAAAGATGTATCATAAAATGTAATTTTACCAGGGGTTATTTGAATGAATTTTTTTACTTATTTGTTATAGGATTAAATAATAATAAAAATTTTAACTGAAATAATGGGTCGTAGTGAAAAAAAAAAAAGGGGGAGAAGAGAAACTACAGCGTATCAACAAATCCAAGAAAGCTGCTGTTTTAGGAGACAAGTTCAGACACGAAATTATAACTAAGCTGAATGAAAAGAAGCTCTGTGCATTTTGATGGAAAGAGGATGAAACAGATTGAAGAAGATCTAAACATAACTGTTTATGTAGAAAAGATACTGGTTAGTGTTACATCACCTGGTATGGATGACACTGAGGACATACTGCTGGGTGTTGTTCAGACAGCAAGCTCCAAAGGTGACCAAGCTGAAACAGTTTTAAATCTCCTACAATACCTTGACATTCTAGATCAAATATTTGCTGTTTGCTGTGACACTAAAGGTTTAAAACTGGAATACGCTCTGGTGCTGTTGTTACATATGTTAGAGTCACACATATCGCAATTTATGGAGGTTTTGACTATAAAGAAAAAAAGTCCAAGAGCTAGGGTTCTATACCAACTCCAGACAAAATGGTTTTTAGTCAAAAAGGAAGTTGACAAGATGGTTAACCTAGTTAGATTTGATTGCAGTCCGATTTTAGCTGGATCGCTTTGTCACAAAATTGCTAAGGAATCTCTGGAGTTTGGAATAGAGGCCCTTACTTCTAAAACATTTTTCAGGAATCATTACTGGAAACTATGTGAACTTTTTGTTTTCTATAACGAATTTAAATCAAAAATAAAAACGGGTATATTTAAATGCGATATTTCAGACCACTTCCCTATATTTCTTATCTCACAAAAATGCGATAATATCTATGCAAAAAAAATTGAAAAAATTACACGACAAATAGATGAAAAATTCATTGAAAATTTTAATAGTCTTCTAGCAGATTTAAACTGGGATGACCTCCTTGATATTGTACACACAAATAAGGCATACAATAAGTTTCTAGATAAATTACAACAACTTTATAATACAGTGTTTCCATTAATTACAAAATGTGTGAAAAAAAAGACATTATCAAATCCATGGATAACTCCGGGAATTATCAAGTCGTCAAAAAAAAAACCAACGACTTTATAATAAATTTCTCAAAAAAAAAACTTTCAACAATGAAACCAATTACAAAAATTATAAACGTATTTTTGAGATGGTTATTAAAAGGTCCAAGAAGTTGTACTATACCGAGCAATTAATTAAACATAAATATGATCGGCACAATATTTGGAACATTATTAAGGAAGTAATTGGTACGAAACAAACTGACAGAAATATTCTTCCTATAAATCTAACAATTGATAATAAAGTTATTTCAAATAAATCTTTAATTGCCGAAACACTTAATCAATATTTTGTAAGTGTAGGTTCCACTTTAGCGTCAAAAATAGAAACCACTCAAGTAAACTTTGAGACATATCTTACTCCTAATAAGACCTCTAAAATGGATATTTATGAAATTACTGAAAATAAACTTATAGATGCAGTAAATCTTTTAAAACAAAACAAAAGTGTAGGAGTTGATAATATTAGTAGTAATGTAATAAAAAAAACAATAAAATACTTGATAATCCCTCTCTTACATATTTTTAATTTCTCTTTAAAACAAGGTGTCTATCCTGAGAAACTTAAAATTGCAAGGGTTATACCTATTTTTAAATCAGGAGATATTTCTAATTCTGAAAATTACAGACCAATTTCAATTCTCCCTTGCTTCTCAAAAATCTTAGAGCGAATTATGTATAATCGGATTTTGAATTTTTTAAATACAAATAATATTTTATATAAAAAACAATTTGGATTTCAGCCAGGTAATTCAACTGACCATGCCGGTATTAATATTGTTCATGATATATTTAAAGCATTTGACAAGAAAAAGTTTACTCTTGGAGTTTTTATAGATCTTAGCAAAGCTTTTGATACAGTAGACCATAATATTCTTATAAAAAAACTCGAAAGTTATGGTATTAAAAGCACATATTTAGATTGGTTCATAAGTTATCTAAACAATAGAAAACAATACATATCATACGAAAAAGGAAAATCTTCCTATATGACAATAAATTGCGGTGTTCCCCAAGGTTCAATTCTGGGTCCTCTTTTATTTCTTATTTATGTAAACGATTTTCATAAGTTTTCAAACATTTTAAACTCTGTTTTATTTGCAGATGACACGAATTTATTTTACTCTAATGAAGATATTAAACTTTTATTTAAAATAGTAAACAAAGAACTTTTAAATCTAGCGGAATGGTTCAAGGCGAACAAATTGTCCTTAAATTCAAATAAAACTAAGTATACTTTTTTTTATAGAGTTCATGATAAAGAAAACATTCCACTAAAACTTCTTAATCTTTATATTGGCAACTCTAAAATAATTAAAGAGTCATCAATAAAATTTTAGGAGTGATACTTGATGAAAACTTAACATGGAGAGAACACATAAGTACAATAGAAAATAAAGTTTCAAAAAATATTGGTATACTATTTAAAGCCAAGCAGTTTTTAAACTAAAACTGCCTAAAAATTTTATATTTCTCCCTCATACATTGTTATATAAACTATGCAAACATTGCCTGGTGCAACTCTAATATAAGTAAAATTAAAAAACTGCTTAGTAAACAAAAACATGCTGTCAGAATTATTTCAAATGCAGGTCGATTCACACATACTAAAGAACTATTTAATAATCTTCACATACTCAATGTTTTTCAGTTAAACCTTTATCAAATTCTTGTTTTTATGTACAAACTTCATAATAAAATATCACCTATAATATTTAGTACACTTTTCAATAAAATTAATCACATGTACCCTGCAAGATTTTCTAAGTACAATTATGAGCAACCTAAAATGCATTATTTGGCTACCAAATTTTCTATTGCTATAAGAGGTCCTAAATTGCGGAACGCTTTATTAAGTGTCGAGCTGAAAAATTGTTCTTCTCTTTACCTATTCAAAAAAAATTAAAACAAAAACTTATTAACGATGTTAATGAATTAAATTCTTTTTAAAAATTTTTTGTTTCATTTTTTCTTTATTTTTAACAATTATCTTATTAACTCTAAAAACTATCCTATTAGCTTATCTATAGTTTTGATTTTTTTTTTTTTTTTTTTTTTTTAATTGCTTTTTACTATTTTCTTTTGATTATAGATTAGTAACTAGTCTTAACATACTTGTAAATAATTGTATATAATTTGTTAAATGGCACAAAGTAATTGTATATTTAACTTTTAATGGTTGTACACGCTTGCTTATGAAAGCACGTCGGGGTGTAGTGATAAGGCAAGTATTGTCTTCTTTTAACCCCGGTCATGTAGATCTTATTTATATTACACGACATTGTATTCTTTTTTTTTTACTGACGAAATAAATAGAAAAAAAAAAAAAATTTGGGAGGAGATGTATAAGGATTTCGTTTCAACCAGCCTGGAGTCTGGCATGAAACTAGGTACAGAAAAAAATTAAGAAATAAAGAAAAAATAAAACCTCATAATAAATTATAAAAGTTGTGTAAGTTTAATTAATAACATATAAATAAAAAATTTTATAAATAAATTTTAATGGTGACAAAATCTTACTACTTAGATTTATGACTGATGTTTTATACATTCTTACCCTGAGAATAACAGAGAAGGTCACCATGATTAAGAACAAAGTGAAAAAAATGTTGATAGGGACAACAGCTTTCTTCACATCTGTCTGCGCCTTGGTTTTTAAAGTTGCATTTAGTTGCAAATTCACCCTCAAATGATCTATTCTTTTTCAAGAATGCTTCTTGCATCAAAAATAAATATCCTAAGTTTTGTTGGGATCTGTTGCCAGCAAAGAAATAACTAATATATGAGCAGTTGGTTCTGCTATCTCTTTTTCTTAACCTCGTCGGTTTTTTCTGCCATACATCTTTATTTATCAATAAAGATGTAAGGCAAGAGGTAAAGAAAAAGATATTGGACGGATTAGTTCAGTATGATGTTTCTGAAAAATCCAAGATCGGAAAACTTAAGCTACCAATCATATCAGAGTCCACAGAGCTTTGGGATCCAGATCCAGAATACAAGTTGGCTCCGGTTAAAGATTGTAGATGTCCCTAATGGTGAAATAGAGCTGTGGATAATGGAAAAACCCCAACTCATTGGATGTGTTAAAAAAGTTTGCAAAAAATTTGAATCGCGTCAACGATTGCACCGAGAGAAACATGTCTTTTTTTCAGCACTTTGTAGGTGGATAGAAATCATGCATCAAAAACTTACGCTGGTGTTACACCAGCGTTAGTTTTTGATGCATGATTTAAATGATGATTTAAAGGTTCTTTAAAAATCCCAGTTAAAAAATATATAAATTATCATTTCTGGAATATATATTTTTTGACACATTTTGTATTATTATTGTAGAAATATGAATAATTTTGGTTTTCAACAAAAAATGGAATTTTACATATTGCTGAAACTAAGGTTTGAAAATCATTTTATATGTACTTGCAATCAGGAGACATCAAAGAATGGGAAAAAACTGCGTGCACTTACAAATTTATGACACCTTATTAATCAAGACATATTTAGTTTAAACTGCAAGATGTGCCACCAACACCACTTATCAGCGGTATTAGTACTGCTGGTTATTAATATTGGTACCAGCGGAAAAACAACTTTTTTAACAAATAATTAAAAACTAGCATTTATGGCGGTGGCCAAGTTTGATTATTAATTCATGATGTTTGGACACTTGTTTTAACAGAACATTCTTTGTTGAATCAAGTGTTTTTTATTATATAAATCATAAAAATATAAACTTCTTTTTTACTCAGCAGTTTCTTCACAGCCATTCTACTTTCCTTTATTGTGCATTATTGTTTTGTAACGATAATTGTAAATAACAATATTTAACAAACTAAAAATAGTTAAAATAACAAAATAAAAACAACCGAATCAACTTTACATTTTGAAAATAAATAAGGGAGTTTAATTCTATGACAGATAATGTAGAAATGGATTTTTTTTTATTTGGATATTTATCAGTTGTTAATGCTCCTGTAACTAATATAGCGATAACACAAAAATAAAAAGAAATGCTGATATTAGTATGTATGGTGAAATTGTCTGTGACGAGACAGTGGATGCAAAAATTGAAATTCGGTGGAAAAAAACAAAGCCTAAGTTTTTCTAAAACAGTTTCAAAATCTTGAAGTTTATTAAAATAAAATAATCCAATTTATCAAGTTTAGTTTTTAAATAACTTTGTTTTAAGACTATAATGACAGCTTTTGCTAAGAGATTTGTTGGATCAGGTTTTATTGGTTTTTTTATGCAAGCTTTAGGGCATATTATTTACCCTTTCCTTGAAAAGCAGACACAACATCTTAAACTAAATAATGGGTTGAAACATCAATTTAAACATGTTTGTGAGATGTGAGATTTCATATTTCACAAATATGTTTGCAAATTCAATCACATTTGCTAATTTATTTACATTTGGAATGCGTTGTTTGTTTCCACATCGGTTTCAAAATGAAGGGTCGCATAAATGTTCCAACAATGAGATAACGCGCTTGAAAAAATATTTGTATCGGGGCTTAGAAGTATAACATCAGCATATAAAACCAAAGTACGGTTACAATGTAACAATAAACTTGTATCAATGTTACAATAACCTAGTATCAGTTTAATGTAGCATAATCCTAGTAGCCTCAAGGTCACTACGAAGTTTGGGCAATTTAGTACAAATTGAATTTCTGAGGCAGTATGTGCTATCATCCTATGTAATAAGTAATTCTAGATCATTGATTGCATAAATTTTCCACTCTTCTAAAAGAGATTTGACCAATTCTTCTTTATTACTGTCTAACTCATAAACATCTTCCATTGCTTTGCTATTTTTTGATCAGGTCCAAGATAGTAACATTCTGGACAGCAGATTCGGCTATTTTTTGTCGCTCAATGTGTTTAATATATATAGCCGGATATCTGTCCATTACAAAATCAATTATGTTTGACTTATATTTAGCAGCTAAACTTACTATCATTGTGAAAATCAATCGACTGAGTTTTGCGAAATTTTTGGGTATAGTTTTTAGAACTTGCAATATAGCCAAACTGAATAAAACTAATGCGTTGTTTTGAGGAATTTTCACTAACAACTAATCGATGCATTTAAACACACTCAAAGGTTTCGACTTCATTGTTTTTATTGAAGATCACTAAATTTAAAAGATGTCAACTGAGGCGAGAATATTCTCAATGAATACCTAAAAGCTTCTTGCATATTTATGTCACAGTTACGTAATTATAGCAAACAACAAACCTAAAGGTTGCAGACATTTTTTTAAAACTAATGTTTTTCCACTGAATTATTTAACTGTATTTTTGTTGCTTGCAAAGATCTTAGCTTTAACACTTTATTAGAAAAGATTTTTAGCTTAAACATATTCATCCTTCTAAAAATATCTAGATTATCACTATCCAGGTAAACTAGATAAACTCAAAACAGTAATTTCTCTCATCTGACAGGTTTGATCTAAGTTAATCTAAATGCAAAAAAAAAAGTTTTTAATAAAGCGTTATATTACTTATTTAAAATGGGCAAATTAACTGAAGGAGGGGTTGCTCCTAATTATTAATCCCTTATTCTACACATTAAGCGTGCAAATTATGATACTTATAGTTGAAAAAATGCATTGTAGGGTGTACTAAACCCTTTACCTAAAAGTTATGGCTGTTCTGTAAATGGCAACCAGGTTAATTTTTTTTTTTTTCTTTTTTTTTTTTTTTTTTTTTTTTTGTATGTATTTAGGTGCTCCCAGAAGTCCTTACGGTCTTATCATAGAGCACCGCGGGAGAGCATTTAACGGGAAGTTCACGCCTCCTTCCGTACCAATGTCAATTGTTAGGCTAGAGCTGACGTCGAACCTCGGACCTCTGGATTCTGAGCCAGAACTCTAACCACTGCGCCACGGCTGCTCACGGCTGGTTCGGACAACACTACCATCTGCACCCAATTCACTTCTTGATTTTGTTAACTGTTCTTGTA
This sequence comes from Hydra vulgaris, assembly GCF_022113875.1. Taxonomy (NCBI): domain Eukaryota; kingdom Metazoa; phylum Cnidaria; class Hydrozoa; order Anthoathecata; family Hydridae; genus Hydra; species Hydra vulgaris. The sequence continues at coordinate 13,403,394 of NC_061157.1, read as the reverse complement.
AATCTGGTTGTACTTATAAATTGGTGTTTCTGTAATCTAAATAGATTCACGTATCTATCTTTGTTCGTGTCTGAGAACAGATCTGACGATGTCAGTTTTTGATAATGATAGCAATGATGATAACAAACTTGTTGAATAAAAAAAATTAAGTTCATGCAATTTTATCTATTGATGCTTTAGTTGCTTAATTCTTGTTTCACCCATGCTAAAAAAAAAACTTAAATTTTTGTTACACCCGTGCTATATATGAGTACTAACACTTAAATTTTTGTTACACTCATGCTATATACAAATACTAACACTTAAATTTTTGTTACACCCCCATGCTATATACGAGTACTAACACTTAAATTATAGTAACTAAAATGAAAACCTTTTAAAACAAGCCCAGAACGAATAAGTTTTAAGAAGAGAGGTGCCATTGAATTGAAAGAAAAAAATTCTCAATTCTTGGTCTAAATTATCTAACTGGCTGAACTAAAAAACCCAAGTTTTCTAACAGAGTTAGCTAAAATTCATTTATGGAGGTGAAAACTGATTTTATTTTTATTTATTTATTATTTATTATTTTCTTCCTTAATCTTTTATATAATATAACTGATTCCAATAGTCAAATCTATTTGTAAATTTGAAAATGAATTATCTAATTTAGAATTTCGTCTATGAAACAGAAATGCTATAATTTTTTTCAATTTTACCACATTAGTGTTCAAACTTAAAGAATTAAGAGAAATTCAAGACTAAAGCATGATAAATTGAGTTATTTTAAAACCATCTTCAAATTCTGCATCATAGACTGGATTTTTTATATGCTCATCTTTAAAACTACAAAATTTTACCCCACTATCAAAAGTTATCCTTTATTAAAAGTTAAAGATTTAGCGAGAAAAAAAAGTTGCTAAAAAAAGTAATAAGTTCTAACTATAATATATTAGTATATCGTAAAGTATAAGTTTATGACCTAGATAAGGATCAGATTTTGTTTTCTTGTCTTCATCGCCTCTTTTAAATGTGTACCGAAAGTTATCTAAACATTTTGGTCAATAAAACATTCTTTTCATACCTAAAATTTTCGTCGCACCTGCGTTACCTGTATGAAATTAATGGATTATTGAATATACTAATTAATATACTCTTATTAATATAATTAATACACAAGATTACTGAACTTACTGATTAATATATTTAACAGTACCCTTTTGCTATCCGAACTTTCACACTGCTTACATTTCTATGATCTCAACCTTAAAATCAATGCAATTGTTATCCGAAATTAATGTCACATTACCATCAAGGTGCAAATAAACTGTTTTTTGAAATTTACCAATGTCACTGACTTAAGCATTCTTGCAAAATGTAGAAGTCAGTTTTTATTTGCTTTGCTATTTTTATATTAAGTTGAAAAATTAGAATGAGCTTATTTTTAGCTAAAATCATTGATTCTTGAGAAGTTTGTACACAAGTATTATGCAAATTACTTTTCAAACTGTGAAAGGTTGTTTGAGCTATAGATAAAGACATTCATATACACGCAAAAAGTTTTCAATTGTGAAGATCCTTGAACATTCTCACAAAAAGCAATAGCTGCCCTTTTATTTACTTTAGAACTTCTTCTTGAAGTATGAGCTATTTCATTCATACATTTTCTTCCTAAAGTATGAGTTATTTCATTCATACATTTCTTAGAGAAATAAAACTTTAAATTCCAATTGCATTCACGTTAAAAAATTTTGAAAAGTTATGCTAGTTGTTCAATATTTATGATTTCAATACAAGCAGAAAAATCAACCAATTATGGTTACTAGCAGGCCCGTCTTTACGCATGTCCAGCCTAGGCAGCCGCTGCGGGGCCAGGGCATTTAGAGAGGCCAACAAGGAATCAAATTTCTTTCTAATAAACTTTAATAATAAAAATAAAAGTGCAATTTTTCAATTAAAATGTTTTTTATTTACTAAAACAACTATAACTCCTACATAAATAACTTTTTTAATTTTTTTTAGCCAAGATTACCCAACAATTGAATTAGAAAAAAGTTATCTTTTCACAAAATTTTTATACATTATACTATCGGGTTTAATGTATTTCGACAATAAGAAAAGTTTACGAAATTAAGCAAATACAAATATATAAATAATGGCTAGGGCAAGAAAAAGACAAATTTAGTCTTACCACTAAAGTCCTTTAAAATAAAAGTGTCAAAAAAAGAAAAGAAAAAAAAAAGAAAATATGTGAAATGTGTATATAACACAAAAATAAATGTATATATACACAAAAATAAATAAATAAATAAATATATATATATATATATATATATATATATATATATATATATATATATATATATATATATATATATATAATATATATATATATATATATATATATATATATATACACACACAAAAGTGTAATATATCCAAAAGTATATGAATACAAATAAAAAAGACTTTTGATATAGTTTTTCTTTACTTGATTTACATTTAAAAACCTTTTGAATTTATAAATTTAAAAGGTTTGTAAACTTAAAACAAGTTAAGCAAAATTGCATCAAAAACCTTTTGCATTTGTATTTATTCATTTGGATATATTACACTATAATATTGCTTAAAATATGTTTCTTTCATTTTATTATTTAACTATTTATTTGATTATTTATTTGATTATGTTTCTTTCATTTTAATTCTTTGTTTTGTCTCAAATCTATTTGAGACAAAGCAAAGAATTTTTGAAATATCTTTTTTTATAAAAGTTAAGTTTTTTTAATCTATGTTGGCGAAAGAAAATTTGTTTGTTGCATTGTATATGCCTGGGATGAAACTATGTGACGGATTCAGAATGGACATTTTTTTGCATTTAGATTAACTAGCCTATCCGCCTAGATCCGTCACTGCTCTGTTGAGCCCGTAAATACGACGAATTGACGTCTATTGAGGTATCAGACTTTATTAGGAAAAGAAAAATGGTTTCTGAGGTTAAAATTTTTAGTCACCATGGATCAACTAGTAACTGAGATTGAAAGGTGAAGACAAGCTTATGCTTCTCTTGTTTTGGATTCTTTGTCCGTCTTTTAGATATGGATTCTGTTGTGATCACAGCGTGCGCTAAAAAACTTTTTTAAATTTTCCTAAATTATGTCGACATTTATATTCTGAATAAAAACTGCATTGCAAGAACTTTGTTTCCAATTTAGTTGAAACTAATATTAGTGAATCCAAAAAAAACAAATCATTTCAATTTATTTTGGGTTATTTAATCAAAGAAACTTGAATCTAGTCTCAAACGTCAATGTTGTTCTAAGGATGTTTTTCTCTGCTTCTCTTACAAATTGTTACAAAGAAGACTTTTTTTTTAAACTTCAAAAAAGTATTGAAAAAAAGGAAATTGCTACAATTCTAATACTAGACAAAAAAAATGTCTTTCAGCGCTTTCAGCATTTACTTGTTCGTTTTTGGGCAATGCAGTCGTTTTAGTTAGCAATATATTAGCATATAAAAAAATCGACTTGAAAAACGAATACTATTATTTTCGAGGAGAGGAGGGGGGTCTGGAGAGGCCACAACCGTTATTTCGCTTGGGGGCCAGGATTACCTGAAGACGGGCCTGGTTATTAGATATTTAAATAGCTGAAAGTAATAAATTTGCATTTGGATGCTTTAGAAGGAGCTGCAAAATTACATTTTGATTCCAAAGATGCTTCTTACTTTAGAGCAGAATCCTATCGATTTAAAACTTTCTTTTGTAACATTTAATACTATATTACTATCGTTTATTGTCACTTTTCCTCAGAAAATATTCTTTTGTTTTTAGTAATTATATCTGCTTAAAAAACTCATTTAAACACAAAAATAAATCTTTAATTATAACCAAGTTTTGACTGAAGGAAGGATTCCCACTGTTCTTTAAGAGCTTTATTTAGAGAATAATATTTTAGAGATTTTTAAGATAAAGTGTTTCTAAAGTGATTGCTAAAATGCTGCAACCACACTGCTGTTCTAAAAATGGGTTAATTTGATAAAAATTATAAAGTTTTTTTACTTTTTACAAAATGTATATTGAAACATATAGTTTTCAAAACAACCAAAACAACCATTTTGTTATATTTTAAAAAATTTATAAAAATAGCTCATTTTCCCCCTGTTAACACCAGAAACCGATTTACTTTAATAAACATATTATTTCATAAAATAAATATATATTATATAACTATTTTATTTAAAATGAGTACAAAGTTTGTGTAATTATCTTAGTATTCCACATCTTTTCATAAAATATATAAAAAAGCTTTTTTTATCAAAAAATATTTGTTTTCAATAATAAGAAAAAACTTGAAAACAAAACGCTTTTTTATTGGGCGCCTTCAGTATATATGGTTGAATTCGAGTTGCCTTCAAAATTTTTTGCTTTATCAAAGATACATTTAGGATTTTACATTCTCTATCATTGAAGTTACAGTGTATTTAAATAAATAAAAGATGAATATACTCACGGACTTAAATCAAAATTTTTAAATTTTATTCCGTTTTATTAAATTTAAATTTTTAAAAATTTTTAGGTTAGTTTAGAGTTAAGCTTGAAACCAAATCTTTCCTAAAAAAAACGTAATCATTCTCTTGGCTAAAGTCTTAACTTTAATATGAATACACGTGAAGGTACCATGTTTCATGTTAATAAAGTATAAAAATTTAATGAGGGCTTTTCACTCCATTTAATTTTTTTTTTTTTTTTGACTTTACGTGGTCACGTCTGCTTTTCATCATTTATTTTTTAATTGTAAACTTTCGGTTGTTTTATGTTCATTAACTTGATTTCTTCTGTTGATTTTCCACCCTCCTTTTTGATCGACGAAAAATTTACTTCGATTGTTTTGCTGTAAGCTTGAGTAAATTTTATATAAGTATCTAAGTAAGTCGTCAACTTTTTCTTTTTTGTTATTCTGGATTTTATCTTGAAAAATATTTCCTAGCTCACTGAAAAAATATCTCAGCTTATCATTAGTGTTTTTAACTATAATATTTTTTTTGTCAACGGAAACTTGATTAGTTGTTTTTTTAACGGCGCTATCGTCGAAATCACCACACGGTAAACAACTGCATATATCTGGCTGACAATTGACACGAATCCATTCTTTCTAAAAATATTCAGGGTATATAGATGCATATAATATAATTGGTATAAAATGTTTCATAAGAAATAAAAATATTATTACTGTTTAAATTTAATACTGTTAACTCTCACACCAATTAGTTACCATACAATTATAAACATATATGTTACATACATTTAAGTTTTCCTTTTTTGGACTAATTTTTTAAACCGCTTTGGACTATCAGTATTTGTGCATATAAATGTTTGATAGTCTTCAAATCTTAAACATGTGGCGCTTCAGTTTATTCATGTGGTATCGAGGATTGCGTTTAACTCCAACTAGAGACTATAACCTGCAACCATGGATCAGGAGTAAGTGCTTATCTTCATAAGCACTTACTCCTGATCCAAGAAGATCCATTGAAGAACAAAGATATAAATGGCAAAAAATAAGAAATAAAAAGTTAGAAAAATAGCAGATAAAAAACAAGACATCAGTGAGCTATCAATGAGTCACAGGAACATCAAATTTAGAATTTTAGCTGCGTCTCAGTAAATAATAAATATAATGATTGCAGCAGCTCCGTATAATGTTTGAGAAAGGTAACAGAAATAGTGACATATTCAAACTTTGATGTGTTTATATCACATATGTGAAGGCAAACATAAATGTGAGGGCAACAACTTAAACTTGATACCTGATACTATTATAAACTTGAATATTATGGATTCAGAAACAAAAATTTACTTCGGTTTAAATTATCAAACAAATAGAAAGCGATTTATATAATATTATTCAAAAGAAAAAGTTTAATATAAAGATTATTGTTCTTACTATACATTATATATATTTATCGTCAAATTACAACGCGTATAACACTGCCTATTACTAATACACATATTTATACCATACAACCTCCGTACCACCATGTTAGTAACGATACTACTTATTTGATTTTATTTTTATTAATAATATTTTATTTTTTCTTTATTACTAATATTTAATCGTTTTTTGCAACTGCAGTTGTCTTGATTTTTTGCGATTGCATCAATTGAAAGCATTTGGAGTTATTACTAATTGTACCTTTATATATAGACATTTAATTAATTTTTAAACACTAAAATTTTTTACTATGAAATTTAAAATTTCTTGATGAATATCAGTCTAGTTGAAAATAGTACAAAAAATATTTCATCAACTTGTTGCTCTCACGTTTGGGGCAGGGGGGGCTAAGATTTTAGGGTTTCTTGTTCCCATTCTCCTATCACAGTAATTTTTTTTAAAAAGAATCTTTTCGTCATACATATGAATGTAAAAAAATTTGGAATATTCTTGTTGTTTATAAGTTGGTTATTTCAACCTTTCTAGGCCACTGAGTAGTAGAAAATCACTTAGCAAAATTTTTTCCATTTGAAATGAAAAAATGAAAAAAAAATTTTCTATATATATATATATATATATATATATATATATATATATATATATATATATATATATATATATATATATATATATATATATATATATATATATATATATATATATATATATATATATATATATATATATATATATATATATATATATATATATATATATATATTAATAAAGCAACTATTCTAGTTAAATGGTTTTCAGCGTATAAAATTTTACTTGATATATATATTCGCAAAAAAGCAGCCCAATCAAAGTACAACTAAAAATATAATATATTTTTAGTTGTAATATATATTTTTTATTTTTTGTTTAAGGTGTCCCAAGAAGATTGGTGTAAGGTAAGATAAGGTGCCTCGAGCGTCGTGAAAGTACTCTGTGAGCCTGCGTTTAAATTTCTGATTTTAAATAATTTCACCCTACAAGCTCTGTTTACTTATACTATTATTAAAGGTATTAAAGTTAATAATTTAACTGTCAAAGGAATATTTAATAAAAATTCGGGCATTAAGTATTTACAATCTAATATGACCCTGAAACAATTTTAATTAAATGTCGTTTGACAAAAGTAGAAAGCAATTAGTAAATTATATAGTAAACTAGATAGCAAATTAGCACCAATAAAAGAATTGTTTGATCGCAATGTTGATACTTTAAAAAACCTTTCTTCACCTTCAAGTTGCACAATAATTGACAAACTTCGCTTTAAATGCTCATTTTGTGAGTATATACCATTAAAAGTGGATAAATACACTATAAAGTTATTAATGTTTTGCGATTCAAAATCCTAGTATATGATAAATAGTAAGATATATACAGGAGAAGATTTTACATTACGGAGGAGTTGCTGAGTATTATTTATTGGAATTTTCAACTATTATTCGTGGATCTAACAGAAATATCCCATATGATAACAGATTTACTTCTATCCCTGCAGCCAAAAAATTGCAATCAAAAAATTGTTATAACAGTTGGAACAATGAAAAATACTGAAAACAGAAATACCTACCGTTTCTTGGAAACAAAAGGCCGCCACAAGAACATATCGATGTTTGCTTTTCACAAGGAATTTATTTTGCTATCAGATGTGTCTCCAAAGCTAAGCAAAGAAAAAAGAAAAAAGAGTTAGTACTTTCCACTATGCACTTTTAACCAGACCAAGACAAATACGTTCATTTACCAGAAAAAATACATTTTTACGAAGGTAATGTGTGGATACAATCAAACAAAGGGGTGTATTGATACAACCAAACAAAGGAGTGTATGGATACAATCAAACAAAGGTGATATGTGGATACAATCAAACAAATGGGGTATGTTGATACAATCAAACAAAGGGAGTGAATATGCTTGATCAGATTTATCATACTTATGCTTCTCGGAAACAAAACATACTTATTATTTTTTACGGAACTTTAAACGTCGTCGGAATCAATTCTATAATATAAATGCTTTAATCCAGCGCTCCCGCTTTTTTAAGAATAGAATAACTTATCTGAAGACTTATCTTATAAAATCTTACAAGAGGATCGATTTTTATATAAATTTTTTAAGATGCATTTCCAAGTAAGTATTTGCGGTATATTATGATAAAGTGTTATTTTATGCTCCAGTCCGTTCAGAATTTAAATCTGGAAGATATTTTTACTCGTTTTGCTCAACGAGGAAAAAAAAGGTTTTTCTCTATGTATTTTTAACTTATATTAAAAATTAAAAACGAGTGACATTTCAAAAAGTTATTTGTTATGAAAATACCTAGACTTTTACGATTTTTTTCAGTGACGAATCCAGGAATTTTTGGTGGGAGGAGGACGGGAGGATGTTAAATTATTTTTGTATCTTGTACCATATTTGTGTCTCCCAAAAAATAAAAAAAAGGTTCTCAATTTCTAAGATATTTTAGAACTTTCAGATTCTGGTGGGAGAGGGGGGTGCATACCCCATACGTACATCCTCCCCCCTGGATCCTTCACTGGATTTTTTCAACTATATTATGTGAATAACTTAGATATAATTCAACTTTAAATAGTTTATTTTAAGGTTTAAAAAATCTCACTCATTGAAAATCTAAAGTATTGATCTACTACAAGTTAATGAAAAAAGCGACATTTATTTTAATTAAATATTGAGGAAGCGAAAAGAAGTCTTAGTAAGGAACTTTTCATTACAATGTTATGAAAAGTTTTTATAAAAACCTTTATGAAATTTTTTTTTGTTTTAAAGAATACTTCCATATTCTAGGGTTCGGACTGTTGTAATTATAATTGTAAAAACTAAATATTACAATACATTAATATTGTATTGTAATACCAGAGATGTAATTAAAACATTATTTATTGTTATTGTATTGCTGTGATGAAAAACAGTTGCAATAACTATTTTATTGTTTTTGTTCTAACAATAAATTGAAATCCTAAAGCTATTGTATTGTATTGCTGTAATGTAAAACGATCACAAATATTGTGATCGTTTTACATCACATATTTATACTTTATATTGTTTTATGGGGTAAAAAACAATTACAATTACTATTGTATTGTGTTGATGAAAAACAATTACAATAACTATTGTAGGGTATTGTAGTGCTATTTCAAAGTCCAATAGTTATTGTATTTTAAAGTATTTAGATTCTTTTTTTACGCATTTATTATTATTTGCATACAAAAAAAATCAAAGGCGCCCGTGACGCTTGTTTTTAACAGTCATTTACATAAATTTTATTTGTTTTGAGAAATGAAGTGAAGCCAGAAAAGTCAAAGAAGTATATATATTACGTATACTTAATAAATATTAAACTTAGGAGCGCTTGTAGCACCCGTTTTTAGCAACCATTTACATATGAGAACTACTTTTACCTTGCAACAATTTTTCTACATTTTCAATTTGCTCATCGCCTATTAAATTGTACTGTTAAATTTTGTAGGGGGGTCATTCTTGAAAAATGAGGCAGTTTAGAATACCAAATAAGTTTTGTTTTTGATTTATGTAACCAAATTTATGTATAACTTTGCAACTAGACTTAAAAGTCCAGTTACTTTTAAGAAACATATACACTCATAAAAGCCTCAGAGAAACAAAAGTCAAAGTTATGTTAGAGTTATATTTGAGTAACTTTCGAAACAGTTGGATAAATGCCTAGTGTAAAAGCAGATAACTAAGTGGAAGATATGGTTGTAATTGATCAAGTATACATGTTTATCCCTATCAGTAAAAGAGGAACAGGTCAGATCAAACTCACTTTTATAGAGCTATTTAAAGTTTGCAACTAGGAAAAGTGATATTCTAACTAGGAAAAGTGATAATCTCAACTAGGAAAAGAGATGGTCAGTAAATAAAATAGAAATAAAACTAATAGTTATATATTAGTTGTACCCTCTTTCAAGGTAAGTTAAAAGTCACCTTTTCATAGACTTGGAGACTGGACTATTAAAAAAATTTATTTATTTTGACATTACAATACCTTTTTTCATTACAATAGCAATAAATTGTTATTGTATTAAAAAGATGAATTTTAATACAATATTTATTGCTATTGTAGTGGGTCATTACATTTTTTTTTCATCCTTAACAATCAGCTCGCTTTAATGTGCCATGCAATGAAAATATTGTACTTGCTGTCCAAAAATATTTTTCAGTTTTGCTACCAAGCACTTCATAACTGATGCTCCATAAAAGTCAGTGCTGGCAACTTTTGTATATTCCAAGTTGCAGCTCAAAAGGATATCTTTAATATATGTCACCAAGGCATCTGAAGAAAGACCTTTGACGCATTTATATACTCTGATAAAATCTTCATTCACTTCTAAGTTGTCACTGCAAGTTCTTATATTAAACGACATTAGTTCCTTCTTAGTAATATCTAAGGAATCATCTGCAAGTACAGAATAGCAATGTTTATCTTTAAACAGTTCAACAATCTGTCTTCGTGCTTCTAAGGTGAGAAGTTCTTCTTGCTCTTGCAAGATGTCATGAGATAAAACATAATGGTTTTCAATCGCCAACGTTTCTAATGCCTTGTCACTTTTACTCTTATCTAAATTAAACTAGTAAATATTGGATTCTTCACCATTATCACCTCCTATAGCTACACCTTGTCGAAGCAACGTTTTCAATGTTCTGAAATGAGCAAGAAAGTCTTTTTCTTTGAACTGTTTGCTTCTCCATATGGAAAATTAATCAAATTGACTAAATGTACATAGCCATGCAAATACATGGCTATGTACATTTAGTCAATTTGAGCATTAATTGTTGTAAACTTTATATTTTCTTTACCAATCTTTAGAGCATTTGCATCCTTATGAAAACTGGAGTCCTCGTAATCTTTTAGTGCTACAGCAGATTTGCTCCATGTTTTAAATCTTTTCCCGACTCCATGCTTGAACACTCCACCAGAACATGAATCATATTTTGTACAGGTTTCACAAAAGACAGCTTTCAGTGGTTGATCACAAAATAACCAACTAAATTCTTTAAACCAAGTCTTAATACAAGTTCTTCCAATTCTGTCACTGTTTTTTTTTTATCAATTTCACTAAAATCCTCCGTTTTTCTAACAAGATTTTCTGTTTGAATTTCATTGGACTCCTGTTTTTCATTGGACTCCTGTTTTACTGTATTGTCTATTTTTTGGCTGCCTATGTCAAGTTTATCCTGATTTTGTAGTTCACCGTGAGGATTCTCTGAGAATCTTCTTTCAACATATAGTAATTTTGATCTGATAAGGTGATGCTGTTGCTTTTGATAATTCCTTAGTGTTTTTTTTTAAAGCCTTTCGGCCTTCGGCATGACTGTTCAGTGGTTAAAACTGTTACATTTAAGTTAAGGTTATAATTAAAAAATAAAGTAAAAATAGATATATATTTGTTAGTAAATAATCGTCGAAAATAATCACCACTCAAAAATAATCATCGAAAATAAAAAAACAAACTGAAAAAAACTCAAAAAACTATTGCTATTTTGCAAAACATCAACTAAAAAACATTTGGAATATATATAAAGAGTTAAAGCATAATAAGAAAAACTTGTGACGTATGTCGATAGTTGTGACGTATGTCGATAGTTGTGACGTATGTCGATAGCAAGAAGAATAAAATTTAATATAACATATTTTATTCAATTTCGAATTGATTTTTGGAAACATATTAGTTCTAAACGTGATTACGATTTACAAAATATTCTTTAACGTCGGTTTATTTATCGAGTTGTTTCTGAGTTGCACCACTGCTGCTTATTGATTCTGCGATATTTTTTCTCTTCAATAAAATATTTTTTAAAGTTTCATTTAAATCAATTTTAAACTGTTTTTCTTTAAAAAACTTGAAAAAAAATTAATCTATTACCATCTATCCCACCTGTTAACAGTTCCAGTTGGTAGATATTGATAATAAAATATTACATTTAAGTTAAATTATTATAATGAAAGTTGAATAATGAAATGCTTTTAAAGCACAAAAATTGACCATACCTATTTCGTAGAAAGGTCACATTCATGCTACCCTTGCCACCCAAGCCAAAAGAGCAGGAGTAGCAGTTGCTAGCCTAGGCTACCCCTTTCCGGCGTGCCTGTCTATAATAAATGAAATTAATTGTTGTTGTTTGAAATAACCGCTGATTTCAATGAACGTTTTTTCGAAATTCGCAACTCGCTTTTTGCTGATCTAAAATTTATCTTTTGAAACAAATAAAGTTGTAAATTAATAGGTTTTTTGAATTGATCTTAAAGAATTTTTCGAAAATAAAAAATTGTTTAATCTGTAGCTTGTGTATAGTTTACGCGATTATAAAATTAATTTTGCTTCGAACAAAATTAACTTATTATCTTATTTTAATCAAACAATTTATTTAAACAAAAGATGAAACTTTTTTTAAAGTAATAGTTGTGTATTTTTACTACAATTATTATTTTTTTTAAGTTACAAAGAAGTAGTTTTTCTTTCCTTTATCATTAGTTACCTAAAAGGTTCAAAATTTTAATATTTATCTTCTCTCTTTAACTCATCGTCTACGCGAATACTTAATAGTGAGATTAATCTACTACTATATACTACCATTACAAAAAAACATCGATTAAATGGTGGCATGCTACGTAACAAGCGTTGCTACGTTGCAAGTGCATTTATATGGCAATTCTATTATTTTGTTTATTTTTAATATGCTTTAATCTTTTGTTTTAACAATAAATGCAGTTCGTGCAATTTACACTTCTACAACAATCTACAACCATAAGATTATTTTTTTGTATCAAGCAAATTTTTGTTTAAGATGTTATCATTGTAATGCTTAACGTTGTTATCGCTAGTATAATCTTGATCGATCAAACTTAACATTAAACCAATGCGATAACGTTACCAAAAGCAACTGAATGTCAATTTTATTTATTTATTTATTTTTTTGATTATCACGACATTCATTAATCTTAAAGGTCTATAATTTGATTGCAGAGATCTATCAAATTTTAGATTTATTGAACCCATTTAAGAAAAAGTTAATAAAAAAAGATTTTAACAGCTTTTCTATCAGTATCCGTATCCATCAAAATTCACCAGTAATTCTCCCTGTCTCGATTGTGTGTTTGTGTGCTTTTAATTTAAGTCAGTTTTGATTTTAATAGTATTTTACTTTATGAAATGATTCAAGATTCTCGATGATAAAACTCTTAGGGAAAACGATGGGGTAAGAGTAAACGAAAACAAATAGTGAATGATTTAGCATTTTGTTGCTTTTGCATTTAATAATAACTAAAACAAAAAATCTTTAAAAATGCGAGGCACCGTATAGTGGAGAATTTTGTGCTCTATCTAAAGGTGTAAGTTGTTTTAAATTAATTATGCAAACATTAAAATTCTCACCCTAGTAAAAAAAAAAAATCAATTTCTAAACTCTTAAAACTAAAATTAAATTTTACTAAACTAAAAAGGTTGTTTTGTAGAAAGTTTTATGACGATCAAAATTCTATTCAAAATTAAATTTGCGAGCACCGTAAAAAAGTTATGAGCAAAAAACCGATATAAATGTTTTTCGAGGGAGTGTAAACATACTAATTGCTCAAACTTATGCATTAAGATGAGCGCTAAATTAATTAATAATTATAAACTAATTAAAACGTTAATAAATATGATTGTCTTTGTTATCTATCTAAAAAAATTTAAACAAAAATGACTTTCATTTGTGAAACGCAAACAACTTATACTGAAGAGCAATTGCAACTTACAGTAGAACAAATAAAAAAGGTAAAATATTACTCAGTAAAGCTTTAGAGTCATGCAACATACAAAAGAAAAGCTTCACAAGCGTGTGCACAAAAAATTCTAATCACATGGTAGAGGTACAACTACCGTGCTAAGTACAGCGTTTGAATTTGTTTTGTTTCAGTACTTATTAGTTTAGTCGATTAAAGATTCAGCAAAACGTTCGCAGATGTCATCACAATAGTTGGGAGTTATTTGGTATCTACAAATCAAGTTCATCTGTTTTTACCCAACGGTATAAAAGAATAATAATGGTATCAAGGTTTCACAAAACGATGGAGTCATAAATTAATCGTCAATATTTAACATAGGCAATATTTTGTCTATCAAAGCTTCTTTTTGTACCAATGACAAAGTGATTTCAATACTCTTCAGAAACAATTTTTTGAAGCAAATACCAACATTAACACTTCGTGCAATTTGCTGAATTTTGAAAAAATTGATTTTCAGGCGATCAAAGTAAACAGCATATAATATGCAGACTTGGTGCTAAACGCCCTTCAAAATTGGTAACAACAAAAAAATTAATTACACAGTCGGAAATTGCGTCAACGCTACGCCAATTCTTCGCTATTCTGCCACCATTAGTAGTTTACAAATCAATATTGCGTCAGTACAAAACTGCTGTATAAAGGGACCATCAAACACCGTATTTACAACATCCAAGTTGAGTTGGATGGAAGAGAAACAATTTATTCAATGGCTCATAAAGTATTCATACCGGCAATCATATTAATTCCAAGTAATTAGTTTAGTCTACTTAAATTGTTAAGCAGTTTAATCAATTAATCAAAATAAAATTTTAGTTACAGGTATTAACATTTCAGTCTTGGACGGAAACATTACACATGGTACTTGTAATGTTGCACGTAATTGCGTTAACAATAACATAAGGCTGATATTTTTACCGGCTCGTTTGTCCCACATATTGTCTCGTTGAACAAGTTTGGCAGAATTTCATGCAGCTACAAATTTCAACATTATAACAAAATAAATTGGTGACGCATTTACACGAACACAAATAATCGCTGGGTTTTAAAACACTGGTTTCTTTCAACTCAATATTAGCAAAGTTTGACCAATCAAAATTACAAATTGCTCAAACATTTTACTTACATTCTCAGCCTGCTTCATCATCTTCATTCAAACAAATCATCCTAGCTTATATTATCATCTAACATGAGTCAGCATCAAACTCCAACGATTCACAACAAATTTATTAATTTAAAAAATGTTTTAAAGCACCACCATGTTGCATGTTTAAAAATCAGAATGCTTTGTAAATTTGCCGTGAATAAAACTTGTTAACAAAACTAACTAAAACCTGTCCCCCGACCCCAAATGTGTGAACAATAAACTACTGAGTTTTACACGCTTACTATTCTAAACTCAATTTATATTCAATAACAAATTTCAAGTTTAAGTAACTCATTTCTCTCACATTTAGGGTCATAGAGTGACACAAGTTTTTTCAAGGCATTTTTTAAACAGGTAACAATCTCTGTGAATTAGCAAAGTATACTCATTAGTTTTAGCATAAACATACCCAAGTTGTAAAAGATTTTTTGCGGTTTGAGTATTTTAAATACATCATATTTATGCAGATAACTTGGATAAAGATTTTAATATTTCTAATGTCTTTGCAAAGCGACGATATAGAAAAAAATGTCTAAGTTTTTAAAATAGATTAGTAATTTAAAAAAAGAAAAGAAAAATAAAAGTTAAATAAGTTGCTGAAAATTTTTATTGCTATTGTTCATGTCTACTATATACCACATCATCTTTAATGATGTTAAACTAAGAAATCACTTTAACAGTGACTTTATAAGGATTGGTCTTTATGAAAATCTGATTTAGGGTCCAGGGTTTAAAGCAATTGCCTTAAATATAATAGGTTTGTAGCTTGAAGTCATCTGTGCAAAAATCGGTTAAGAAATCGGCATAAACTTCCTATATATTAAATAGAGTTTTTAGATTTGTGTTTCAATGTTTTATGTTTTGAAATGTTTTAAAATAAAACAATCATCGCTGATTGAAAAAAAAAATTATTGTTTTTTTTTGTTTAAACTTTTTTTAAATTTTTTAAATATAAAACTTTTATAATATAGAATTCAAAGGTGTCAACAGTCTTAAATTTTCAACTTTTGCTATTTTCTTTTAATCTAATAAACAGAAATGTATAACATTGTAAGAAAAAAAAAAATTCATGAAAAGTTATGTATATTATAACTATGGGCCAACTTACCTTGATAACGGAGTAAGTTGGCTCAGTTATCGAGGTAAATACACTAACAAAAGTTAAGCATGTTTATGTAAATCTATAATGAATCTAATTATTATTGGCGACCTATAAAAAACATAAATGTATTAAAAAACGAATATAAACTTTTGATAATTTTATTTTTGTATAGTCTAGGATCTTTTCAAACTTTTTCGATAAAAAAATAAAACGAAACATGAAATCCCTAAAAGTAACACTATAAAGAAAAAAATGTGAATCAACGTGCTATAGATTTGTGTTATTTATAATCTTGTGTAATGTACCATCTTTATACATTTTTATAAAGATGGTACCATCTTTTAGTTTAATTTTATAGTTTTTTGATATCACTTATTCGACTTTCTCGCTTTGTAAAATATTTTGTTTAATAAAAGAAAAGTTAATGTTGCATTATGAAACCGGGGTATCGCATTTTTTGCAATAGACAATAGTTAAACTATTAAAATAAATTAAACAATTTAACACCAAATATTACAAAGTTAATAAAATATAAAGAACTCAAAAAAAAAAAGTTTTATTAAGATATTTACAGCTAATATAAATTTTTTTTATAAATCAATCTTTTATTTGATATAAATTCACTCACCAATGAAATTCTTCCTTTCATTGACCCGTTTCCCAAACTCGCTAAACACTCTGCATTTTTTTTCATTAGTAACAGAGCAAGTATTACGATATATTTTAAATTATTTTTCATAATATATAAATCTGGAAAAAAAAAAGAGTCTAATAATTATTTCTCATTATATATTGTAATTAAAGTGCTGCACTTATATTACAATAAAACGCAATTATTAAGTAAGTCAATAAAATACGTTATAGACTTATAATTGCATATTTATTGAAATAATTTCAGTCTGTTTAAAAACAACACGGTTTATCAATCTCAATCTCAAAAAGTGAGAGGATAAATCAATGTATAAGTATAAAGCGAAATAGAATATTTTTATCCTTTTTTAAATTTTTAGTTTGTGAAAAAAGCTCACATATGCCACCATTTTATTGAACATTTCAAAGTTATCTTTTATGATTATATTATCCAAAACCTTAAATCCAGTGTCGTATCAAAGGGGCTATAAATCTAGGGGCCTCCAAAATTTTTAGAGGATCTTTTTTTTTTTTTTTTTATTCAGTCATTTTTCAGGTTCTGGTCCATAAAATGGCCTCCAAAAACAAAAATAGCCCCACGCCCCAAGAAGTCCTAATCCGTCACTGCTTAAATCCTACTCTCTTTTTAAAACTAAAATTATTCGATATTTGTTTTTCATTAACATAAGCAATAACAACTATATTTATACAAACAATTGTCAATAGTTTTATTATAAACCTTATTTTCTAAAATTGTTCTAAAAATCATTACCATAAACAAACCTGAAAAAAAACCATGCAAAAAATGCTTAAAACCTAAAGCCAGCGTGTATCTTACTTCATATACGTAATAATATTTTTTATCATTTTCCAAATGTAGTATTTATCTTGAATTATTGAGAATGTAAGTATTTACCTTGAATTAAAATTGTCACTTAGCAATTTAGATGTGAAAAATGTTATAATTTTTGTTTTGGGAA
Organism: Hydra vulgaris; assembly: GCF_022113875.1. NCBI lineage: Eukaryota > Metazoa > Cnidaria > Hydrozoa > Anthoathecata > Hydridae > Hydra > Hydra vulgaris. The sequence continues at coordinate 13,385,777 of NC_061157.1, read as the reverse complement.
TAAAGAAACATTTTACTTTAAAAAATTTTAACAGCATTGAAAGAAATATCTTGCTTGTCAAATAATTGATACTGCTGACTAAATTATAAGTTTCTGTATAATCAAATTATTGTAACCATATTATATATTAAACTATAAAAACATCATAAATTTAATAAAAATTATAATAAATTGTATTATAATTATAACTACTATTAAAAGTTATTATAACTATAACTATTATAAGGGAACCAGATAACTTTTATTATCGTAAGTTTCTCAGTTTTTTTTGGAAATCATTTGGGAGCTTGGGAAGATGTTGCGAATAAGTTAACAGAGGTATAGCATTCTAAATTTCATTTTAAATGTCATGGTCGCATTTGCTACCACAGAAAATTCGGTCATTTGTGTATTTTGAGTTGTATAAGATTTTGATTCGTATTTAATTGCAAAAGGATTGAGAGAAGACTCGCAAAAAAAAAAGGCAATAGTATTGCATTTAACATGAAAAAATGTAAAAGAAGTATACAAAATTCTTAAAGGAAACAATTACAATCAATACAATGTCATGTGTGATAACCTTGTTTAATTTTTCAAACCAAGCAAGAATATCACATATGAACATTACATTTTTACCAGCACAAAACATGAATGAGGAAGAAACTACAGCCCCAGTCATAAAGCTCAACCCGGCTCTGGTAGTAGTAGTAGTAGTAGTAGTAGTAGTAGTAGTAGTAGTAGTAGTAGTAGTAGTAGTAGTAGTAGTAGTAGTAGTAGTAGTAGTAGTAGTAGTTGTAGTAGTAGTAGTAGTAGTAGTAGTAGTAGTAGTAGTAGTAGTAGTAGTAGTAGTAGTAGTAGTAGTAGTAGTAGTAGTAGTAGTAGTAGTAGTAGTAGTAGTAGTAGTAGTAGTAGTAGCAGTAGTAATCGTTTCAGAAAAACTGCTTTGCGGTACTTTTAATTATAGATATTTAATATTAATAAATTTATTGTCATTTAATATTATTGCCATTAAAATATTTTAATATTATTATTACAATGTATATTAAACAATAAATAACAAAATTTTCTAGAAAAATTGTAGTCTTTACCTTATATAATCTTAAATAATCATTATAGCCAGACAATAATTAACTACGTAACTTAAAGCAATAACAAAACAAAAATATGTTTTTAACAAATAAAAACTTTGATTCAAAACTATAAAACGACAAAAAGTTAATATTTTTTTTCTGCGACATAAAGAATATTTCTTTTTTTTTTTAGCGAGATAACTTCATCAAAATGTTCGGTGACTAAAATTTTTTTTTATAACAATTTATAACGGAACAAAATTTCCGAATAAATCTTTTAAATCAACTGCAAATTGATATAATCTCTTAAAATATATTAGCTTACAGACATTTACAAATATTTGAACCTAATATTGGACTTACTAATAAAATTTAGAATTACAAGGTTTTTGAATAAAATCTTTTGGTATACTAAATTAAAAAAGTTTTGGTGAACTTTTTAGTGTGGTTACAATTGTTTATAAATTAACTGAAACTTAATGCGGCGACAGATTTTTATAAATTAACTAAAATATTTTGCAATAAAAAGGAAAAGACTTAATTGATGTTTTGAATCTAAATATTGATCATGTTCCCCAAACAAAATTAATCATGTTCAAACATTTACTCTCTATTTTTGTCCCTTAAAAAACTTGCTCACAAAACCACCCGCTTACTTTACGCATACGCGTATGCATCCTAAACGGAACATTTACAGTGCTAATATAATCTGTTTAGTTATTCAAATTTGCGTTAAACCTCCATAAATTACAGGTAAAATAAAAAGTATATATCAATATCTGATCCGGCAATCAGTTATGGTTTTCCGTTATCGACAATTAGTAACCAAGTCTGAATATTTATATATTCTTTGTGACGACGACATTTATTTATTATTTATTTGTTTTCTAAAGATAATCAGTTTTTGTTTTAATCAGCGGTTATTTTCTTTATACACAAATCATTCAAAAAATCTCTAACATTTTAATTATAATTTGACATCTTATTATAATTATATAAATAGATTACAAAAGTAACTATGCCAAATAAAATTTACAATACAAAATTTAAGTGACGGGAATTGGAAATAACCTTATATTGCCTTAAGTTATTTTTACAGTAAAATAAAACACATAGAGTTTAAGAATTTTTACATACATATTTTTTCTTACCCACGCTTATACGCGAACCCACGCTAGTATCTACGCTTCTTCTTTATGAACTACGTCATACAATATGCAACTCAATAAACTACGGAAAGTTTTCAAATTCTTTTACGACGAAATTTAATTGTTTTCCGCCAAAACGTAACATTTTACCATCGCAATTTTGGTTCACTTACTGATTACGGTTCATACCGATTTTTTTAAATTTTCAACCATCATTTATGAAAAAACTACAATAACATAAAGAATTATAAAGAAAATTCAAACTAAATAATTGATTTTCTAAAAACAAAAAAGTTCATAATTTTAAACTAAAAATTAACGCAGTTGCCGAGGTTTGCCGTATACAGAGAAAAAACGTTTTTTTGAAAACCCCCTTTCTCAATGTAAAAACGGCACATTTTAAAACACTTATAAATATTGTATGTTACATGGTTTTAACTCGACATGAAAATATAAAGACTTGTGGCCTTCATGAAATACGGTTTTTACTTGTAAATATTAACTTTTGAAGAACTACTGTTTAAATAATGCTGTTAAAAATGAACAAAAATAAACTTATTTGTTTTGCAAAATTTTTAGTTGATTTAATTAGTTAAAATTTTTAACTATGATATTTTCAGCGGATTGCATTGCTTAGCTCCTTGTTGCATAGTTTTTTTTAATCAACTTCAGTACCTATATCTTAAACATACGCGTAAGGTATAACATTTTATTTAAGTCAGCATTTTTATATTCGTTATTTTAGTAACATTAATAACCTATTTAGTATCATATATTGTTTAAAGTTAAACAGTAAAGATTAGAAGAGCTATATTGGATAGGGCAGAAAAAACTGAGGGGCAAAATTGTATGTTAAATATAAACTTTATTTATTTTATTGAACACCATATTTCCAAGCTAAATAAACATAAACATATTTACAAATAAACTAAATATAGATAAATCATTTTTAAAAGGTTATGATAGTCTGACAAGAAAAGTTAAAGGAGATTATTTTTTTTCCAGATAATACTATGCTGTGAGTTAACATTTTTATAGAGCTTATAACTTTTAAGTTTTTATTCTCTAAAAGATATATATTCATAACGAGAACTAATTAAATAAATAAAGTAAATTTAATTTAAAAACACTCGATCATTGTTAGAGAAATAAACAAAAACTTAAACGATTTAGTTAAATTTTATAATTTATATATTAAATTTAAAACTAATAACTTATTCAAATGGAATAATTTAAAACACTCAAAGCCAAAAAAATTGACTCATTGTTTTTACCCCGCATATTGTTGCATTTACACCGCACATTGTCGCTCTTTACACCATAAAATATATTTGCATCCCATACTTGTGTTTGGGAGTGAAAATATTGACACCGTTGCAACGCTGTTTTGACATTTTCCTTCAAATTAATGTCAAAACAAAGCTAATTTTATATCGAACTTTCAATAATAATAAAAAAAGTTAAAAATTTAGATGTCTTACTTGTTACTTTCCTACAAATGAACATTTTATAGATGGTTTAAGTCATACAGCACTACAAGTAAACATTTTAACTAGAAACTCCAAGAAGTTATTACACTTTAATTTTTAGGTCTTTATAATATCAAACTGTATAATTATTTTATTTTATTTTTGAAATTTAATAAAAATTTTAAGAATTTTAAATCAACTTGATTAAAATACTAAACAACAAAGTTGCTTCAAAACTTTTGATTCTAAAGTTTGAACTAGGTTAAAATATGGCACAATGCTTTTGATTTGATTTTTTTTTTCTCAAACATGTCAGTAAAGTCGGCGTACGTTTATATTGTTTACATTATATATCATATAGGCTATTATTATAGATATATAGATAAATAGTCAACATAACACTTTTTTGATAAACTATTGTCAATTGTAGACAATAATATAAATACTTTTTATTGATAGAAAAAGTGGATACAAAGCATAAAATGATTTCTTTTTTAAAAATAATAAAATCAACATTGCGTCGGTAACATTTAAATACATGCATCTTAGATTCTGAAAGTTTGTATCGCAGAAGCTTGTATTTTAAAACACAATGGGTCAAAACTTTTAACTCTAAAATAAATTTAATTTTGATTCTGGTTTCTAGTAAAAAAATTGAAATAAAATATTTAAAAAATCAATTTTTTATGATAAAAACCAATCGCTTGTATTTTAAATACTTCAAACTTCTGTCTTAAATACTTTAGGATTGCATCTTAGTTACTCTGGACTTGTAAAATATTTCTATATTTGGTAATAGTCTTATTATTTTAACTTTATTGAGTAATACCGGTACAAACCAAGTACACAATTATTTTGATCTCAGACGTAATATTAAACTAAAAAAGAAGTGGATAAGAATATTGAATGAATGAGTGTTGGAATTAATGAAAACGCAATCGGTCAAAACTTTTCATTCTAAAGTAAAATTAATTTTGATTCTGGTTTCTAGCAAAAAAAAATGAAATAAAATATTTAAAAAATCAATTTTTTATGATAAAATCAATCGTTTAAATAAATAATCATTCCCTATAAATAGTTAGAAACTTACTTTAATTAATAGACTTTAATTAAATAGACTTTAATTAATAGATTGTGTGTTAATTCCGGTTACGTTTTTCAAATATTAAAGCTTTTTTATAAAAATGACTTAAAAAATGTTTATTATTGTAATTATTAACATGACAACAAATAAAAAACAGTAAATAAGATATAAAAGGTGTTTTTTCTTGATCTATAAAAATACTTCAAAAAGAAAAGCTTCATTCCTATATTAACAAAACCTTTTTTTAATAACGAGTCTTTAAAAAGTTTATATTTTTCGTTTATACACAGCTATCTTTCATACTGTAACATTTCCTGGGGTAGCACTAATCACACTAAACTCAAAAAAATTTATAGTAAACAAAAACATGCTTGCAGGATAGTATTTGGGGCAAATAGAAAAACACAATGCGAACCTCTCTTACGTCAGCTTAGAGCTTTAAATATTTATAAGCTTAATATTCATCGAGTAATGTTATTTATGTTTAAAGCAAAACTTGGGTTTTCTCCAGTAACATTTCAATCCTACTTTAATGAAATCTCCCATAAATATCCAACCAAATTTTCAGTGAATAACTTTGTGGTTTCCATAAACCTTCTTAAATTAAGTTTGTACCAAATTCAATATCGGGGACCTTTATTTTGGAAAAAATTTCTTTCAATCTTTAGTGAAAAACAAAACTTCGTTTTAAACTGCACTTTGCAAGGTTTTAAGAATGATTCAAAACGACATTTACTGAACATGGAATTTAATATATTAGATTTCAAATACCATTTTTGAAAACAATTTAAAGGTTTAAACTAAATCACTTAAAAACAAATTAAATCTTTATCACTTTCTTTAGCTTTTTTTAAAATAGTTTCAAACCATTAGTATAAAAGATAACGAAAATAAAATTGTCTTTTTCGTTCATATTTTTGATGATAATAAATAATCAGCCCAAATACTTATGTTTACATATATTGCTTTTTTTTGTTAATTAAACAACGCATTTTTTTTGTGTTTTTATAACTTTCATGATTTTCTGTCGCTTTTACTTTTTTATTTTTAAAATTATTCTGCTTGAAGATTATTAGCAACAAATTATTTTATTGCTGAAGTTTTTGATTTGTTTTTGTATTTATACTGTCTTTTTGTCTTTTATCATTTATTGTGCATGTAAATTTTTGTGTGACGGGGCTCGGTGATAAGATAACCTGTCTTCTTCTTGCTCCGGCCAGGATTTTTTTTTATTGTAATTTCTTTTTTGCAATATTTATCAACGGCAAAATAAATAAATAATAAAATAATAAAAAATAAAAAAATAAATAAAAATAAAATAATATGACATTCCTTTAGGCATTCCATTATCAAGACTGATAGATCGCGTGAAAACAATAATTTAGATATCAAGAGATCAAGCTTATTACGGTACTACTGCAGCAAGCAGAGTCTACTAAAGTGTAATGACTTTTAACTCAGAATGGCGTCATAGACTCAATATGCGGTGTCAATCAAGTTTGTTTAAAAATTGCAAGTTTGGCTGACACAAATTTTACGCATTTATGAACCAATGTTTGTAAGAAATTTTCTCATTTAAACTTACAACAGATGTCATATCTGTCAGATCCAATTCGTGCATGGAAGAAACTGTTGATGGGTATTTTGATGTTGACGCTAAAAAACAAAAACAATATCAACAGTCTGGTACATTCTCATAATTAGAATGACGATAAAATTTCTGCAATTATTATGATAAAAGTAATCATGTTGCTTTGAAAACAAGGCACTTTTAAAATTTCACTGGTAGCAATAAAAAAATCCACTGTACAGAGAAAAATTGTTTTATTGCCAATGGAGACTTTATCATACCTTTTGTAATATAAAAAGCAAAACAAAACATTATACCTAAATGGGATTTCGGTGGACAGACTTGTGAACACAGAATCTTGTTTGAGTGACGCGTTCGAACACTATTGCTGATTTTGAATATGCTGGGTTATTTCCACTCAACACAGCGTTTGAACGCTGTTGCTGATTTTAAATTGCTGGAATATTTCTAATCAACACAAACAGCATCAATAAACAGGCATTAGCTATCTCAAAAACTTTTAATACAAAAAACGTCCTTAAATGCATTGGTAGCAAAACAGCCTTTACTATCATTTTCTAAATCATTCAAAGTTGTTTCAAGATAAGATATGTATAACTCAATTGCTTCGAGGTATGAAAAGTAGAAAAACACAACACAAGAGAATAAAAATATGTTTTTCCTAGAGAAAGCCAGTCTCATTCAAAATATGTATTACTATCTAGTATTACTGCCTAAAGCCAAAAGTATTAATAAACACGATGATACCGATCATTTCAAATAAAAGAAGGAAGGAGACAACTTAAATTAAATTAAACAGAAGATTAAAAAAAAAACAAGTTCTAACTTTTCGATGTGCAACAGAACATGTTGCGGTCAAAAATATTTCTTTCATTCAGCCTACCTGTTCTGCTTCATTTTTGTTACCTTTTTGGGTTTGACCAGAGGCAATTTTACGGGGGCGGGGGGGGGAAGGGTATGGGGTGTTACACAAAGAAGGTGATTTTCAAGTTACAGTCGGGTTTTTTTTACCAATTTAGTTGGCTAGTCGGGTATTTGACTCAATTCAGTCGGCTAAAATTAAATTTTGAGAACCTTTTTTTTTTTTTTACGAAGCCAGTCGGTACTTTTTACGGATTCACCTCCCCCCCCCTCATTTTTTTTGTAGAATCGCCTCGGGGTTTGACACGAAGTTTTAACCTCCGTCCTTGACTTATCACAATGTTTTATAAATTCAATATGTGCTTAAATTCTTAGGGAAAAAAATAATTACAAATAATTTTTTTATAAAACAATCAAACAATAAAACGTCTATGCAAAATCATCTGACACCATGAAATGTTTTATGAACTATGAACAAAAAAGAAGATTGTAATTAGAAACTTACAAAAGGTTAATAAATTTTACAGAAAAAATTATTAAAAAGAGCAATCACCTGTGAAATTCAGTAATGAAAATTGCTGGTTTTTAATTCAAAAACACATTCCTAATATCTAAATGCTGTTAAGAAAATGTTAAACTTCATGAGTGCACTTTAAAAACTAATATTGCTGTCTTTCTCTTTTCTTTCTCTTTTCTTTCTCTTTTCTTTTCTCTGCTAATAAAATTCTAAGTATTCTAAATTTATTTTAAAAACATGGTAAATATTTTACAATTCTTGTGGTTCTTTTTTTTTTCGTTTTGTTAATAAAATTGTTTAATATTATTTATATTAGGCATTAATTAGTTTTGATTTATTTTAACTTTTTTGATTTCAATTATAATCAGTACGTTAAAGTCAAACATGAATTATTGTCGTATTTAGAATTCGGCATTATTTTCATAATTTATTAAATATATATGAAAGCAAATATATTTTTTTATAATTATGAAATTTCCAGAGCATGTACCACTAATATCATACAAATCTGATTGGTGTGATGTGATAACCGGAATTTTATTCTATTCTATGTTAAATTTATAAATGACCTGTCAGAAGTAATGACACCTTTCATTAAAGTATTTGCATTCGATACAAAAAATTAAAATTATAAAAAACCCAACGAACACCAATTCATTTTGTAAGGGGATAAGTGCAATTTCAAAATGAGCTGCTGAATTTCATAAAACTTAAAAGGGATTGTCCATAACGTACGTACGCTCGGAGAGGAAGAGGGGGTCTGCAAAGATAAAGGGGCAGTAGGCCAATTATAAAAGTATGGAGAAACTAAATTTAAAGAAATATCATAAAATGTTGGGTTCGTAAGTTAAAAGTGTATGTACTTTTAGGGAGGAAGAGGGTATTCAAAAAAGCGTATGGCAAAATACATAGGGGGGGGGGGGGGTGCGTGTGGCGAAAAAAAAGCGTACGTACTTTATTGACAACCCCAAACCTGAATCCGAGCGTAAATTTAATATAATAATTACAAAGAATTTTAAACTGAAAACTCAAAAAAGTAATTTAAAAGCTAGCTCTGCATTTGGAATGCTTAAACGAACTTTTTTATTTTTTTCGGAGTTTAAAAATATTTTTTTGCACGCGAGATTTGTAAAACCTCACCTTGAAATATTTTTTTCAGCAAAAACTCTTTACATAAAGTTAGACAATTGAAGAATAAAAAGTTAAAAGCTCAAGTCAATTCAATGTAAAGCTATAAAACTAATATTGGCTATACGAAAACTTACGTAAACTCAAAATCATTGGTTTAACTTACCAATCATAGAAAAATAGAAGTATGTCAGTCAATTATTTTAAAAACTTCAATACGATAATAAAGCTAATTGGTATGCATCAATAAATCACCTGAACTTGCGAGCAGCTAGTATTTTGGGACATCAGCCATTAGAAGTCATTAGTCATTAGAAATAATCAATATTACATTATTGAGCAGAACCAGATCAACATTAGTCGACAAGGATTTTCTTTTATTAATAAATTTGTCCAAATTTGAATCAGTTACTTAAAGAATATTATGTTATTCTTTAAATAACTGGTTGTTAACCATGCAATAAATTACAAATAAAGAAAAGTTATGTAAATACACCTTTAGTGAAGATTTTTGTTTTTAAGTTAAATAAACTAAACTATGAGTTGAAATGTTCTGAAGTTCAGTTGTTTTGTTGCTTTAACAAAGGAAAGAAATTTTTCAACCGGTCAAAGCTTACTTTTGAACTTTTTTTTGGTCTACATCTGGCACTTGAAGAACATCCTGAATTAATTTAGATATAGCAATCAACCGTGGATTATAAACGGATAGTCATCAAATCTGATAAAAATCGAATATATATATTTGTAAAAGTAGAAGAAAAACAAATAAAATTTGAGATTTTACCCGTTTGTTCACCTTCTGTTGTGTATGCAGTGAAATTAAAGTTGCTTTGCATTTTTTGAATCCACTTTATGTGGTTATAACAGGAAAGTACAATAAGCGTTAAGGCGAGTTTCCACTCATCCGTTTTTTTACGGGAACGGGAAAGGGACGGGAAAATTATTCACGTAGGCATGCGTAGTATAAGTTTTAATATTTACGAAGGAAAACTACGCATGCTCACGTGATTATTTTTCCCTTTTTTTATCCCGTTTCCGTGAAAAAACGGATGAGTGGAAACTCACCTTAAATTTATAAGCAGTTATTAGCGGCTATCATCTATTTAAAACGCTATTAAATTTTTTTGCGTTGTTAAAATAATGTTAATACAAATGATTAAAATGGTTTACCAGGAAATAATTTTTTTTTGTCAAGTTGATTTTTTTTTTTCAGAATATCAAATAAAATAGAATTTTAGTTCCTAGTTATCAAAACAAAATTGAAATTTTGAATATTTTTGTAAAATATATCAAATTTTAGCCTAAAAAGGCCTAAAATTATTGACATGAATGAAACAAGAAAACTCAAACATGAAATGTCTATTTCTCTCAAAATTTTGCACAGATAGTCTCACTTATATTATTTAGTACCTGAACTAAAATAATGTTCATCGCAAAAGTATAAGACTAATTTTTGAATTTTTATTTTGATTTATACCACTTTTCGGGGGGTTTACATGAAAAATATATAAAAAATGAGTAATAACACTGTAAATAAAGCTGTAATGTAAATAAAGCTGTATTCACACTGTATTATTATGTCTTTATATTAGTTTATTATCCAGATCTAAGTGAATACTGCAAATGCTGAAAATTTTAGGTCCATATCTTTAACCAATCTTGAAATATCTTTTTTCACATAAAGGTGAATATAAAAAAATGACAAACTGAGAAAACAACATTGTAAAAACTAAAAATAAAAAACTGTTTCTAAACTTCCCAAAATCACTCAATTTTTTAGCTTCAAGTTCTTGTTCTTCATTTCTTTTTTTTGTTATTAAAAGTTTTCTCTTTTCTCTCAATATTACTAACACAACGCCTATCTCTTTTTAATGAACCGGATACAGTCTTACCACTGTCAAAAACACGTTTAGGACTAGGTGTTCCTTTGTTCAAAATCAAAATAGCTGAATTTACTTTGATTTTTAAGGTACATTTCTTCATAAACTCATTTTTGGACACTTTTTGGACCTAATTACATTATTGATACCATCATTGTAATTTTTTGTTTCTCCATGAACACCTTTTCACAAATTGATCATCACTTAAATCCTTGAAATTACTTAATAAAATATCATGGACCCATATAGGTAGATTAACTTTTAGTTTATAGTTGTTTATAGTTCACCTTCTGAGTTTTTCCAATTACACTAACTTTCAGCGTTGTACAGGACATAAAACATGGTGTTGCAATTGACTTTTAAAATTGGTACAGCAGAAACTACTTTGAACAGCAACAATCGTTTTTAAGTTAATGTCAAATGCTTTCATGCCTTTATTTTGTGTGTTTTTTTCCCACAATATTGCTCGTAAAAGTGAACCACTCGTACGTATGATTAAGATTACATAATCTTACATTTGATTTCCAAGTTGTATAAAAATCCTATTCCCTTTGAAATGTCATTTTGTATATTTACTCTATTTTGACAATCTGAAAATTTTTGAAAACAAGGAAATACTTAATCAAATAAAAATCAATTAAACACTGGTTTTCATTCAATTTAAATTTGCTAAGATTTTTAACGCCATATGATTTTTATAAAAAAATAATTTCACTTGCTTTACCACTTGTTTTTTGGAACTTGTGTCTAGATTGTTGTCTTAACTTTTCTTATACGATTTTTCTTATTTCCATTTATTTATTAGCTAAAATAAAATAATTAAAATCTATAAACAACTTTATTAATAACGATAAATATACAGATATGTATATTTATCGTTAACTTATATATCTCTTATATATATATCTCTACAGATGAATTAATGGTAAAACAAGTTTATCATTAGTTCATCTGTAGATATATATATAAGTGCTCTGTAATAGCTTTTTTATAACACTGAAAGTAAATGTAGTTTGTTTTATTTTAATTTACGGTATAGAACAGACTTAACTATCATACTAAAGTTCAATTTTTTTAAAAGTATTCCAAGTATACAAAAATTAGTCCAAAACAAAAAGAAAAGTGTGTTGCTAGGGGCCGTTGCTATGCAAAATATGTTTAACCCCCTTGCTTAATTCTTAAAATAAACCTATTGTATTTGTTTTACTAAAAAACAGATTTTAGAAATGAATTCAGGGATAATTAATTATCTTAAAATAATCTAAACTGAAAATTTGAAAATTTTGAAAAATTTTAAATTTATTTCCTGGTAAACCACCTTAAATCTTTGGCGCGAAATTTTGGTGCTAAAATAATGAAAGTTTTTTTTCATAAAGAAAAATATGTTAGTTTAAAATCCATTCCATTTTTGTTTATAAAATAATGCATAGAATCGTTTAGTTTTGACTTTATTTAAAAATGCTATTTATGTGTAATATGAGCATGCTCAAATTACCCAGTGTTTTTCTTTGTAATAACCAAGTTTAAAGTCCTAAAATGGCAGTGTTTTAATTGCTTTTGGAATAAAAATAAAACATAGTAAAAAACTTTAATATTTAAACAATATTAAATGTTTTTGTCTTCTGTAATTTAAAATCAAAAAATTTAAATTAGTTCTAATTGCCAGGTTGGTAATTTTTTACATAGTTAATGTTATTTTTTTACTTAATTAATGTTATTTTTTTACTTAATTAATGTTATTTTTTTACTTAATTAATGTTATTTTTTTACTTAATTAATGTTATTTTTTTGAGCTAATTTAAAGAGCTCATATTACCAAATATTCTTGGTAATATGAGCACTTTTGCTGCTTTTTTAAAACCTCTGTGTTTTTAAGAAAAAAATTCCGGGTGCCCAAATATCTAAGTGGACCATAAGTAAGGATCCCTAAAAATTGTTTATTTGCTAAAATTTTGGATCCAGCATAATTAATTTTGAAAATACTCCAATTTTCGTTTAAGGTACTCACATTACCCTAATCTACGCGGTATTGGTGTAGTGGTAAAGCCCTTCATTAGCGAGAGGTTCCTGAGTTCAATCCCCACCACGTCCTTGGTAGTACCGCACTCATCTTGTTTCTCCGCGCAGCAGCCTTGTTTGTCAAGGTTCGTGTTTCGGAGTTATAAAATTATAAATCCGAAACACGGAGAGAGGTTTTAACCACAATTAAGAAGCCTTTTCGTTTGTAGTGGCTTTCTCGATCTTGGGGAGGTGAAATAATTATAAAAAAAATCTACCCTACACGCTATAACTACACTATAGTTAGTTGGCTTAAACAGGTTTTGCATAGCAGTTTTGCGTTGATTGATTCAGTCGGTACTATAAAAATTAATTTTTGGATTTGCAAAAAAAAAAGATATTTTGTTGTTACTCTTTAGAAGTTCATCCAATTTGTTATGATTTTTTATGATTTTTGATCGAAACATTAATCCGTTTGCAAAAAAATGTTAGGTTTATATATAATGATAGGTGATATCTTCTTTTTCTTTTCCTTTTTTTTTTCTTAATGAATAGACAGAGTAAACATTAAACTGGCTTATTTAAAAAATTGCTTTTTAGTTCTGGATTTAATTCAAACTAGTTATATCAGAAGTTATTAAAACACTTAATTCTTATTGTTCTAAATATTTGCTTTTTACAAAAAGGTTTTGTTTAAAACAATCTTTAACTAGAATAAAACATTCGCTATTTTTTTTTTTTTTTTTTTTTTTTTTTTGTTCTGGTTTTATTAATACTACCTAGCTATTTTGCCTTAAAATCTTTTAATCAAGAATACGCTAGGATAGCCATTCCCGAATGGTTATCCTAGCGCACGAATGGCGCTCCTTTGGTCTTTTTTTTTACCTTTGTTTCATTTAAAAACGTGTTTAAGTCATTTAAGGTTATGGAGATGTTTAAGGGGAAAATTAACCTTGTTTTAAATTTCATGTGGATTGAGACTTTTCACTGAGAAAAAAATATAATTTGATTATTGTACTGGAAAAACAACGTAAATTAGAACACTTGTTTATAACTTAAATATAAAAATACAAAATACCATGCAGCTACACCTGTTACTTTTAAGTTGTTGTTTATATTTGTTTTCCAATTTCTGAGAAAACCAAACATTGTTTTTAAGCGATATCCTTCAATCACACTCAATTTCACATACGATGCTTATAATATAAGGAAGGAGCTTGAAAGTTTTTGTGTCAAAATATTTGTAGTAGAGAGAATTCTAAAGCACAGATGTTTTTCTGTTTATTATTATTTTATTTGTTCGTCATTTATATACATTTTACAATGTTCTTGTTTTACAAGTTTCATAAATAATATATAAATAAAATAGAAGAATGACAGGAACAAAAAGAAGCAGAAGTCTTGTCGTCAAATCCCTATAATAATCGTGAAGTATTTTTTGCAAAATTTTAGAAATTTCTCATTAAATTTTAATTACTAAGTAAATAAATAGCTAATAAAAAAAAGTACTAAATCTTTTTATATATAAATCTTTTTATATATAGGTCCTATTTATAAAAAGATTTATTTATGTTATAGTTAAAGTTGTGAATAGAGCACCTCATTAAGTATCTAGTATTAATTTTTAAAAAAATTGCTAGTATGGAATCTTGATAATTTAACATAAATAATAAGCTTATGAAAAGATTTATTTAGTATTAACATTTCAAAGATGGGAGAGAGGCTCAAACTCCGCAAATAAAGGTTAAACTACGTTTATAATGCGTTTTTAGACCTTGTCTAGAATAGCAAGAGCATCATTAGAAGAACCAGCACAAATATGATAACATTATTCTATACAGAGACAAATAAAAGATTTTTAGAGGTAGAGAGTGGAATCAGGAGTAAGATAATGACTGGCACGGTAAAGAGAAGCAACCTTAGCAGCTGCTAACTTTTCAATCTATTTGTTGTATATCAAACAACATTTAAATGATACATGATTTTGGACCATGTCTAAAACATAAAGAAAAGAACCAACCCAAAGAGCAGTATACAAGATGGAACAAGAAATTTATAAAGGTTAAAAAATGAAATAAGGAGTAAGAAATTAGCAAGCAAGAGAAGGAGGTAAGCTTTGCAGATGTTAACTTTGTGATAAGAAGTCACTAGTAAAAGATAGTCCAAAAAGACTTAAAGTAAAGAACTCAGTAAGAGTATGGCTATTATCAAAGTTAAAAAATTATTATAATCATTGGCAGGAAACAACTGTTTTTTGTTGATTTTTTAAATTCACCAGCCACTTTAAGCTCCAAAATTTCATAGAATAGAGTTCACATTCAATATCGGCTGTCTATTCTAAACAATCAAAAAGACTTTTTTTCAAGATTTGAGTATATAGTTTCATCAGCAAATAAGAAGCCACTATGAAGTAAAATTTTCCGTAAGATTGTTAATATAGATGAGAAACACACAAGATTACGAATGGTACCTTGTGGTAGTCTAGAAGTTACTGTAATCAAAGAAGAGTATTGTTAATCTAAAACAACATAAAGACAGCAATCAGAAAGGAGGGATTTAATAATTTTTATAAACTTTCAAAGTACACCTTAAGAAGGAAGCCAATGGAGGAGATCTGTGTGCTAGACTTGATAGCGTTTAATATGTAAAGAGTAGTATCCTTTGCCACACCATTTTCATATAATACAAAATGGGTTATAACTGTTACAACGGTTAAGTTTGGAATGAAAGATTCAAAGAATTTTTTAACAATAATAAGTAGAATAATTGATCTATAGTTAGAGGATTTCCAGAGTTTTTAAAAATTGGAACCACAACATGATGGAAATTGTTCCAAACCACAAGTTGTATAGGAGTTTAAGTGAGAAACAGCTTTAGCAACTATTGAATTGATTAACCTATTTCTATCGGATGGCAAAAAGAGTGTGGTTATTACATTCAAAAATTGAATTAAAAGGAAAACTCTTTGCAAATAGTTTTGTCCTATATTTTAAAGGAATAGTGAGATAAAACCTATATATTGTTATTTATTGTTACTATTTTGTGTGTGTGTGTGTTCTTATTACATAATGAAATCTTTTACAACATATAAAATCCGTAAACTTTAATTCTAAGCCTGGATAAAAAAAAAATTAAAATTTGATAGAAGATCATAATGATCTTATGGCCGAAACCTTTTTTTCAAAAACAACTTGTATTACAGTACCAGAAAGAAATAATACTTATAATATAAATATACCCCTTGTATCATAAAATTTCATTAAATATTGTATAACTACGTTATCAGAAGTATTCAAAAACATTTTTAATTGAAAGAATGTAGTTTTCTAATTTATTTTTGAAGACCGCCGGAAAAGTAATCTATCAACTAGAATTTGGTAAAACAATCTTATTCCAAATATATGGTGCACAATATGAAATACAAAATTGATTAAATTTTGTTTTACAAAACAGTTCATATATAAAATTATTATTTCTTAAGGTGTATTTATTTATGGGTTTCAAAAAAAAAATCTTTAAAAACTAATGGGCACAAATCGTTTTTCCACATATATAAACGAAACATAAAACAATAAAAACATTTAATTCGTATACATTGAGTATTCTTGTTTCCATAAAAATATTCTATTATGTAAGATTTAATCTGCAAAGTTGGTTAATTGCAAAGTGCGTTTCTGAGGGCGGTAAAGACATTTTAACTTATTTTTGCCTGTACTACACCAGGCAGTAATTGCATAAATTATATAACTGTGAACAAATGAGTAATAAAGTTGTGCTTTTTACTTTTTTTATTTAAATATATTCTGGCCTGAGGATTCCAATACTTTTAGACACTTTAGTGCAAATATAATTAATAAGTTGTTTCCATGTGATGTTCTTGTCAAAAAAAAAAAAAAAAAACCTAAAAGTTTTGTCACTAAATCTCTTTTTATTTCACCTTGATCAATAAAAATTTGCGGCATTTTTGTGGTTAAGGAAAATTTTTTGGAGAGGGAATAAAAGAGAGTCCATTTTGTTTTGTTTATGTTTAGAGTTAATTTGTTACATCTGAAGCAATTTGATACTTCTTGCAGTTCATCATGAGCAGCCGTGGCGCAGTGGTTAGAGTTCTGGCTCAGAACCCAGAGGTCCCAGGTTCGACGCCAGCTCTAGCCCAATAAGCGACTTGGTATGGAAAAAGGCGTGAACTTCCCGTTATATGCTCTCCCGCGGTGCTCTATGATAAGACCGTAAGTAAGGACTTCTGGGAGCACCTAAATACATAAAAAAAAAAAAAAAAAAAATCATTTATAGTTAAATAGAGTTGGTAAATATCATTTTTCGAGAGAAACAAATTGGTATCATCTGCAAGCATGATACATAAAAGTAGATCAAAAACAAAAGTGGCCTCAGAATAGAACCTTGCGGAACACCACAGGATATTTCTAACAAATTATAGACATTGTTTTTGATTTGATAAACAGCTTCGAAATTGTAAAATTTACTATTGTAAGATCTGCTACTTATTCCGTAATGTTTAAGTTTATGGGGCAAAATATCGTGATCTACAGTATCAAACGCCTTTGATAGATCAATAGAAATGCCTAATGTAAATTGAGAATTTTTAAAAGAATTGGAGAACAAACTGGAGAACAAATAATGTTCAGTTGAATTTTTTTTTTTAAACCAAATTGATTTTTGAATAATAGATTATTGCTATTGAATTAATTGTACATTCTGTTGTACATAACCTTTTCCAAAAACAAAAATTTTTAATTTTTATAGTTAATAATAAACAGATGCGCTGTGATAATTACAATGAAAGCAGATCAGTCGACACTGAATCATTGAAACGGTTGACTAAAATGGAGGGCAATTCTTCGTGGAATGTTTTTTTTTTTTTGGATCTTTGGATGTTACTTTTTTATTGGCTTTTAGGAATTTGAATTTTTAGATGATAGATTTGAATCTTTGGATGATAGATTTAATCTTTGGATGTTACTCTTTTATTGGCTTTTAGAAATTTTTCTTTTCTAGGTAACTCATTATAAAGTTCTCTCAATAGTAATTTTAACATATTTTAAAATTAATTTTAAAATTATATTTTTAAACATATATATTTACATAAATATTGTAATAATATAATTATAATTGCTATATACAACTATCTTTGCAAGTGAAACAACACGCGTGAATGGGAAAGAAAATGGAAACTTTCTGGCTGGGATGGAGTTTATTGTTTGCCACAACCCCATCATTGCATCCCTTGGAAAATGTAAGGCGCTATCAACAAGAGGGCTCCAGAACGAGTGCTCTAACGTCTCTCCATCGTCTCAAAATGAGTTTATTTGAGAATACGCTGGTGCTATTCAAAGTACAGCTGTCAAAGAAATCTAGTATGTTCCCAGTAAGAAAAAGAGTCGTTGTCGTATTTTGGTTAGATTTTGGTTGTGACGCAAAATAACTAATTCCAACGATGTTCCAACGTTGGCATAACGGTGTTGTTCTAACGTTTGTCTATCAAACGTTGGAACAACGTCGTAAAAAAGTTATCATCTAACGTCTTGAATGCTAACATTAAAAAACGACGTTGGAACAACGTTTGTTATTTAACGTAAAATCAAAGTTAGTTTGATTAACGTTGGAACGACTTTGAAACAACGTTTTTACTTTTTTTACGTTTTTACTTTTGAATTTACAGCAACGTCAGCATTCTAACGTAAACACAACTTGATTTTACAAAACAAAAAAAACTTGTGCCTTTTAAAATGGTTGAGAAACCGTCATCCAAAAAAATGCTATTTTTAATCTGATTTATTTCTATTTTTAATCTGGTCATTATAATCTGTAATACTAATATTTATTACATTATTTCTTTATATTCTACATTCGACTTATATATCAAATTTTTATCATATTTATTATTAATAAAAGTTACTAAATCTTTATTTGGTATTCAAAAGTTGTTGAAATTTTTCTTATGTTTTTGCATACTTTGTATATTTAGCATTACTTATATAGTAAAAATTTCTAACATATATTATATTTCACATAGTATTTTATCTACAAATATATAATGATGGGTTTTTTAAATACAATTATTAAGCTATTTTATAGTTTAATTAAATCATTTAATTGACATTTAATAAAGGCTAGCGGCAATTGCCGGCAGTGTCGGCGAATTAAAAGAGATTAATTGCCGGCAGCGCGTGTAAAGAAGCGATTTGAATGTAATAAATACAGTGATTTGGTTAGTTTGTTAGCTTTGTTGTTAGAAAAACAATTCAAATTATGTATTTATTTATTTGTTATATATTTATTTATTTAATTTACTATTATTATTTAATTTACTTTTTTACGCCAATATTAAAAAAACGAAGCCTTTTTTTAATTATATACTGCCTGCACAAACCAAAATCCTCCGTCAATCAATGTACACTCTATACATGTCTAACCCTATCAAAGTCAGTCTGTAGTGTGTACATTTCACTTTGCCCATCCCTATTCAAGTCAGTCTTTGTATTTAGACTTTGCTGCGCTTATTCCTAACTCAGTCGTAAACATACACTGCTTCGCCTACGGCTATATCAGTTGATGTATGTACACTTTGAGGCAACTATTAAACTTAAATGTAATAAATGGTAATTATTAATAAACAAAAATTAATAAACACTAATAATAGGTAATACTAATAAAAACTAGTACTGTTTGAAATAAAACATAAATTTTTACGAAAAAAGAAAAATTAACAAGCAGCATCGAACTTGGGTCGCCCGAAATTATCATATTCACTGAGCTATGCAAGCATCTAAAGATGTGCAGTTTTTAACTTTATATTTTAAATTATCCTGCTAGCAATTAATCTCAGAATTATTTGCTGGCATTGCCGGCAATTACCTTTTGCGTTTAATAAATGTCAATAAAAATATAGAGTTTATTTTTTATGACTTTAATTCTGGGAGGCTGCATAGACGCGAATTGGCATATGTGTGAACTGGCATAAGTGCGAAGCGTGGCATAAGTGCGAACTGGCATATGTGCAAATTGGCATAAGTGCGCCAAAACATTTTGCAAACTTTGGCATAAGTGGGAATTGGCATAAGTGCGAACCGGCATAAGTGCGAAGCAGTTACAAAAACTGGCATAAGTGCGAACTGGCATAACTGCAAATTGGAATGTGTGCCGAAGGGACGACTGAATAAGCGCGAATTTCATAAGTGCGAACTGGCATAAGTGCAAATGGCCTGAGCGCGAACTGGCATAAGTGCGAATTGGCATATGTGCGAACTGGCGTAAGTGCGAAGCGTTGCAAAAACTGAAACTGGCATATGTGCGAATTAGCATAAGTGCGGCAAAACATTTTCCAAACATTGGCATAAGTACGAAACAGTTATAAAAACTGGCATAAGTGCGAACTGGCATAACTGCGAATTGACATAAGTGCGCCAAAACATTTTGCAAACATTGGCATAAGTGCGAACTGGCATAAGTTTAAAGCAGTTGCAAAAACTTTACCAAAAATTTTTACGAAATAGTAACAATTATTAAGTATTACTTAAAGTAAAGATAATAATTTGCTTTTTTATACAATACAAAGTTATATAATGTATATATATATATATATATATATATATATATATATATATATATATATATATATATATATAAAGTAAAGATGATAATTTGCTTATTTATACAATACAAAGTAATATAATGTATATATAATATATATATATATATATATATATATATATATATATATATATATATATATATATATATATATATATATATATATATATATAAAATGTTATAAATATATATATAAGTTTATATATTTGTGCTTACAGATAAACAAATATAAATATATGATGAAATCAAAATCAACTATATGGTTAATTCTTTGATAACCAGTTTATTAGAAAAAGATAATTATTGAAATTTAATCTTTTATTTTTTCTTTTGGCCAATTCCAATTACTTTAATATTTTTTAAAGTGATTTTATGTTATCTTCAACTAAACTCTCTTTAAAAAGTGTTGATTTTAGTAAACCCTTTTCACTCTGATAATCGTCCTGATTTTTAATGCTTGACCTTGCTCAGTGGCGAGTTAAACGTTTAATTGCACATTTTTTATTAAATGATTTGCTTATCTTAATGCGGTAACATGGGCATAGAGAATAAGTTTTATTAAAACACCTAAACGTGTGAATACTGAAAAATTATTGTGACTACATTTATCTTGGTTTTGACATGTAGCCTTTAGTATTAAAAATATGACATGTGTATTCGATATTTTAAATGGTACTTTATATAAACTAGAGGTCTTACTTCAATCTAAAAAGTAAAGCCGCTTTTGTCCTTTCTACAAATGACGGATTAAATTTGTAAACAAATATTGTTTAACTTTTTTTTTTCTTATATGAAGTAAACATATTTTAAATCTATATACTATAAAAGTAATTATAGAAGTAAATATAGATATAAAATTTTAATCTTCATACTACTTTAATATTAAAGTAAAAGTGTTTAGAGGAAATTAGAGTACTTGTAAAATAGTAATTTATGATTTCTAAACTTATTTTCGATTAAAAAGGGAATAAAGTTTTAAATAGAAAAGTAAAACGACAGTTGTTTGGAAGCATTTTCAAAAATTATTATACTTTTTAATAAACATAGGCTCACAAACCTTTAGAAGTATTTTATAATTATTATAACATGTTTTTGAATTATCTTTAATTTATTGTGAACTTTTTGACTCGCATTTTTACTTTTTATTTTACACATCGGCTTCAGCTTTTACTCTTTTTACAAATGGCGAACTATATTTTTAAGCAAAAAAAGCGACTTCATTTTTTGTCCAATAAAATCCCGAAAGTTAGACATCTAGTTTATACAATATATCATTGGTATTAACAATGACAAATATATGTAGTAAATGTATTCGGTCTGCCTTTTTAAATCTAGCTATACACAGCTTTAGTCTTTACTTTTGGTTTATTTCTAAACCTCTGTTTCTTGTTACTGTTTTTTTGTGGCAAACAAAAACTAACTTGTTTAAGGAGTTTCTTAAAGAATTCTTTAGAAAGTTCCAAATGCTTTCAGAAAATGGTCTTGTTTACAAAGAATTTTTTTTGAAGTATGTTAATGTTAAAAAATTTACATGTGATACTTCAACGCTAGCAAAACATTAAATATATAAAAAGAAAGTTGTTTTCAATCATGCCAATTTTTTTTTTACTTTTAGATACTTTATAATTCATCTTAGCAAACACACAGTTTGCTAAGATGAGTTATAAAGAATTTTTATGAAGTATTTTTATGAGTTATAAAGAATTTTTATGAAGTATTTAAACGTCTTTTGATTGATTTACTTTGCATTTCTAGATTAGTTTTGGACTATATGTGCTTGGGTTGTTTTGGGTTGTCCATTGATTATTGGTATTTTAAAAAAAGGAGCTAGAGGTTTGTCATTTGTCATACGTTCAAATTAATCATATTTCTGAAAAGCCAAATGACTTATCCAGTAAAAAGCCATCTGACTTTGTCAGAAAGTCTAGATCACTGGTAGAGTTTTAAAAAATAAAAGGCTATACAGTTAATTTCTTTTGTATACTGGTCCCTATGTACTGAAGATACAAACTAAATTAACAGCATCAATGCATTGGTTATGCATTGATACTAATATATTGATTTGGATGACTGGATTATTAGAACTATGGATTATTATGGTCCAACATTCATAACATACAATTTACATAACCTGATTCATTTGTTATAACTTTTTGAATGACCGCTTCTTAATACGTCTGCCTTTTCATTAAAAAATTGTTGATTCTGAAATTATTGGTTTTTGGTAAGAAGATGCCACTTGCTCAAATGGTCAAGCATTTATGTGGAATATAATTAATTCAAATTGAAAGAAAAAGCACATAACAAAGTAATCACTAGTGTTAAAGATTATTTATTAAAACAATTTTTGATTCTTCACTTTGTGGAAATGTGCTATTTCATTTTCTTTATTGTACCATGCAATACAAGTTATATCAAAGTATATTGTCTTGATCAAAATAACCCATGTAAAAAAAAATTCTGCAGAAATCTGAACTCAAACACAAAGATATATCTTTTAAGTGAAAAACTAGAAATATTTTTTTTCCATTATGTAATGATTGTGTGTTTTAAATAAATTTTGTTAATTTATTCAATTAAAATTACTTTTGGGGCAGTTTCATTAGTTTTGCAGTTTTTTGAGGGATTGTTTTTTCAATTTTCAGATGATGTTGCTAAACGATTTGCAGTCAATAATCTTTCGATAGCAGAAAAACGTAGGTGAGAATTAAATAGAAAGTTAGTCTAATTTCTGGTATTTGTGGCATTTCTATTTGTTCATTCCGAATGTTTTTTTATTTCGTCCTTAAAATGCTTTTAATTGAATTTGTTTGTAGCTTTATGTTTCATCATATATTTTCCTCTTTTAGTGTCAAACAAAGAATACGCGAATTATTTGAGATATGGTTGAAATTTGAAAAGAAAGTAAAAATCAAACTTGTTTCATTCTAAGTTATTGTATATAATTTTAAAATTTTGAAATAGAAGTATTGCAATGTTTATTTATTTTTAGTCTTTTAATTTCTGTATTTAATTATTTTCCCAGACTAATACAATAATCATGTGTAATTTTAATAAATAAAAAGAAAAAATAACTTCACAGCGCCACGTTATACAGTGTAAAATTGTGCAATTTTGTTTTTTGCAGTGTATAAATAACATGAAAAATGTTAGATTTGCAGCGTTTGGCCGACGTCGTCATATAAACGTTTATCTATGTTTTATTTACGCCATCCCAAAGTCTAAACAAAGATAGAAAAGACATTTGGCTCAACGTCATTTCAGACAAAATGTAACGCTTTCCTAACGTCTTTATAACGTCTTTTATCTTAAAATTTAACATTGCTCTAACGCCTTTCCGACGTCATTCAGCTAAAATGTAAAGTTGCAAAATGACGTTTTTCCGCTGTTTTATTTATAACATCATGCCAAAATCTTTCCAACGATACGAAAGACGTTGGAATAACGTTGTTCAAACGTCATTTTTCTTGTTGGGTTCACAATCATAGCCCATGGTACCCCCAATATAACTCACACTGAGCAGATGATCTTTATTATTCGTTTTCTCTTCTATGAAAGACAAACTAATCACTTGCAAATCAAAGAACAATTCTTATATGTTGAAACTTTCAAGATGAAGAAAAGTGTCGATATAGCTAAGCTTATCACTGATGTGATTTTAAGGCTAGGTATGGATATTTGAAACTGTTGCGGTCAGGGACACGATAATGGATCCAATATGTCAGGTGCTTACAAGGAAGTCTAAGCATTAATAAGGCAAAATTATACGTTCCCAGTAGCGCTCACAGTCCGAATTCGGCAGGTGTGCACGCAGTTAAATCATCCATGGAGATCAAAGCATTACTTGAAAATATCAAATCTTGTACTTGCACATACTTTTCAGTGCAAGTTTTGCCCGATGGAAGATCCTCACTGATGCGACAGAAATTTTACAGTACAGACTTTCTATGTCAAGATGGAGCTCTTGTACCAACTTGATCAAACCATTTGCGAACTCTTAAAAAAATGATTACCATCTTTTGAAGACTTAAAAAAATGATTACCATCTTTTGAATTGATATTGTTAGTTACGAATTAATACAAATCCCTTACTGCTGTTAACAACGTTAGTCGTTTTCTACAATCTGTAGTCATTACCACAAGCTGCGTTTGTATGGACAGCTGCTGGAGGATCTTAAACGATCGGTTGCAAATTTTCCAAGAAGCTGTAGCTGTAGTTAAACCTCTAGTATTTGAAACTGAACTCGCTACTAAAAGAAAGTTTAAGCTAAAGCGCTTTCACGATGAGGCATCAAACACAACCTATTTCCACGACAGCTTAATAAAAGAATTCAAAGTGAACGTTTTTAATGTTGGTTTAGATTGTCTCACCTAGCTGTTTAATTCAAGATTTGAGGGGAGCAGGATTGTTGGCAATATGTTTTCATTCGTCTGTTTGAATTAATAATATCTTTTCGTTTAAAATAAAGGTTAAAAACATGCACGGTTTTATCAGAGAGATGTGAACAATGAGAATCTCATTGAAAAAGTTTACCGTTTTAACAATGCCCGCAAAACAATTTTCAAGTAAGGTAGTCAATGCAGCTAATCAATCAAATTTTTAAGAAGAAACTTGAACGCCTTTTTCCATACACTTGCATCATGCTCCTGATTTGCAACACTATTCCTGAGTCAGTTGCTGATGGTAAACAATCATAAGATAAACGAGAAATTTGTAAAACTCTCTCCGTTTGACTATGGGCCAGGATTGCGTTGCTGATATTTGATTATTTCAGTTGAAGAAGACTTGGCTAAAAAGGTGAGCTACGACAATGTCATCGTTATTTGGGCGGCCAGAAAAATTCATTTTTAAAATTTTTTTAAAAATTCATTTTTTTGGGCGGCCAGCTCCAAAAATTCATTTTTAAGCACTTTATCAACCTTTCTTGAATATTTTTTTGATTGATTTTTGTTTATTAGTTTTGAACTAATGTTTTGCTTTATATGTCAGTTTTGGTTAAAGAACTGTTTCTCAATTCAGAGAATTAATAGTAAAGCAGAAATACAAGGTGTTGTATTAGAAATAAATAAATTTGCAGGGTTTTTCAAACTCTGCAAAGGATAAATCAGAAAATTACTCATAAAAATAAATGCAATAAAAAACTTGTTAAGTTCTTGAGCTATAATATTAGGCGCATATATACTTTTGTTATCAACTTTATTCATCTGAGGTAAGGATTTTGACCATGATTTTTGTATTCCTATGATTTCTTATATTATTTCCTAAGTGCGTTGGGAGTTAATTTTGACTTTATCAAGAGTTTTGAGAAGTAATTTTTTTTCCGAACTTTTTCAAACAATTAGTATGAAAAAACATACAAAAACTACAAGTTTTTGTATGTCTTTTCATTTATAAGAGATTACCTGGTAAACCGATGAGAAAGAATAAAATCTTTTATCCTTGTCTGAATCCAGGATGTTATAAAGGAGACACTATTGGAAAAAAGAATAAAAACTAACCATCACAAGGACTATCATTCAAAAAACTAACCATCATAAGGATCATCATTCAGAAAACTAACCATCACAAAGACCATCATTCAGAAAACTAACCATCACAAAGACCATCATACAGAAAACTAACCATCATAAGGACCATCATTCAGAAAACTATAAAAGCGAGCTTTAGGAAAACATTAAGAATTGAAATTAAAAAGTGAATCTGATGTAGAAAAAGTACAAAAAATTCTAGAGAGACTTTGCAAAACAAAACAAAAAGAACAAAAGACTTTGCAAAACAAAACAAAAAGAACAAAAGACTTTGCAAAACAAAACAAAAAGAACAAAAGACTTTGCAAAACAAAACAAAAAGAACAAAAGACTTTGCAAAACAAAACAAAAAGAACAAAAGACTTTGCAAAACAAAACAAAAGAACAAAAGACTTTGCAAAACAAAACAAAAAGAACAAAAGACTTTGCAAAACAAAACAAAAAGAACAAAAGACTTTGCAAAACAAAACAAAAAGAACAAATAGAAGCTGAGCAGAAAAGAATCAAATCTAAGATAAGTGATTAGGATTGTCTAAATAACAAATCAAAAAGTCATCTATCTGAGCAAAAAAAATAAAAAAAAGATAAAAATTTTGAGCTTTAGAGCCTGCATGGTCAGCGATACTAGAGAAATTGTTCTGTGCGATTAGGATTAATGTCATAAAAAAAATATATTGGCTGAGTGATAATGAGAAAAACTTCAATCAATTTTATCGGAAACTTAAAAGGTAGCAACTTTTGAAAAAAAGGTAGCAACCTTTGAAAAAGGAGAAGATTACAGAATAAAAAAACTCAAAAACTAAAATTTTTTAATGCAACTGATAGGTTTCCTTTGAACTTTTTTGCTATCAAATAATTGAAACGTCACAATTTTTTATGCCACTCATCTAAAATAAACTTTCTCACTTCTTCTTACGAATACATCTTTTTTGTGTACCCTTTTTTTACAAACTTTATTTATTTGAAAGAACGAAAAATTTGCGTTCAAAAAATAAAAGATTATCCATGTTAATTAAGTGATTATCAAAATACTTTAAAATCCTGTGAGTCGCTTTTCTTTAAAACAGTCTTTAGTGAAAAAAATTTTCAAAAAGGTGAGCTTTTAAACTTAACCTAAAATGAACTAAAAAAATTAGCTTCAATAAATTCAGCTAACAAATATATCTTTAATATTAATATTCCTAATAAAAATATCATTGATTGAAAAAAACGATTAACGTTTGTCAATAGAAAATAATTTTAATTTTTTCCTTTAGTTTTTTCCAAGTATTAATGAAGAACCTGTATTTTGGCTAAAAGACTGTTCCGAAAAGGTTCTACCAATAAAATTGTGTAAGATTCAAAAGGATTATTTTGGGAAAACGGACATGTAAAAAGAGAGTATGTAGATATTTTCTTTAAAAAAGATTTTTTTTTACAGAAGGTGTATTTAAAAATGTAAGCAATCTTTGATTGACATGCAATAAATAGCTTAATTAGTTCTTTCAAAAGTCATTACCATTCTTATGTTAAATATAACTTAAATTCTAGATGCAATAAAGTTATATTTAGAAATAAAGTAGGAATCTCGGAGGAATAATAATTGATAATAATTAATAGAGCTCATAATAATTAATAGAGCTCATAAAATAAGGAAAACAAAAGACAAATTTCCGTAAACAATTAACGTTAAACATTTATAATTTAAAATTAAAAAAAAAACTTAGCATTAGCTAAAAAACATAAGTGAACTGAAAATATAACTGAAATAGAGAAGATCTAAAAAGATTTTGCAAGAAAAGCTAATACTCTATTATCCAATAAGTTAAAATGTTTGTTAAAGAAATGATTTTGATTACGTCAAAAAATGTATTTGTCCGCCTATGAGTTCCAATAATGACGTGCGCTGTTAAGAAATTTTATTGTTAAAAACTTTGTCCGGATATCAATCCCATCATCACTTGTATTACATAAAATAATTCTATTAATATCTATGAAATCCCACGCTGTTTTGTAAATAAGGAAAACTTCAATCCTCGTAATTAAAAAATTTTTAAACTCGCACAACGATTTACAAAACAATAGACTTTGAAACCATTTATTCCGATTATTTTAAAACACAAATTATATATTAGCTAAAGTGATTAAAAAACATTTAACCAAAAATGTTATAACATTTTGAAGTTGAAAATTTTAAATTCCAATTAAAACCATGTAAAGAAGATTTCTCTGTCATACATATACATTTCTCTGTCATACATAAGAACTATAAGCAAAAATATTGATAAAATATAAAAAATTCCATTTCTTTTCAGCATGATTTACTTTATAGAATGATAAAAAAAGTTCCGAATATCCGTCAACATTTGACAACAGTAAAAGCAAAAATTTGTTGTTCATTAACAGCACATCAAATTGCTACAGAAGCAAATTTGACTATGACTATGCTAATTTTTGCATTGAGTTATTCATGATGACTTTAGTTATTCATTGAGCTATTCATGATGATTTTCACCTCGGGCGGAAAAAACTTCAGCAAAAACCAATATTGACAACAAAACCCTTAAAGTTTTGACTTTTGCAAAAGAACCACGTAAAATGAAAAGAAGAATGACAACGAGTAGTAGTTTTCAACAAAAAACCAATTTGTCTTGATGGCCCGGAGAAATGGAATTATTATTTTTAAGATTTGCCTAAAGAAACTGAAGTACGACAATGGTGCCAGATGGGTGGTGGTGATATAATGATTTGGTGTGCGTTGGGTATCACAATAAATCAGAAATTCAATTTATTGATGGAAAAACGAAGGCATCTATCATTGGTTGTAAAAATTTATTTTTTAGCAAGATAATGCTAGCGCTCATATGACAGTAAAGGTTTAGTACAAACACAGTGAAATATAAAACTTTGAAAAAGCCAGCTAGGCTCCAGTTTTCTTGAATTAAATGAGCTCATTTTTTTTTATATGAAT
Organism: Hydra vulgaris; assembly: GCF_022113875.1. Classification (NCBI taxonomy): domain Eukaryota; kingdom Metazoa; phylum Cnidaria; class Hydrozoa; order Anthoathecata; family Hydridae; genus Hydra; species Hydra vulgaris. The sequence goes on along the minus strand of NC_061157.1, from coordinate 13,356,962 downwards.
AATGGTACTGGTCCTAGCTATACCTATAAACACAAAATACTGAATAATTCATCGTCGATCACACTGCCGCCTTAAAGGAATCATAAAGATGCTTTATTAACTGTCAAATTATTCCTCCTTCACATTTAAACATGAGTGACATTTTACCCATATTGCTACAAATATTATTCTTAAAAATGAAAATCTAAAACTAATTATAAATAATATAATTAAAAAATACAATACAATCCCTAATTATGCTTGGAATGATAATTATGCTTGTAATGATCTCAGTTTTATTATAAAATATAATCAGAATCTCTCTGATTCTTTTAAAGATTACACTTTTATTGAAGAATTAATAGAAAAAGAAACTCAAACAACATGTGAAAATATAAAAATAAAATGCTTCCCACAAAGCTTTAATACAACTCTCAACACTCCCACAATTACTAACAACAAATACCTAATGTTCCACAATTCATAATACATTTACTGCAGAGTATTTAAAATACTCTTTTAAAAACGACCTCTTAATATGGCTTTCGATGTTTTATAATAATATCTTTAAAAATGGAACGGTCCCAGAGTACTTATCCACTTCTTGTTCCAATAATTAAATCTTATAAAAAACCTCTTGATAATTCAGATAACTACCGCGAAATAGCTTCATACCTATTTTGACCAAACTCTTTGAGTATATTATAATGCAAGTATGTCTGGAAATATCAGACAGCCACTCTCGTCAACTTTTTTTCAAGCAAAATAGCTCAACATTTCAGATAAAATTTCCTTTGATTGAAACAGTAAAAGACTACAATAATAGTAAATCATAAGTATGTATCTGCAGTTTTAACTGGGACTTGTTGTTTAAAGAACTCTATTACAACAAAAGTTTATCTCCAACAGTAGTTTGCGCATTGCAATCTTTTTAGCTCGGGTATTGCTAGTATATCATACGTCGAACATAAATCAAATCATTTCCATTTGTGGCAAGAATTGCGACAAAGACCTATTTTATCGCCACATTTGTACAATATTTACACTGAAGGTATATTAGATCAAACTGTTTCAGATTGCAAAGTTGGAACAACAGTAAGTGGAATATACTCAGGCATTATTACTTATGCAGACGATATAGTGCTACAAAGTTCTAATTTTTGGACTACAAGAATTAGTTAATAAAGTTCAAACACAATACAAAAACGTTTATAATAAACTTAACACCAAAAAAACCGAGTTCATTATGTCCGGTAAAATTTCAATTACAAAAAACATAATTCAAATTAACGGTTCTTCCCGACATCTCAATAATGACCTAAAATATCTCATCTTCCTACGGGATAATCAAGACCGTATACAAAATAAGCTACTCTTCAAACTGAAAATGTAAACGAACGCATTATTCAATTTTGATCAAACTTCAGAGCTTTTATAAAATCTGAAGTTTACTTTTGTCAGCCACTAGCTATAGTGTGTTTATTCAAATCTCTGGATGTACCAAATTTATTATAGGGCTTAGAAATTTGAAATTATAACATTACATTTTTTTAATATATTAGACGCTGGCGGAAAATCAGCATTAAAACTCCTATTCAGCATATCAAAGTACAAAAATATTATCTACATTCTTTCTTTAAAATTAATGACGTGCCTACCATCCTTATTCGAAACAAATTAAATCTGTTTATCACTGAGATTTGTTTATCAGACTACTGAGACTTGTTTATCAGACTAATGAGACTTGTTTATCCCTGATTTTGACACAAATACTCTGACATACAAAAAAAAAATTTTTTTACTTTCTTTAATGAATGGATGTTTTTCTTGTTAATTTTAACATGCCAATTTCAAATATGTAATCTATTTGCTTGTATCACATCAAAATTTTAAGAAAACTTGAAATGAAATACCACTTTAATAAATTAATATACTGATATTCTATAATATTATCAATGAAAATATTAACAAAAATTCTACCAAGACTTTTATTATTTAAAATACATCATTTTATTAAAAAAAGAGATAAATTGAAAGTTTTGTCATTGCTCGCAAACAATATGATTCAAAACAAATATCAAGCTTATTGAGTAGGTTTAAATTTCTTGCATATTGACTTCCGATGGTATTTTACTTCTGGGGCATCCCGTTGAAGCAACCAGCAGTAGTCTGCTTGCATGGCATTACTCGATTGTCCTTGGTATTGTGATTCCATCAAAGCAATTTCCTGATGGAAACGCTCTCCATGCTCATCACTGACCTCGCCGAGATATTCTGGAAATTCCCAAATACAGAATATTTCTAAAAGGTTGGCAACAACGGATTTAAAAGTTAGCCATGCCTTAAGATCTTTTCCACTTGTACATCTAGAAAATGTTGATCACCTATTACTTTTCTGATCTGAGGGCCCACAAAAATTTTTTTCTATATTTTAGCACCACTTATTCGTGGAAACTTGGAGCGAAGATATGTGAAGGCATCACTTATCTTATCCAAAGCTTTTATGAAATTTTTCATCAAACCTAACTTGATATGTAAAGGTGGTAATATGTCTTTTTTTAAAACCCGTGGTTTATGCAAAACATTTTTTTGACCAGGTTCCATATGATGTCTAATAAAATCTTTTTTTCTATAGTATGCATCTCTATCTTGACTATTCCATTCATAGACGAAGCAGTAAAATTTTGTGTATCCGAGTTGTATACCCATGAAGATTGCATTGACATTTAATTCTCCGCACACTCTTCATTTGTAACCATTTTATTTTTATTAAAACAATACTGATGTTGTCATAAGTCTCTTTCAACTGTGTGGGGTATGCAACTGGAATGGATGGCAACACATTGCCGTAATGTAACAGCACGAACTTTAGGCTTTTGATGCATCAATGAAGAGACGCCAATTTTTGACTTCATACTCATGACCAAGACGTGCCATGAGATTGTCAATATCATTACAGTAGCAGATATTATCATCACGCATAAGATCTAAAAACTCTGCATTATTTACTAAATAAATTACATTGCTTTCAGGAATGTAGTTATCATTAGAATCGTTAATATTTTTTGGACTACCTTGATTGTCATTGTCATTCTGAGAATAATCATTTTGAGCGCAAAAGAGTATGAATCAGGGGGAATTGGAACTGGACAGTTTACGGGGTTGTGAAGGACTGGCTTAGACACAGATTGAATGTTGGGATATAATACTGATTTACGAGTTTTAAATGAGAATTCTTCTATTACTATCATGCAAAAGTAACAATCAGTAACATGATTTGTTGATTCACGCCATATCATTGGAACTGCAAAGCGTATTGACTTGTGTTTAGGTGACTTTTCCAACCATCCTGCTAAAGATTTCGCACAAATGGAGCAAATAATATTGGGTTTTCACTGTTTCTCCGCATTATCAACTTTGGAGTCGAAATAAAGTTCATAAGCTTTATTTAATTAAGGGGTCATTGTTTTTCGGTGGTCAACATCGGTAAAAAATCCACAAACGTAGCAAAACAAATCAGAAGAATTCAAACATTTTTGAGTAGCCATGTCAATAATATTTATTATGAAAACAAAGATCAATAAAATTATGGCATAGAATACACTACAGATAAAATTTTAAAAAAATGTACAGGCTTATTTTGAAAAAACGTAAGGGCTTATTTTGAAAAAACATACAAAAATACACTTATTGCTATATGGGAAAGAAAAACTGTGTATGACAGTGATATCAAAGAATTATAAGGATAACTTTACCTATTTCAACGAGGTAACGTAAATTTGCAACCAACTGGAGCTTAACTTCGTCTAGTGTAAATTGCGAATTTTTTAATTTAAGTAGAATCAGAAAATTTATGCAATTTAAGAAAATCCTTAAACAAAGTTAATCTACTATTAAGGTCAGAAGATTCTAGGATAAAAAGAAAATATTCTTTTTAAATTGTTTTTTTTTTTAAACCATATAATTATAATATTTTCTTGAATAGTATGTTACATTTTAAAATAATTTATTTAATTTTTGAGAAAAGCGATAATTAAATTATTTATAAACATATTAGTTTCCAGAAGTACTTTTCAGTTCAGATGCAGAGTTCAGTTCAGAGTACAAAGTGCAGAGGGTTTCGATAAAAATTTTGCAATTTGTAAGCGGAAAGAGGAACTGTTTTGAAATTTTTCATTTTATTTAAACTAATTTTTTTAACACTCAAACCTTTGTTCAAACTTTTTTTAAACAAATATTTCGAGTTTAACAGAGTAAAAATAATAAAGATCATCAGTATAAATTTATTTTCTGTTTTACATTTATATAAAAAAATATTTCGGTATCAAAAGGTGCGTTTCAAAAAAAATTCTTCAGTTTTATATGACGATGTGCAAATCTTGCATTAAAAAAAATGTTAGAATATCAATTTAAAGAAAAAAAAAGGTGTACGCAACAATTCAAAAAATTTTCAAAGAACAAACTTTTGTTCGCGTGATGATGGAATCGCGTGAGAATGATTTAATTACAGTGTTTTAAAGTTGCTTTTCAACTAAACATGAATATATTAGGCTTTACTTTGCTTTTTCTTACGGGAGGTTTTTAGTTTCTTATGATGCACATGACTTCGTTTGCGCCCAAGATTCATTCGTCCAAGACTACAACAACTTAGCCTGCATGCTGGTGCACAAGCGCTAGAGCATCCAGGTTGCTGAAGAGAGCAAGGGTTTTGTGCCATCATCATTGGTTGTTGCATAATTGACTGCTGAAGCATAGACTGTTGCTGACAGCATTGTTGAGAACAAAGTGGTGCACATGATGCTGAGCATCCAGGCATTTGTGAGCAGGAACCCATTAGAGGTAATTGAATAGGCATTGATGGTTGTTGGCAGCATTGTTGAGAACACTGTGGTGCACATGATGGAGAGCAACTTGGAAATTGTGGACAAGATGAGATTTGCAGCGGCTGAATTGACATTGATGGTTGTTGGCAACATTGTTGAGAGCATTGTGGTGCACATGAAGCTGAACAGCTAGGAAACTGTGGACAAGATGGCATTTGTGGCATCTGAAGAGGCATTGATGATTGTTGGCAGCATAGCTGAGAGCATTGTGGGGCGCATGTTGGAGAGCAACTTGGAAATTGTGGACAAGCTGACATTTGAGGTGGCTGATATAGCGAGTTCATTGATTGTTGGCAGCATTGAGGACTGCATCTTGGCGCACAATGTTGGCTGCAACCAGGGTGTTGGGGGCAAACACTCTGTTCGTTAGGTTGAATGACTATTGTACCACTCATCACTGATGGCTGTTTATGCAAATTTTAAACAAAATTATAAAATAATTATAAAAATACAAATTTCTAATTAAATATTTAAATAAATTATACTTGATAAGGGTTCTGCTGACAACATGACTGAGAACAACTAGACTGACACGATAGGCCACAATTTGGGTATTGAGAACAAGCAGTATAACCAGACGGTTGAACAGGTGCATTTAAATTGACCTGACCACAACATCCAGGTTTACACTCTGGGTAGCAGTCTCCACTGCAACCAGAAGGACATGTTCCAGTAATTTGATTAGGAAGGAGTCCTCGACCAGAACCTAATTTAAACAATATTTGCACAAAATAAATTTTATACATTTTAGTAGAAATTTAATGCTTTTATAAATTTAAACTAAATTTATAAAGTTAATTTTGTGTGCTTTAAAAATGAACACAAACTAAAACTTTGATGACGCACCTGGAATTAAACGAACAGATAATATTTTTAGATCAGTCTGTCCTCTTAAATAATCTCTTAATTTAGTAATAGGGTCAACTGGTGCACGAACATCAGGAGCAAACCGCAGCAATGTCGATGCAGCAACATCACCATTTTCACGAGACCTTAAACAAACATTTTTCTCTTTTTTATGAGCATTAAAAAATAAAAATAAAACATTCATGAAATGCGTCCTTACATAAATTGATAAAACGTTGAACCAACAAACCAGATGTCTTTACCGTATGATTCGTTAAACTAAAAAGTTTCAAAAAAACAATAACATGTATACTTTCATAAAATCAATAATTTATATTTTTAAAATTAGAAATAACTTACAGCTTTTGTTATAACACCTTTCATTGTTGCATATCGTTGGCTGTTGATATCATATAGATCATCAGTGAAAGAACTACCAGGAAAGTATAAATCTAGCGAATAACTAGTCATACCGTTTGGCCTCATCTTACAAACAAATGGCAGTTTTTTAAAGCAATCCTTAAAAGAGAAATAAATTTAAAAAACCTCTTAATATACATGCTTGTGTCTATGTATATATGTATGCATGTATGTATGTATGTATAAATATATATATATATATATATATATATATATATATATATATATATATATATATATATATATATATATATATATATATATATTCTAGCTCATGATAAACTTGTGGTTCATATCTGTACCGTGTAACTTTACAATTTAATACTAAAATATATATATATATATATATATATATATATATATATATATATATATATATATATATATACATTTTTACATATTTTAGTATTAAATTGTATTTGTTAAATTAATTACAATTACAATAAAGTTACACGGTACAGATATGAACCACAAGTTTATCATGAGCTAGAAATCTAGCTCGTATAGCTGCGATAATACAGCCACGGAAAATGATGCACTGTGGTAACTATGTGAGTTGCTGGTCTTTTTTAAATTGTCGATAGTAGAGACGTTGACAACATCATCCGGCAGAGCATTCCAAGTATTTACAACCTGATTGTTGAAAAAGTTAAGTCAAACAAAGGCAGTTGCTATTAATTTTGCGATGAAAGTGTTTGCAATGACCATAGATGGGAGGAATGTATATTGGGTCAATATGCCAGTTGATTAACTCAGTTTAATTTTAAATTTTGAATTTTCGGATAAGGTCACCACGTTTTCTTCTGTCACTTAGTGAAGTTATTCCAAGTATATCACATTTTGTCTTGTAATCAAGGTATTTAATACATGAGGTATTTTTGTGGCACGATGTTGTATTTGTTCAATTTCAGTAATGTTTTTTTTAAGGTGAGGGCACCAGGTGGTGATAGAATATTCTAGATGTGGACGTACGTATGTTGTATAGAGGTTTTTCCAGACTTTTACATCTTTGCTAACAAAGGTGCGCTTTAACATACCTAAGATTTTGTTTGCTTTAGCAGCAGCGGTGAACACTTGACTTTTGTACATTAGATCAACAGATAGTTGAACACCAAGGTCTTTTTCCAATGTTGTTGTTTCTAGCTGGATTCTTTTGACTTCGCTATTGGAGTCGTTTTCATTGATGAAGTAGATGTGAGGAACAGATTTTGATTGGTTGATGTGCATAACTTTACATTTTTTGATGTTAAGTTGCGTGAGCCATAATTGGGTCCAATTGACAATATTATCAATGTCAGATTGCAGACCAAGTTTGCTTTCTAAAGTGTTAACTACAATGAGGACTTTGGTGTCATCTGTGTACATTTTGCATTCATTTTTGCTGCTATTGTGTTCTGGTAAGTCATTAATATAGAATATAAATAGTGTTGGACCAAGAACTGAGCCATGAGGAACGCCACTAGTAACCTGTTTCCAATCGGATACAACATTACCAAGGAGGACACGTTGTGTTCTGTTAAAAGAAAGGCATTAATCCAATTTAAAACATTTCCACTAATTCCATAAGATTCAAGCTTTCTTAGTAACCTTTTGTGAGGAACTTTGTCAAATGCTTTGGCAAAATCGAGAAATAAGGCATCAACAGGTAGCTTTTGTGATGAAGTGTAAGTCAAAAAGTCCATATTTTCGAGTAAATTTGTAGTGCATGATTTTTTGCTGACAAATCCGTGTTGACATTGGGAGAGAAGGTCGTTAGATAATAAATGATGCATGACCTTATCTTTAACCAGTCTTTCTATTATCTTACATGGTACAGAAGTGATGGAAATCAATATGTAGTTTGTAGGGTCAGCCTTAGAACCGTTTTGAACAATGGAGTTACATTAGCTATAAGCCAAGCCTTTGGTACAATTGCTTGTTCCATTGACAATTGAAAAATCATGGCAAACAGGGCTGCTATTGTATATATATATATATATATATATATATATATATATATATATATATATATATATATATATATATATATATATATATATATATATATATATATATATATATATATATATATATTTATATTATATATATATATATATATATATATATATATATATATATATATATATATATATATATATATATATATAAATTTTTTTTACCGACCTAATGGCGACCTCAAGTTGATTAAGGTTGCCAAATTATTGCCGACCTCATTTTTCATTTTTTTCAAAAATTTTAAATGTATACTACAAAAAAGAGTGATAAATATTATTAAAAGAACAGAACAGTACTAATTTATTAGAAATAACATATCAGTTTATTCATTTTACACAATGTTTTTTCATAAAATCCTTTTTTTTTAAATCTCTTCAGAAAAGATTTTTTGAGGGTTATCCATAAAATGTCATGCAATTTGTGACCATTTTTGAGCCCCCCTCATCACTACTTTTTAACTCTTTCATAACAAATCCTATAGAAGTTGTCAAAAAACTACTAACCCCTCCTCCTTTCCTCATAAAGCGTGACATAATTTATGGACAACTTTGGAAGAGTCTTGATTATGGAAACATGAAAAAACTGATTAGTTATTTCTACTGGTGTGTATATATATATATATATATATATATATATATATATATATATATATATATATACATATATATATACACATATATATACACACATATATGTAGCCCTCGGAATAAGGAAAAATGAGGCAATAATTTGGCGACCTTAATCTGCTTGAGGTCGCCATCAGGTCAGCAAAAAAAAATTTCATACAAAAGTTTTACCATAAAACATATATATATATATATATATATATATATATATATATATATATATATATATATATATATATATATATATATATATATATATATATATATATATATATATATATATATATATATATATATATATATATATATATATATATATATATATATATATATATATATATATATATTAGGGTGGTTCAAAAAACATTTTTGAAAAACATCTGCAGCATGCATCTTAATGTGTATTATAATAAAATAAAACAGCATTTAAAAAATTTTCAAATAAAAAATATCTTCAGAAGTGTCTTAAGATCCTTGAACATTTAAAATGTCTCAAATATTAATAAAAAAAGAGTTTTTCAAAAGTATAACTTGTTTGATCTCAAATGAAGAAAAATTATTATTATTTTACAGTAAACATAAAAAAAAATGATAATCAAAAAATTTTGTCAAATAAACTTTTTTCATTTTTAGTTTAAGTAAAATTTTTTAAGCAGTAAAAGTTTTAGTAAAATTTTTTAAGCATGAAAATATAAAAAAATATTTTTTTTAATAAAATGAAGATTATTTTTAAAACTAAATATAATTTTGCTTCATTTGATACCCAAACAAGACATACTTTTAAAAAACTCTTTTTTAACTTATTTTAGAAACCTGTCAAATTCAAGGGTCTTGAGGCACATCTGAAATTATTTTTCATTCAAAAAATTTCATATAGAACACATTAAGGTGCATGCTGCAGATATTTTTTTTTAATGTTGTTTTTTGAACCACCCTAATATATTGATAACTTAAAAAGCACCTTATAATTCCATCCTTCATAAGATGCAGTAATACATTGATTTTTAACAGTTTCTTTCTTTGTGTTCCACAAATCAATAACAAGTTGTTGTGATTCTCTGCTCCAATCAGAATATACATATGGAGTGCCGTCTACAAACTGAAATCCACCTTTTGCAGCCATATCTGACATTCCAATCCAAGATGGAGAGCTTCTTCCAACCAACATAGCTTAATCAAAATTGAATAAATAAATATAGATACTTAGACAAATATAGACAATTAAAATTATGGACTTTATGAACATACATCTAAGCTTACTTTTTAAAAATGCTCCTTCTTCTACACTTTCGCCAGAAAATAAAGATGACTTCAGAACGTTACAATGATCAACAGCATCTGCCCAAGCCATTTCTTCTTCAAATAATTTGTAACAATTTCCATTGTTAGCTTTCCAGCCATCTGGACATTTTACTAAAATAATTTTAAAAACTTTTTAAAACTTTGTAAATAATTCTTTCTTTAACAAAACTAGATCAACTTTTTAAATTAAAACTTCTTACTAACAAATTATTATAAAAAATACGAAACAAATAGTATAACATATCTAACTTAAACCTATGTAAGTGTAGTGTTTAACTTAAACCTATGTAAGTGTAGTGTTTAACTTAAACCTATGTAAGTGTTTTAACTGAAATTTTTTTAATTTAAGCACTAGTCCTAAAAAAATTTTAAAAAATAATAAAATAATAAAAAATAATAAAATAATAAAAAATAATAAAATAATAAAAAATAATAAATAATAAAAAATAATAAAATATAAAAAACCATAAATCAAAAAGATTAAGGAACTAATATATTTTCCGCACTTAATAAAATTCCAGAATGAAAACAACAATTTTATATTTGTTTTGCTTTTCTATTGTTTTAAATATTTAATTAATACAGATCAATCAATCACATATACATCATGATGATCAATAAAGATCAAGATGTTATTCTATAACAAGTGAAACAATCATTTTTTTGGTAAAAACTTAACTAAAATTTTGATAAAATAATAGATTAAATTATTCACAAGGATATTAAAAAATATTAAAATAAAAATAAAGACAAAATTTTTCGAAAATGATAAAAAAAATACTGAGTTTTATTAATCATTAAACATGCTTATGATGCATTCTGGGTAAAAAGATAAACTTTAAACCTTTATTGAAATTAAATTGCAATAAATTATGTAAAAAAAATTTTTTTTAATTTATTTAAAGAAAATTATGTTAGGGGTTGTTCATAAATTAAGTTATGCTCTAAGGGAGGAGGGAGGGCTAGTGGTTTTGTGACGACTCATACAAAACTTGCTACTAAAGTGCTGCTATTTTGTGACGAGGGGAGGTCAAAAACTGTCAAAATTTGCGTGACATAATTTATGGACGACCCCTTATAAAATACAGTAAAATTATAACACAATATAAGTAACAGAGTTGTTCATTTTTGTTTATTTCATATAAAAATGTTTCTTAAGATAAGAATTTTTAACCCATATATTTTTCAGAAAGTGTTACTGTAACTTAAATAAAAATATAATTTAGTACTACTTGCTTCTTCATGGAGAGAAAGTTTATTGAATTAGTGTACTAGTATTGTTGCTGAATTAGATATGAAACTTGATCTAAATAAATCGTACACTACCTCTGTTCCAAAGTACTGTTTCGATTTGCATTTGCATCATAAAGAGTTATTGAAAATAAATTATACTGTTTACTTATATATCAATTATATACGGAAAAAATGTATAAAACATATTTTATAATGAAAAATTAAAAAAAATATTTTTTAAATAATTTATTTTTAATAATTCTTTACATTGAATAAAAATCAGAACAGTATTTTGGAACAAAGGGAGTTTTTATATTTGTGGGAGTACTTTTATATTTGTGCTATACAAATGCCTTAGACAACTTTTTCACTCTTTTCCCAGCTTTGTACTTGATGCTAGTCACTTTAACATTATCAACATTTTTTAATTTAACATTAGGAACATTTTTAAATACTAAATGTGTTATTATAGGTCCTCAAATTTGTTACAAATATGTTAAAAGGTCCTCAAATTTTAATTTGGGCGGCGCCCAAATTGATGCCCAAATACGGTTGTTGAAATAGACCATTTTCAATAAGAAATTTCAATATATATATATATATATATATATATATATATATATATATATATATATATATATATATATATATATATATATATATATATATATATATATATATATAGGCCACGGCAGGAGTAAATAAGCAAAGAGAGCCGAGAACAGCCCTACTATAACCAATATGGCAAGTCATGCAAGCTGCTCATCTAAACTGTAATGTTAATGTTACAATAATATACACATAGCAAGCGTCCTTTGATGCACCGTGAAAAAATTCTTTAGAAGTAAAAAATTTTTTTGACTTTGCAAAAACCGTGCCTGTTTATAATCCAATGAATTAAATTTTTTTGACTTAGCGTATTTCATTTTTGCAAAAGAGCAAAAACTTGTGCAAGAGCTGTAAAGGTTTTGTCTAACGCCAAAGCCCGCTATTCTCACAAAAGTTAGGCTCTAACGACTTATGGAGAATCTTTAATAGTATCAATAATAAGGGCAAGTCTGTAATTCTACCTATTTTGTATGGTTCAGACTTTGTCACCTTACCTAAAGACAAAGCTGAATTGTTTGCTAAAAACTTTTCATCAATATAATCTCTTGACTCCACTAGTTGCGTTCTACCTCATATAGCCATCAAACAGGTTGATCCATTGCTTGACATCCATATCACTCCAGCTTCTGTATCTAAAGTGATTTCCTGCTTAGACTCTTCTACAGCTTGCAGCCCATACAATATACCTGTTATAGCCTTGCAGAAGTGTTCTCCGGAGCTGTCGTCTATCCTTTCAAAACTATTTAACAAGTGCTTATCAGAGTCTTGTTTTCCAGCCTGCTGGAAAGCAGCATCTGTTATCCCTATTTTTAAAAACTCTGGAGCAATCCGATTCATCTAACTACCGTCCCATTAGTCTTCTTCCTATCATAAGCAAGGTTTTTGAATCTTTAATTAACAAACACTTAATCTCTCATCTTGAATCTCATAACCTACTTTCTGACCATCAATATGGATTTCGATCTTCTCGTTCTATGGCTGATTTGCTAACATTAATAACCGATAGGTTTTATTGTGCATTAGATAAAGGTGGAGAGGTTAAGGCCATTGCTCTTGACATTTCTAAAGCGTTTGATAAAGTTTGGCATGCTGGTCTTCTCCATAAGCTTTCTTCTTATCTGGAAACATCTTTAAGATTATTGAATCGTTCCTTTCCAATTGTAGTATAAAAGTTGTCCTTGATGACTTCTGTGAAAGTTAATCCTAGAAGAGGATTAACTCTCACAGAAGTGAGAGTTAATCCTCTTCTAGGATTAACTCTTATTTCTGATCTTTCTTGGAAACCTTATATCAAATCCGTTGCAAAATTAGCATCTGCTAAAGTTGCATCTCTTTATTGAGCTCAACACTTTCTTACTCTGGATTCTGTTCTCTATCTCTATAAATCTCAAATCCGACCTTGTATGGAATACTGTTGCCATATCTGGGGCGGATCTTCTAATGATGCCCTTTATCTTTTAGACAAGGTGCAAATACGCATTGTAAACATAGTTGGATCTGCTCTTGCAGCCAACCTTCAACCTCTGTCACATCATCGTAATATTGCTTCTCTTTGTCTTTTCTACAAATACTATCATGGGCACTGCTCTAAAGAGCTAGCGTCTCTTGTGCCATCTACTAAAATTCATTATCGTGTTACTCGTCATTCAATTAAGTCTCATCCTTTTTTCTGTTACTGTTCCTAAGTGCTCCAGAAACTCTTATTCCTCTAGTTTTTTTTTCTCGAACATCAGTTCTTTGGCATTTGCTTCCTTCATCTTGCTTTCCTGATTAATATAATTTGCAATCTTTTAAGTCGTCTGTCAATCGTTATCTTGCTCTACAATCTTCATCTTTTATCTTCCAGCAACTTCCAACACTAATTAGTGGTTGCTTGCAGCCTTGTTGGAAGCGAAGATGTTAAAAAAAAGTGCTCCTGTAAATTGTTTTAGGGGAGTGTGGGTAGAGCTAAAGCTCTCGCTTCCCGCCGAGGCCTATATATATATATATATATATATATATATATATATATATATATATATATATATATATATATATATATATATATATATATATATATATATATATATATATATATATACCTTGGAATTAGGGTTGGCATTCGGCAATGCCAAATTAACTGCCTGTTTGCTCATTTAACTGAAGTGTTTGAGGTCAGCAAAAACCTGCCAATCTCATTTCTATGTTTTATGGTAAAGGCTTTGTATCAAATTTTTTTTGCCAACTTGATGCATATATATATATATATATATATATATATATATATATATATATATATATATATATTTGAAACATAACTTTCACGAAATGTCAGGGGTAAATACATATACTTTAATAAAAACAGTTAACATAATAAATAACCATTAAAATCTTTTAAACAGTGATTAGATATGAACTAGATTGTTTCAATCAATCAATCTTGTACATTTACCATGTGAAATATACAAACACTTTAAGTTTTTACTTAATAATGTTTAAAATTAATTTGAAAAATACATTTGTATTACCATTGAAATATAATGCTCTAGCATTATAGTTTATTGGTTTTAGCATTACATTTTCTAGGTTTTAACAAAGTTATTTTCCCTATTAAATATACTCAATTATTTATACAATGTATAAATGATTGATCAAAGTAGCATTAATTAAGTGTAACTAATTAAATTAATTACACTTAATTAATGTTACATGATTTATTAAGTAATATTACATATTTTAATTTGAAATAGATACTTATAATGTTTTATTAATTAAATGTAACATTTTAGGTATCTACTTCAAACTAAAATAAACATAAATCTTTTACATAATATACTTATTTTGTAAACAAAATTATCATATTTAAAGAATATCATACTTTTTTGCTGCATATCACCAGATCCTGTAACTCTGTGAACATTATCATAAAAACTTAAACTTTCATTGTTTCCAGCTGGATTGAAATACATAACCACATAAACTGTATCTCCTGCTTTCTTACTAGCAAACCCAACAACTTCGCTTCCTTCCCAGACCAACTGTGAAAAATCAGCAGCATTTTCTTTGAAAGCATCTTTTACAAAATCAAAGTTTTTTATTTGATTGTAGCTGGATATAAAAAAATATATATTAAAACAAACCCTTAAAAATAGGTTTTATTAAAAAAGCTAAATTAAGAAAAAAAAAACTAAGTGACTAACACCCTCCTTTTTAATGCAGGAGAGCACAGTACAAAAACTAACTAAAACTAAGGTTTCTATGCTGCTCTCCTGCCTAAATAGGAGAACATTGGTCACATTAATAATGATGCCATGTTCAGTTTTTTTCTCAAAGTGTCAAATGAATGAATTTTTCAAACTCTTAATAAACAAGAGTAATGCAAAAGGTCATGTTTGTGTAAGTAATCTTAATTTTCTCATGAGCATATATGACACGAGAAGATCTTAGAGGCAATTTTATGAGAGTAAGTTCTTTTAGCAAGAAATTATTCTTTTTCATTATATGCTATTATATTACTGAACTATTTCTCTGCAACAATGATTTTCTATAAGTTAAAAAAGATTTATGACCAACATGTGACCATATTGTTTTTAATTAAAACAACGTTTGTTTTGTGTGGCCTATATGGTAACCATATCTAATTTAATAACATATATATGAAAGATTTTACCACACAACATGACATAATTATAAGGTAGTGTTTAAATGAATAAAGCATTTGCTTGATGAGTGAGAAGTACCAAATTTGATCCCCACCCTGTAAATGGTAGTATAGTGCCTGTAAATGGTAGTATAATTTTTTTCTTTGCACAGCAATTTTGGGAACTCAAAGAGTAAAAAAAAATGCAGTCATATTTGCCACACTAACTATGCGCGTATATGATATTTATAATTCCATAACTATGTGCGCATATTATATATATAATTCCATAGCATTTTCATGGCCAGTTTTTACTCCTCATCTTTTTTTCCTTTTTTTTATTTTTATAATTCATTATAATAAGGAATTTTATGCTGATTAAAAATCATATAAAAACATAGGTCTAAAAATCAATAAAAAGTTATAAGTTTAAAAAATTACACTATAAAAAATTTAAAAAATTACACTAAAAAAACGCAAATATTTGCCAGCAAACTGACAGTAAACTGTTAAGAAAACTTGGATGATGAAATTTTGGGTCGATAAGAAGTTTTTAAAGTAGCAAATGCTAACTTATTTGCAAGAGATTGACAAACACAAGTATATTTTTCTATTTTAAAGTCTTACATACATATTGGTATAAGTTGAGAAAACTGAGGTAAAGATGCATTAAAAGATTCTTTTTTATCTATCCAAGACAGTTTACTGAAAAATGTGAAAGTTTTATTCTAAATTAACAAAAAATAAATAGGTAGGTTTATACCTATCTATTCTAGATTTAAACATCTAGAGGTGTATACTCAACATCGAGAACAACTCTGTACTTACTTTTAATAGAAGATAAGTTTAATTTAGCATTAACTTTTACATGCTGCTTTAAAGCAGGAAAAAATTAGTTGATTTTTGTTGGATTATGTTCTTTATATACATTCATATTGTAAATATTTTTTAATATTTTTGTTGTTTTTAAATTTTATTTAACTTATTTGAAATTTCGTTTATATATTTCTTATGTAATGGGCATTTAAAATGCTTGAATGGGCTTTGACTTGTACAATAAAATATTCAAAAAAAATTTTTGAATATTTTATTGAATTCAAAAAAAAAAAAAAAATTTTCAAAATAAAAAAGTCATTGTTTAAGTAATTGATAGGATTACAATTATTATCTTGCTTGAGTTCCTGTCAGAGTTGTTAGTCCTTGGCTGAAAATTAAAGCCTTGGCTTTCAAACCGTTGGCCTTGGCTTTGAAAATTTTAAAGCTAATTTAACATTTTATCTTTCAATAGTGGTCAGGTTAAGAGCATTATTTGTCAAGTTTGAAGCAAATTTAGCAATATCATCTTTTTCAAAGTTGTGCAACTTTCAAATATGTTAAATACATGCATTACATTTAGAATTATCAGTAAAACCAGGATAAAGAAATAATGATTATTGTGAAGTTGTCTCAGCCAGTTATTGTGAATACATTTCAATAGATGTACACTAGTAAATAGAAAAACAGTTTTCTTGTTGAATCATAAGAATGTTGAATAAATGGCTTAAAATTACCACTACAAAAGAGAATAAACATGTTCCAATTAATCCGACTAATGTCTGAAATTAAAGAAAGAACTTTGTAACCACAATTTTTTTATCATATCAACCACTTTTATAGTATTTCTTTTAATTAGATAGCAATCATATTTTTTTACTGAAACAACATCTTTGAATGATACTGAGCAACATCTATGTATGATGATAATAAAGAAGTTACAAATGTTTGCACTGTGACAAGCATTTCAGATAAAAACTAAAAGCTAGAGTATCAGGACTATATCGAGGTTGATAAATCAATAATATTTCATTTGTTCACATAAAAATATATTTTTATGTGAACAAATGAAATATTATTGATTTATCAACCTCGATATATTAATCTCTTAATAATATATTAACATCGAGTATTAATACTAAACATTTATGAACATCTGTAGAATACTTATTACTGCCTTTAACTCGTTCACATTAATTATTTAAATTACATTGAATTATGAAAACATAAATCTGAACTGGATATAATATTTTTATTACCAGGAAAAATTTGTGTTAACTTAATGGACAATTGAGTCAAATAAGAAAGTTTACATTCATCGTTAAGTACTTTAGCCACCAAACTGCTTTCAATCTTCAAATTATAAGTAAACACTCCAACAAGTAGATGATTGTAAATATAAATTTTATTTGTAAATAAAAAGAAATGTTAAGAACTAATGATGGGAAGAATCTTGTGTTAATTTTGGTTAACTAATTAGTGGTTGCTTGCAGCCTTGTTGGAAGCGAAGATGTTAAAAAAAAAAAAAAAAAATCTTTCATATTTGGATCGGTTGAAAATTTAAAAACACTAATTATTTCACACATTTTTTAAAAATTGATTAAAATGTACTAAATTCATAATAAACTGCATTGAAAATATAAAAACTAAATTTTTAATATTTACAACTTGAGATTGGAAACAAATAGCTAATCGAAAAACTTAACATCGGACTACAAAAGTGACGTCATAAAAGTTTTTACATTTCATGAGCGGGCCTTCTTATCAATTCTTGTCAAAAAAATCTTCTTTACTATTTCGACTACTAACTATTCCGACTAAAAACAAACTACGCCGGCCGTATAACCCCTTTCCCCCCCCCCCCCCTCCTCCTCAGCTCCTTGACCATAATAGGTATGTCGAAATCCGCGATATACGTATACCGCGGATTTCGGCATCTCGGCGATATACGTATATCGGAACGGATTTCGGCGATACATAAATATCGCAGATTTCGGCAAAAATCGGCTCCGTATAAACGAAACCGATTTTTGTACTAAAATTATGTTCAATGTTTTTAGAACTTTGCGTTTTGTTGGTATTGTAGGATGGTGCTTTGTTGAATAATTAATTAGAATTTTATATTTACATAGAGTATTTTTTAAAAGAAGAATAGTCAAATTTTTTACAGTTTAGTTGTTTTTTCATTAAAAAATATAGAATTTATTGACATCTAAAACTAAGTTGCATTTCGTGAGCTTAATAAATGTTGAAAATATGTTCCTATTTTTTTCTTATTCTTTTGCTTAAATTTATATTTTTTCTATGAGTATGCCAAATTTCAAGGCTTTATTTTGACTAGCATATTCCCTATTTTTACCTGCACTTTTGGTACCTAATTTTATTTTTTTATACCAATTTTGGGGAAATCGGGGGAGGGGTTAAAGGAGGTTTATACGAAGTTTAATACATTTATGTAACCCTTTTATATAACGAGTATGTAAATTATTTATATAACATTAAAAAAATCTTTCAAAGGCTACTTCGAAAAAATTGAATAATATTGAAAAATATTGAAAAAATTATATATTTTCTATTATCTTACTTATGTAGTGATTTTGGTAATACTATCACAGAAGCCACTACATTATTTTTTGACTTTATTAGTGACCTTTCCTACTAATACTATTAGTAATAGTATTATTAATAGAGGTCGCTAATAAAGTCTCAAAATAATGTATTGTGTAAATGTATTTATAATGTAAAAATAGTTTATTAATAAAAGAGGTTACCAATAAAGTCTATAAAATCTAGTTCCACTTGTAGATTTTACATTACAGTTTTTTATTGCTAATATTTATATTATTATTATATTAACATATAAAAATATGTTGATATTAGTATTATGATTATTAACATAAAGTCTTTAAAGATTGTCAGCCTTATTTCCTAGTCTACTTTTTTTACATCATTGAGCGAATTTTCAACAATTTTGAATAAATGTTGTCAAAAAAAATTAATTTTGGCCTAATTTTAAGTTATTCCTGATCACTGTGTAGTAGTGGGTAACATTGGTAGTTGCACGCCAATAACAAAATCAATTATCTATAAGTAATATTACATTACTAACTAAATTTTTTATCAGGTAATGGCAGCAATATCTTTAGTAAACATGTAAAATATCTAACACCAAAATAATTTTGTCACATGAAGTTGTCGGCGAATTGAGATCTTTAATTGGCAGTCGGCAAATGTTAGCTGAAGAGGACCGTTTTTTTTTTTTAATTTATTTTTTAGTCGGCAAAAATATTTTTAAGCTTTTGTCCTTCCCCCATCCTTCATTTTTAAGATTTCTTCGGGACGGCCTGATAAATAACACAGCATGAGTAAGGTGACGATTACTTATAAGCGAATATTTTAACGAACATCGTCAAATGGTTACAAATATTCGTTCGTTTTCATTTAAATCTTTTAACGATTATTATACTCGTTCACCAAATCAATGGCTTACGAATGTTTGTTAAACGAAAGTATTTGTTTACGCTTATTCATTTAACAAATAAATAATCGTTTAGCGAAAAAATAAAGAAATCTAAAAATCCAATTTTTTTTTTTTTTTTTTTTTTTTTTTTTGATTATTAAAATAAATTTATTTAATTGAAAACAGAATTATTTCATTCTACCCTCACATTTAAGAAAAATAAAAACGCAAATCGACAGGTAATTACGAGAACACAACAGGTAAATTAACTTAAATTTACCAGATCGCAAAATTTTTTACAGAAAAAACAACAAAATTACTGTTACAAAAATAGCAAAATTTTTTTCATAAGACTCTTACAGCTTTGTTTCAAATATTGTTTGTATTAACTAGATGTTAATCCAGGTAATACAAATAAAGGATATTTATTAGTAGTAAAAGTAAAAAAAAGATAAAAAAAAAAAAGAAACGAAAAAGCTCGTTATTACCAGGGTATTCCCAAGGTGTTCAACCCCTAGGAAATTATTTAGTCGGCAAATTTGGACACTGGAGTTGACAAAATTGGCTGTGTAGTTGGAGGTAGGATGTTTATAGGCATAACAGATATGTCAAACCACCCCTCCCCCCTTTAAGATCTCCTAAGGACGGCCCTGGTTACTACTAATAATCAATGACATATAATAATATATCATTGCAAGCTTAAGACAAGTATTTTTGGTGATACTCGTGGTCCGAACAGTCACGCATTTATTTTAAACAGAGATTCCTTATATTTTTATTTTGTCTTGGTCTCTGATGTTGGTAGACATATAGTCTGCAATAAGAAAAAAATTCTTGAGATTAAATAATTTATTATTAAAGCCTATTATTTTTTAGCCCGTTATATTGTATCAATGTTGTATTAAAACTTGAGGAACCTTTTTCCATTAAAACTTTTACCCAAGAATGAAAAAACTAGTGATTGCGATTGCTTCAATTTATATACTTTATGATCGCTAAATTACTTTGACCAAACGCAATTTGCGATTGCCTAACTCGCCCCTTTGAACGATTAATTAAAATAAATAATTTATGTAGATTCTATAATGAAGGTTCAGAAGGCAGTGTTTGAGAGGTCTAGTTATTAGGGGTGGTTGCAATGCACTTAAATAGATTCAATTAGTTGAAATAATAAAGCTCACGTTGATATGATGGTGTTATGATATGATGGTGAACGCATTTATACACCAAAAAGCCGATTGGGTTTCTTTTCATTACGTACAACTTTTTTCAAAGGATATTTTCAATTTTATCATAATTGATTTAAAGTTTACATTAGGAATTTATAGAGTTTCATTAGTCAGTTTATATATACTTAATTAATAAAAGCCCCATTTACAAATTTGACAATTGACGTTTTTTATATATCCCTAACGGAAATCCGTTTCTTTATCTGTTTCCGTTATTCCTAATAAATACTAAATAATAGCTTTTTACCGGAAATAGCAAATTTAACGTTGAAAAAAAGTTCTTTACTTGTGTACACAAAAATTTACAATAAAATATTTTAAGTTCAATTGCAACGATTTTCACTTCCGAAAGTTTTATCCTGATTACAATTATTTGATATATCTAAAAACTTACAAAACTTTCTTTTGCAGATAAGCATTAAATAATTTAAATAACAAACATTTAAAAAAATCTTTTATTTATAGTAGTATAAAACAATTTCTATTTAATTAAAAATTATAAATACACTTTAATGTGCTTACATTCGAGCAGGAACAAGTGTTCCAAAGTAGTCTGCTCCTTGATTTATATCTTCAGGATCTTTAGATGAAAAAATTATTTGACCATATTTTGAATTATGATCAGGCTTTGCAACACCAGAGGCTGCAATTTCATCTGCGTGTTTTTGAGCTGCTTCTGAACAAACTGGACAACTACCGAGGGGAGTGACACCGTGCATAAGACGGTACCTATTTGTTTCAGATAAAAGCTTTTTCATGGTAACATTTGTTACTAAAAATAATTAAATTATTTGTTAATTATTTAATGAATAAGTTATAATAACTTAAATTAATTAAAACAATTTTTGCAAAACATTTTATAAAAATACTCTTACAGAAGATTTTTTGAAAGCAAATCAGAAAACAATCATTTACTTTTGTAAATATTTCGTAATTTTAAATACTTAAATGCGTCAATAAAGGTTTAAATTCTTACACTTTCCTTCATCGTCAAGTGTTGGAGGTACTCCAACTGCTACTGTTGGAACATCTCTTTTAGTTGATTGTTCATCGACTGCATCTAAATCTATTTTTATCATTTTAATTTATTAAAAATTTTTCCCTTAATTTAAAAATAATTTGTGTAGTTTAATAATAATTTCAATGGTAATGGTAATTTCTGTGGTAAAATAACTAAATAGTGATATAGTAATATATTTAAATAAGTCGTTTTAGATAACATGATAAATAATTAAAAAAACAAACAAACAAACAAAACCAACAAATTATACAAAAATTTATGGTTTGTAAAAAATATGTATATAATGTAATATAAATAATTCTTTGCCTAATCATAAAAATGTTTTATCAATTAAAATTTATTAGTAATAACTTGACAGTAACATTTTAAATTATTTTTTATTTTTTAAATTTTAATAAATAAAAATAAAATTACGTGACAATTCCATACATTATGTGTTGTAGAATTGCTTTTGTAGATGCTTTTTTTAAATTATTTTTTAAATATTATTAATTTTTAAGTCGAACTTGTTAGACTTGTTTGTTTTATTTTTGATGGTCTGGTTTACTTAGAATCCATACGGGAGTTGCAAGTTTTAGATTTTGTCTAACCAGTACTGTTTTTCTATTTCAGCATTAAGATAAAACATTTTAAAACTTATTAAACAAATATCTGGCCATAAATCAATGTTATTTTGTAGATTAATTTAATTACATTCTTTTTTAACAGATTTGCTTTTTTTTTATCATCACTATATGAGTTCATAATTTTTTGTTTTAGGTGTCATAAGAAAACCTTGTTGCAGAGCTCCGTGGAAGAGCATTAACTACAACATTTTACTGGAGTAAAAAAACGCCTTCTTCCGTACCGATGGCATAATCACGGCTTGTATCACCAATTAAGAAATGATTTTTTACTGCCTAGTATTGCTACTCTGACTTGTAAAAGTTCAAAACTCACAAGTATTGATGATAATTTCTTATTTGAAGTGTTGTTTTTTTAACTCAATTATGTTCACTAAAGATTTAAATTATGATTGGATGATGTTATACTTGTACTAACTTATCATCGGAGACTTAGTTTAGCAAGTAAAAGATAAATATAATCTTGGAGTATTGCAAGTAAAAGATAAATATAATCTTGCTACATAGTTGCAAGATTATATAAAAGTTTCTTATTTTAATGTTACCAGTAAATAATTTATAATCAAATTTTGTGAATAATCAGACATTAAAGCTATTCAACCAAATTACAAAGATAGATAGAAAAACGGTTGCTTTAATTAATGAAAACAATAGAATAAACCGAGCACCTTTTGGAAAAAAATGATTGCCTTTAACTATTAATGACATTTCATTTCTTTTTTACTTTGAGAATTTATTAAAGCGTATACAAAAGCAATTGAATAAAGTTAGTTATTAAGGTAAAAAACAACAACTGCGGAATGTGAAATTATCAAAATCCTTCAAAATTTGACAAAAAGGTGAGTTGGTTAAAATTTCTAAGCTCACTTGTATCTTAGAACTACTAATGCATTGGCCGGATTTACAAATATCAGAGCCCGCGCTAAAATTTAGTATTGGGTCCTCTACGTACTTTTAAGAATAACTGATAATGCATTTTCCAATCTAGTGATTTATTCAATGACATAATATTACTGATAAAATCAAATAAATAAATGGTAGAGGAAATAGTGTTCATTCAGCAATAGTGCTTTCTATAGAAATAGTTGTAATTTGTTAGATTTGAACTGTGTATTAGTAAAAAATCTTAAATGTACTTTCCTAGCTTTTCGGTTAGCAAAATTATTGATGGTCATCAAAGTTCATTTCCCTTTTGATGTCATTTTTGAAACTCATAAAAGTCAGGTTAGTGAACTGTTCTTGAAACATTGAGGTACGCAACTGGTTTTTTATTAACTTTATCTTGCAAAACAATCTTTCCACTGAGCGATTTATTATTACCAGCACTATGTAAATACGAAGAGCAAATATAAATCAATCGAGACAAGCATAAATCAATTGATACATTTTTGTCTCGATTGATTTATGTGTGTCTCCAGCTGACTTGACACTCATAGAACTGTGTTATATAAAGTAAGAAAAGAGAGATAACATATATTCATTGACACACATTCTCTGGTTAAAAGCAAACGCATAGAAATCAATAGTGGAATGAAGCATTTAGTACCAAGACGAATGTACCTTTCCACTTTGAAACCCGTGTCGTCGGCCCTGGCAAATAGTACTATTTTATCCATTTACATTGTTTATAAATTGAGACATTTAATTTCTTTACAATAACTCAGACAATATGGAAATGTATTAGGGTAAAAAGCATACTGCATTTTTGAAAATTGAAAAAGGATTGTTACCAAAATGTACGCTCTATTATTAAGAAAATCTTCATTGCTAATAAAAGATTTTGAATCTAATGTCGAATTTGGCAGATAGAGAAAAAGTATTGCAGAAAAAAACATTTTTATAGGACAACAACTTATAAACAAATAAGACAATAAAATATAATAAAGACCAAGACAGGGCTCGGCGTTTTAAGCATTATCAATGTCATATTGCGCACGGGTGGTGTCCTAGTTTGTGCTTAAGGTTTGCAATGTTCAGAACACATTTGGAGTTTTTAATTACAAATTTATCAATAGGACATTTTAAATTAACAAAAAATTGCTTTTTTGTTAATTTAAAATGTCAAAAATTGCGGGGTTTGAAGCGAGCTCTGGGCATATTTTGCGCCATCGGTTTGGAAGGAGGCGTAATTTTCATAGTTAAATGCTCTTCCGCGGAGCCCTATGACAAGACCTATAGGTCATCTTGGGGCACCTAAATCATAAAATAATAAAAATGTCTAGTAAAAGTTAATTTTATTAGAATAATTTAAATCAATAAAGTCTCAAGTAAGTAAAAGTCTTTAACATAAAATCGATAGTCATAGATTTTTTTTAATCAATATTTATCCAATATTAATGGCTACCAAAGAAATTTTTTTTATTTCATAAACTTTTTGAAAAGATAAATTTGTTCTCCAGATCTACTTGCTTTTTGTGAAACTTTCTGTGAAATTATCTAATTCCATCTTTGAATTGCAGTGTTAATGAATATTAAATGTTGTGAAATCAGTTTTGGCTTTTTTTACTATTCTGATATCTAATTTTGCTTCACTCCTTTTTATTTCACTGCATTTTCTTCTTCTTTATTGATTATCTTTCTTTGTATTTTCAAATATTTTCTAGTTAGTGAATCTTCGATTTAATGTAAAAAACCCTCGTCATACTAAACAGGTTGGGTCAAATATTACTGACGCTGCAGCAATTAATACTCAAACTACATTTTTTTTGCAACCTCTAACCTGGACCGTCGAAAGCCGTCACGTCGTCTGGGAAAGCAAACCTCATTGGCGACTTTATTTATCAAAATTTCCTTATATTATATATGAAAGATCTTTTTTTTTAGGTACCTTCTTTTCATTTGGCGTTCCTTGGATATCTGCCGCCCAGGACAAACTGTCCCTCGTAACCCTTCCCCCCCCTTCCTTCCTCTCGGCGGCACTGCCTCTCACCCCGACAGTTCCCTTTTTTTAAATTTATTACTATAGCTTATTAATCCTAACTACTTACTTGTATTTTTAAATAGCGTTAAAAAAAAGTCTATATTCTATTTCTCTTGGGACCTTAATAACTATTGGAAAGATGAAAATCGATTTTTAAGATCCTGACCTATATTGTTTTCATATATTATTCTATCTTATGATTTTTTATACAAAATAATTTTCTGTCTTTACTTTATAATTATTTAAAACAAGCATCCATCTTAAACGCAATTTTTTCTTTGTAAGCCAGAAACTAACAGTGGTTGATGAACTTTAATTTAAATAAAGCTCAGTTATTTTCATGCAACCTATAATGTAATAATCTTGATACTTCAATACTGCAACCTATAATGTAATAATCTTGATACTTCAATTCTGCAACCTATAATGTAATAATCTTGATACTTCAATTCTGCAACCTATAATGTAATAATCTTGATACTTCTAAATGTAATGTACAGTTTTACTGCAAGTTTTCTTGGATTATCATTGTCTTGACCATATATAAAAAACCATATGTTAAATCTATTTTAAAATTGGCAACTTCTAAGGTTATCTCTTTTTATTATGCTTGTCATTTTTTTAAACCTTATTCTATTCACTCCCTCGAATATTTGTCTGAATATAATATTTTTCCTTGTATCTTTTATTATAGTACTCATATCTGGATTCTGTTGAGACTCTTCAAATTATGATTGTTCAAGTTGAATAATGTACAAAAACGCAAATTTTTCTCACGTTACTTCTCTTTCTTTTTTTTCTCTGCAGATATTACTATGCGAGCTAAAGAAGCTATTGTCCCGTGTTTTTCCCAACAATATCAAGTTCACTATCTCAGCTTAATGGAAGTTGCTTTAAAACAAAAAACTGCTGCAACAAGACGCGCAACATCTGTTTTACAACACGAAAAAAATAATTATACGAGCACCATAAAATGGCTTAAGAATCGTTACTTCAGCTTAAACAAAGATGTAATACGGATATTTAAATGTAAAAAAAAAATTACGTAACCAACTGGCGTTCAGAGACGCTTACACGGGGGATGCAGGGAGAGGGAGGGTTTGGGGTGCCATATCCACCGTCCCCCTTAAAGAAGGCAAATTATAGTTGATTTTTTAGGGAATATAGTCGGCTAATTGGGTATTTGATACATTTGAGTTAGGTGGTTTATAGTTTTGAGGAATTTTTTTTTTTTATTAAGCAGTCGGTGCTTTTCAAGGATTCCCCTACCCATACCCCTTTATTTTATATACAGAATTGCCTCTGATGGTGTCTTTTAAATATTAAATTATTTTTAAATAAGTGCCTTTTATGTGTCGCTAATTAGTATTTTTTCAGATGTAGAGCTAAATTTAATTAATCCACAATTATCATTGATGTCTACTACTTACATTTTTCTACTCAGAAATATTAACTTAGTGGCGTGCTTTTAAAAACTTTATTCAAATATACCATTATAGATGATAAACTGTTATAAATATACTCTACTAAATATGATAAAAACTTAAAACAAATCTGTTTTATTTGAAAAGGACAGCAACTAATTATTACCCTTAACCTATATTATATTAATATAGTTACAAATTGCTATTTTAATACGGTCAATGTTTTTTCAATATGTTTACAAACTGTTGTTTCAATACGGTTGTAAATTGTTGTTTTAATAAAGTTGTAATAAGTTTTAATAAAATTGCCATTGATTTGTATCATTTTATTTCAATATGGCTGTTTTAATAAAACTGCAAAATATTTTTTATTTCAATGTTAATGCTAACTGCTAGTATATTTTGTTATTCAATCTAGTAAGTTAGGGCAGGTAAAATTTTTAACAATATTTACTAGGACCAGGACTACTAAGAATTGTTTGTAGATGTTTATTACCTTTAACCTCTGTGCTCAATGCCACCGATAACAGCGCTAAAAACAACCATACTGTTGAGGATCTCATTTTGAAGCCCTAAACAGAAGCAGTTTATTTTGTTTACATCGCAACATGAACTCTTATTATAAAATAAATCAACCTCAGATATCATTGACTTACTTTTTCCAAAAAACGGCTATTCCCGCTATGAACAGTAAGTGTTTAACTGTTTAAAAAGCTACTGAAGCGATGATAGATCTCCTCATTTTCTGTATACCAAACATTTGCTCGACAACCGGAAAATTCAGAAAACATTATGTGTTATTTAACGGAAACTACACGCAAATAAATATTAAAGTTATTAACTTTGGAACCTTTTTTACAAAAAATAAGTGCAAATAAATTTTGAATGAAATCAGGACAGTTTTGATTTCATGCACACAAAAAAAAATTTTGTAGAATAGAAAAGCACAAATACTTCTCACGAAACAAAAATATAACCCCCGTCTAAAGAAGTCCAAATAGTTTGTTTTGCCAATCAAAAATCTTTCAATTATTATGATGCTCTTTCTGAAAATGTTATCATTGCCATGTTTGATACAAGTAGTGCGTGTGAGAAAACAGTTTATTAAAATAAGCTTCTTGACTTTAAATAAAAATTAGTTTTCAGCACTCATTATATAAAATGAATATTTATAAAACCTTCAATTACTTTAAATAGGTTAATAAAAGTATAATCAGAATTAGTTTTTATCGGTCACAGAACTTTATGGCTAGTCTCAACAACCGTGTGTACCTTTTTTAAGAAAATTCATATTGCCAAAATGTATATATTGTATTAGCTATTTTATGTTAGTTTTGCTAAGAAAAGCAACATCTATTGTTTGATTATTCATACTTTACTTATCTACAACTTTTTTGCATTGCAAACATGATAAAACATATTTTGTGACACTGTTTTGCATAAAACTTATCTACACTGCCCTACATAAAACTTACTAGATTGTGTTGAGGCCATCAGTGGCGTAGGAAGGATTTTTTCGATGTTTATAAATTACACTTAAAGGTATTTTGCAAACTCCAACTTAACTATGTTCATATTTATGTTAAATGAAAACGTTTTAAAAATTTTGCGATAACTGGAGACTTGCAATAAAATCACCCCCAAAAACTTAGTCTCCAAACCACAGTTGTGAACGCAACGAATAATCAAATATAGTTTTATATTCATATTGTAATAACTTGAATTCATTGACAGGTTTTGACTTTGATTTAATAATCTTTTTAAGGAGATTTTACCATGTAAAATCTCTGCCTTCCTTAAAATGAGGGAGTTATAAATAACACAGGTATATATATATATAAATATATATATATATATATATATATATATATATATATATATATATATATATATATATATATATATATATATATATATATATATATATATATATATATATATATATATATATATATATACCATTGGCATAAGTGCGCCAAAACATTTTGAAAACATTAGCATAAGTGCAAAGCAGTTACAAAAACTGGTAGAAATGCGAACTGGCATAAGTGCGAGTTGGCATAAATACGCAAAACAAATTTGCAAACATTGGCATAAGTGCGAATTGGCAAAAGTGCGAACTAGCATAAGTGCGAAGCAGTTACAAAAACTGACATAAGTGCGAACTGGCATAAATACGAATTGGCATAAGTACGCCAAATAAAATTTCAAATATTGGCATAAGTGCAAATTAGTGTTTCACACTTATGCCAATTCGCACTTATGCTAGCTCGCACTTATGCCAATGTTTGCAAATTTATTTGGCGCACTAATGCCATTTTGCAGTTACGCCAGTTCGCACTTATGCCAGTTTTTGCAACGCTTTGCACTTATGCCAATTTGCGCTTATGCATATATATATATATATATATATATATATATATATATATATATATATATATATATATATATATATATATATATATATATATATATAGTATATATATATGTATATATATATATATATATATATATATATATATATATATATATATATATATATATATATATATATATATATATATATATATATATATATATGCATAAGTGCAAAGCGTTGCAAAAACTGGCCGTTAAATAACACATAATGTTTTCTGAAATTTTAATTTTTTCAATGTTTATAAATTACACTTAAAGGTATTTTGCAAACTCCAACTTAACTATGTTCATATTTATGTTAAATGAAAACGTTTTAAAAATTTTGCGATAACTGGAGACTTGCAATAAAATCACCCCCAAAAACTTAGTCTCCAAACCACAGTTGTGAACGCAACGAATAATCAAATATAGTTTTATATTCATATTGTAATAACTTGAATTCATTGACAGGTTTTGACTTTGATTTAATAATCTTTTTAAGGAGATTTTACCATGTAAAATCTCTGCCTTCCTTAAAATGAGGGAGTTATAAATAACACATGGTATATATATATATAAATATATATATATATATATATATATATATATATATATATATATATATATATATATATATATATATATATATATATATATATATATATATATATATATATATATATATATATATATATATATATATATATATATATATATACCATTGGCATAAGTGCGCCAAAACATTTTGAAAACATTAGCATAAGTGCAAAGCAGTTACAAAAACTGGTAGAAATGCGAACTGGCATAAGTGCGAGTTGGCATAAATACGCAAAACAAATTTGCAAACATTGGCATAAGTGCGAATTGGCAAAAGTGCGAACTAGCATAAGTGCGAAGCAGTTACAAAAACTGACATAAGTGCGAACTGGCATAAATACGAATTGGCATAAGTACGCCAAATAAAATTTCAAATATTGGCATAAGTGCAAATTAGTGTTTCACACTTATGCCAATTCGCACTTATGCTAGCTCGCACTTATGCCAATGTTTGCAAATTTATTTGGCGCACTAATGCCATTTTGCAGTTACGCCAGTTCGCACTTATGCCAGTTTTTGCAACGCTTTGCACTTATGCCAATTTGCGCTTATGCATATATATATATATATATATATATATGTATATATATATAACTTAAATCTAACTTATTTAACTTAAATTTGTAACTTTTACCATGTGTAACTTATAACTCCCTCATTTTAAGGAGGGCGGAGATTTTACATGGTAACCAATTTTTTTAAGTGAAGTCAAGTTATGCAATTGTTATGCAAAGTCATGCAATTGTTATGCAAAGTTATACAATTGCAATAGCGGGTTTTGCGCAAAAGTACTTTTAAAAAGATGTTTTTCTGCAAATGTTTTACAAAAGAAAAAAATATTGCTAAAATTAAAAATTATGAACAAAATAAATATAAAAAATACTTCAATATTTACATAAACTGCAATATACATGAAAATAAAAAAAATGGTAAGTGCAAATGAAGAGCATAAGAATGTTCTCAATTGTAAAATATATCGAAATAAATGCTCTCTATTTAAATATATTAAATAAATGTTTTTAAAGGGTTCAAAAATAATAACCATCACTACCAAAATTGATTTAGCAACTAAAAAGAACATACATGTACGTGTACAAGGCAGCTGCCCACAAGATGACCTTCATCTTTAGGACTTTCTGTTTGTTAGGAGACATTTTTATTTATTCTATGGCATTTAATATCCGAGGTTTATACTTTTGTCAATTTTTTTTTTTTTTCTGTTGCCATCCATAATACCTATTCAACATAATTTTTACCAATAATCAAGGCAGGCGCAATAGGGGGGTGTGTGACACCCCCCTTCCCCCCATCAATGATATTTAGTCGGCAAATTTGACCCTTAGTCGGCAAATGTGACCCTTTTTGAGTAGTTAGTCGGCAAATGTAGACCCTGTCGATAGGTTAGTCGGTAAAGTCAGTCGGCAAATGTCGTTATGGCAGTCGGTAAATTTTAAAAAACGAGAATTTTTTTTTTTTTTTTAAGTCGGCAAAAGTTGTAATGGCACCACACCCCTACTCGCGCCGGCCCTGCCAATAATGCTCGAAGTGTTTTGAGTTCTTTGGTGAGATTGACAATTAATTCTGTTCAACTTCATGATCCTAAACATATTCCTTTGAATTACTTATAAATATAAAAGTTGACATATATATATATATATATATATATATATATATATATATATATATATATATATATATATATATATATATATATATATATATATGTTTTTTGAAAATTTAAAGAATATGTAATATAATATTGTTGTAATAAGATAATTCAATCAACATAGTTAAATATTTATAAATTTATAGTGGTACATAAAAATTTAAAATAGTTAAAGAAAATTGAATTAAATAAAAAAAAAGAGACAAAAAAAAACAATTGTTTTTTTAACTCACAATAAAATTTAGCATGTTAGCAATTTAACATAAATATTTTTGGTGTCATCCAATTTCATCAGTGCTGCAGAGATTTACAAATTTATGCTGGCATAATCACTATCTTAAAATTGCATTATTCTCAATAACTAATCCATATAAGACATTATTTGGGAATATGTTAATAAAACCGTACTCGCTTTGCACAACTTGTTGCAACAGCATAAAGGCAGTTTGCCAAGTTTGTCCATTGAATTCGGAGTCATCAGCATTTATGTTCAAAGAAAAGAATAGTTGAAAAATTATCCTTAGTTTGACTCTTATCATCCTAACTGTTGTATTAATCTACAAAACTAGTAACAACAGGCTTTTCTCTTTCGTGCCACTTATGCATTAAGAACTAGTTTTTTGCTTACACCAAAATTATGTATGCTCGCGTTAACTGTGTTACTGCGTTACTGCGCAAAGTTACTGTGCATCTTTTCTAACCTGCGTTTGTAAAAACCAATGACTTTTCCGTTACTTTCAAACCACAGTTCATCTTTTTTTTATATTGGAAACTGGAGATACCAAAAATTTACCAAAAAGTCACATCCCTAATGTACTCGCGACTAAAATCAGTTCGTTGTCTTTTCGATTATCCCTATTTTTTCTAATCACATATTTAATTTCTTTTTTGTCACAGTCTAAAATTGATACGCGATAAAAACGATCACATTTAATATATTTTAATTTAAAAATATGTATACTACAAAGATAACAAAAGCAAAATTTTTATCACTTAAATATTTTTTTTAGCCGTAACATTTGTAAAATACTAAATCCAAGTCAATATGGATTATAAATAATAATTCCACTGAACACGAGAGGGGGGCGCAACGTATTTGCAACAATAGATGCTTTTATTTTCTAAGATGAAACATACATGATTTATTTTCTAATGAATATACAGTTAAGACTATTAGATCTTTATTCTACTTGTTCATGCTTTTATCAGAAAATTCGAATTTTGATAGTGACTATGTGTGCCAGATTTTCCAGCAAATATACAATTTTATGGTCTTAAAAAAGCATTAAGAACAGTTAATTAAATTAGCAAAAGTTGGTTGCCCCCCTTCTTTGATTCGGGGTAGGGGTAATTAGTGCTACCCCGACCCCCTCACCCACACCTTAGGGGGTGGGGGTTTCTAAAAATTTGATTTATTAGGTGAATAGACATTTTGCTTTGAGATATATTTGAGTTACAACTGTAACAAGCTGCCTATATTTTGCCAATTTATTTCAGATAGTAGAAGCTAATATGAAAACTTATCTGTAAAGACTTGTGGATGAATAGAAAAATGCTACAGTTAGTTTCATTTTAGCATATTTTAGCAATTTTTCTCTAATTTAATACAAGTTAATAAAAACCACTTTTTTAAAGAGAAAACTATCCAGAAAATAGTTCTAGAAAAATGAGACACTTGTTGAAAGTGAGAAAAAAGTTATACAGCTTTAAGGTTGTCTCTTTTGACCATTTGTAAATCGAGGGGGGCTACTGTTTCCCGTTTTTTAGGCTATAATTTTTAAACCGTTGTACTTGGAAGTCTGAAATTTCAAATTTAACCTATCTACATAATGTACATAACAATATGAAAAAATCAGGAAAATAAAAGATGGTGACCTACAGGCCATTGGTTGAAATATATTGATTTGACCCTATAACAAAAAAGAAACTTATTAATATTATTAAAGGATTAATTTAATTTAGGTTTTATTTTTTATTAATATTTTATAACTTTTTTTTTCCAAAAACATATTTACGAATCTCGCTAATAAAGATAATTAACAAATATTTTTTTGCATGATTTTTTAAAACTAAGTTTTCCTTTTTAAACTAAGACTTATTATGAGTTTACATTCTTTTGCGGTGAATATGTGCGGTTATTAAACAATATTTCTAATTAGTAATAAAATGATCTAGACCCAGACCCGATCAGTTTGAACCTGGTTTGTGTTTTGTTATTAAAGGTCCAAAACCTAACAGGACTTTTAACCAAACAGATCAGGTAACTTACTTAACAAGTTTAGTTAACGGGTCTAAGTCCGGTGGGATTTGGGTTGAAACGCAACGAATAGTGTTGGGTCGAAACGTTTAACGAAACCTTGATTCAATTTAAACGGATCTAGTCCCAACTCCCTAATGGCCCATTAACTTATTACAATTTGTACTGCCTAATACATTTTTTCAAAGTATCGCAAATTTGTTTTGTTTGTAGTAAACTTTTAACAGCAAGTAAAACTGTTGTTGATGATCAAGGAATGAAGACTTTAATTGATTCTAGTGTTGGTAGAAATGAAGGATTTTTTGAATATCTGAATGGTCAGATATTTAATTCTGTGACAATTCATTAATAATAAATTCAGTAATGCCTCAAAATAATAACAATATACCGTCCATATCGCAGTCAATAACAAAAAGTCAATCTGAAGATGAACATCAAAAATATGCAGCTCGTGTCCTATATCTAAATCCGAAATCACAATGGGTAAACGCACAATAAATTTAAAAACTTTTACTTTTAGTTTCTGTGCATATAATTGTCAAAGTATAAGCAGCCGTGGCGCAGTGGGCTCAGAACCCAGAGGTCCGAGGTTCAACGCCAGCTCTAGCACAACAAGCAACATTGGTACGGAAGGAGGCGTGAACTTCCCGTTAAATGCTTTCCCGCGGTGCTCTATGATAAGACCGTAAGGACTTCTGGGAGCACCTAAATACATACAAAAAAAAAAAAGAATTAAATTAAACACCTGTTATATCTCTACCTTGATTAACTCCTTCGATATAATTTTTATATCCGAGCATTGGCTTTCAAATGCTGAGCGTTTCATTTTAAATGATCTAGCAGCTCCAACACATCAATTATTTTTTCACTGTGCCGAAAAAAAAGAATACGGAAGACCTTTTGGGGGAAATGCTTTTTTAATTCGTAAAAGCTTACCGTTGTCTCTTCAAGTAATACACGAAGATGAACACATTCTTGCAATAAAAGGTTCATTTGGCGACAGTGTTTTTATTTTTATTGGAGTTTATCTTACTTCATGCAAAAATACTTCTGAATCCTTAGAAAAATATATGTCTCAACTTAGTTTGATAAACTCCATCATTAACACATATGAAGATGAAGGAGAATGTATAATTGCAGGCAACTTTCATTCATTTTCAGAAAATATATACGATACGAAAATCCGAAACAATAAAACACGAAATAACTTTTTTAAGTATTTATCCAATTTTCTTGAATTAAATGAGCTCTTTTTTTTGGACATAATTAATGGTACTGGTCCAACCTATACCTATAAACATAAAACGCTAAATAATTCATCTTATATCGATCACATTGCAATACTAAAAGAATCATCAATATGCTTTACTGGCTGCCATGTTATTCCTCCTTCGCATATAAACATGAGCGATCACTTACTCATCACTACAAATACTTATCTTCAAAATAAAAGTCTAACACCAGTTGTAAATAGTATTCTTAAAAAATATAATACAATCCCAAGGTATGCATGGAATGATAATAACTTTATTAAAATTTATAATCAGAATCTCTCCGATTTTTTCAAAGATTACACTTTTATTGGAGAAGAAATAGAGAAACAATCTCAAACAACATGTGAAAAAATAAACAACGCTGCTATTTTAGCAATGAAAGACTGTTTTCCACAAAAAGAATCAGGAGCTTACTCTAAATCATGGTAGGCACCAGAAATTAAATTGTGCAAAGATATTCTCTCTTTCCACTTTTAAGAATGGAAAAAAAATAACTTTAGTAGATCGCAGGAATGCAGTTCATTTAACAAGTACAAGCTAGCTCGAAAAAATTTCCGCAAAATTGTAAAAGCGGCTCACAACTTAAAAATTAATAAAATCACCAAAAATATTGAATCTCTTCGAAAAAGTAAGCCACAAAAGTTTTGAAACAATATCCAAAAATTTAAATTAAATCCTAACACTCGTATTTTTACTATTAATAAAAAACAAGTTAAAAAAGAAATTGCAGAAGAATTTAGACAAAACTTTAGTACCATTCTCAACACTCCCACAATTACCAACAACAACAACAAACACCGTCGTATTCCACAACTCATTGATGAGCCTAATAAAATTCTTGTATCAACTTCCGACATCGAAACTTGTATTCTTAAGCTTAGATCTAATAGATCACGTGACTCCTGTGGAATTACTGCAGAACATCTTAAATACTCCTATAACAACAACCTACTTACATGGCTTTCAAAGTTTTATAACATTATCTTTAATAATGGAGCGGTGCCGGAGTACCTATCAACATCTATAATTGCTCCAATAGTGAAATCCTATAAAAAATCTCTTAAAATCTCGATAACTATCGTGGAATTAGTATCGTGCCAATTCTGACAAAGCTCTTTGAATATATTATTATGGAAAAATGTCCGGAAATATCAGATAGCCACTCTCACCAATTTGGCTTCAAACATAATAGCTCCACTCTTCATGCAGAGTTTCTTTTAAGTGAAACAATAAAATATTACTATAACAATAATTCATCAATATATATTTGTAGTTTAGGTGCAAATAAGGCTTTCGATAGCTGTAACTGGGAATTGTTGTTTGAAAAACTTTATTACAACAAAAAATTATCGCTATCAGTAGTTCGCGCACTACAATCACTATACCTATCGGGTACTGCTAGTATATCATACCTTGGGCATAAATAAAATCATTTCCGTTTGTCTCAAGGCGTGCGATAAGGATCCATTTTATCACCACATTTATATAATTTATACACTCAAAGTATATTAAATCAAATTGTTTCAGATTGCAAAGTTGGAACAACGATAAGTGGGGTGTACACCGGTATTATAGCTTATGCAGACGATATAATCCTACTAAGTCCTAGTCTGTCTGGTTTACAAGAATTGGTTACTAAAGTTCAGTCACAATGCCAAAACCTATATATCAAACTAAACACTGAAAAAACCGAGTTTATTATATCCGGTAAAAGCTCAATTACAAAAAATTAAATTCAAATATACGGCTTTTCCATACACCAAAAGAATAATTTGAAACACCTCGGATTCCTATGGGATAATCAAAATAATACAAAAAATATAGCAACACTTCAAACATTAAATGTAAACGAACGTATTATTCAGTTTCAATCAATATCCAGAGCTCTTATAAAACCGGGTATTCGTTTTTGTCAACCATTAACCATAGTACACTTGTTCAAATCACTGGCTGTACCGAATTTATCATACGGCTTAGAAATTTGTTGTTATAATTATTCACTTCTTAATAAACTAGACGCTGTTGGAAGGTCAGCATTAAAATTCCTATTTAGTATATCGAAGTACAGCAAAAACTACCTGCATCCCTTCTTTAAAATTGATGACATCTACCATCCTCATTCGAAATAAATTAAATCTGTTTATCAGACTACTGAACAATCCAACTTGTTTTTCCCTGATTTTGGCTCAGATATCTGATGTTACTAAAGATAACCTATTTATCAACGAAGTAATAAAAATTTGCAATCAACTTGAGTTAAACTTCGTGCAGTGTTTGATAGAGGGGAAAAAAATAACGGTAAAACGTTGCTAAGGTGACGTAGGAGAAAATATAGCGGCAATTTTGAACCATTCTTTTGAATTCTGGAATATCAGAGAAC
The DNA here is from genome assembly GCF_022113875.1 of Hydra vulgaris. Classification (NCBI taxonomy): domain Eukaryota; kingdom Metazoa; phylum Cnidaria; class Hydrozoa; order Anthoathecata; family Hydridae; genus Hydra; species Hydra vulgaris. Next base: position 13,319,389 of record NC_061157.1, on the reverse strand, counting down.
AAAGACTGGTATTTACTAAGTTGATGGAGAAAAACATCCCAAGAAAAATTTAAATTTTTTACACTGAAAGTATAAACTATTAGTTTTATACAATTTGTTTTTTTACCTGTAATTTGGGTGATAAAAAGAATAAATAAATAAATTAGAAGTGTCGTAAATTTTATACTCGAAAGAGTACTATTGGTGCATTTATAGACAACAAAATATGAGTCAAACCATCCAAAATTATATTACAGTAAATCCAAAATTAATCCACCTCGTACCAGAGCTCGCGTAAGTGATTCCATTTTTTGTTTGAAAAAATATTGTTTATTTTGCGGCAATTTTTTTTTAAGTATTGTTTACTTAAATGTAAAGTTTATAAAGTAGCTGCTCTTGAATTTGAAGAATCAATTTTGAAGATTGCTCGGAGGCAGTCTTAAATTTTTAAAGAAATAATTGGACAAACCGGCATTATGGAAGACCTCGTGTTTTATTACGGAAAATATATATACAAATAAGTATTTAGACGATGTTACAAAGATGCGGTGTTCTGGATTTTAATTATTTTACAAATCTTTGAAGCGTTCTAGGAATGAATACAAATGAGTTGTAAAACATCACTGAAACTTTTTTCGCGGCAAGGTAATTAATGTTCCTATAATTATTTCCAAGATTTAATATATATATATATATATATATATATATATATATATATATATATATATATATATATATATATATATATATATATATATATATATATATATATATATATATATATATATATATATATATATATATATATATACACACACATAACAGATATATTTCTTTATCTTTTTACTTGTGGATATGATTTTTTTATTCAATTTTAAACCATTTTACTATTTTCTTGAAAGTTCAGCAGTTCATAATAAGATTTAATTTAAATATTACTTTCATCCATTTATGTTTTTTTTTTCTGTATATCTTTAAGACGTAGAAATTACTGTTTAATATCTAACGTGGATAATTCTTGTACTTTTTGTGGCGTTTACATTAAAAGAAAAAAAAAAAAATTAAATTTAAATAATTAGCATTAATAGCAATGTTTAATAAACAAAATGAGACATGGTACATTTTACAACTAATTCTTTACATGGTACATTTTACAACTAATTCTATATTGACATATAAATACGGATTTATAAACAAATTTTAAATCCTTTTTAGAGCGCTAAAGTTGCATTTTTAATTAAAAACTAAATGCAGATAATTTAAGGTTTTTTAATGGTAAAGCCTCAATTTCTCACCTCTAATTAGATCTGGGGTAAAATTGCACCTGACATTTTTGCAGTGTTAGGCCATTAAGTTATCTCTGCTCTTGACTAAAATTATAAATAGTGTCCACATTCTTTTGCTTATATTTGATGCTTTAAAAAAATATTGAAAAAAAAGTTTTGTGAACCATGGTTTGGTTTAACTAAACCAGTAATAGTTATGTTCTATTTTGAAATTAAAGCAAATGAAATATGCTTTAATTTCATTGCTTTAATTTTTATAAAACTGATAGATAAGGCATCAAATAATATCATCAAAAAGTGACACCAAGATTATGATATTAGTGTAGTGGTTAGAGTTTAGAACCAGGTGATCCAGAGTTTAATGCCAGGTCTCAGCTAGATAAGCAACCTTGACAAGGAAGGAAGTGTGAACTTTCTATTTAAATAATCTTCTGCTGTTCTCTACGATAAGACTTGGAGTACCTTCATAACAACTCACACACACAAATTAAAACTTAAACAACGATAATAAAAGTAATAATAATAATAATAATAATAATAATAATAATAATAATAATAGCGATAATAATATTAGTAATAACAAATTATAACAATAACAAAAAAGTGAGAGGTAATGTTTTGATCAAAAAAACCAAATTAAAAGTTATTTAAACAGTTGAATTAGTCTAGAAAAAAGTACACTTTAGAACGCAGAAGTTTTTCAAAAAGCTTACTAATGTTACATTTTTTACAAAAAAAGGGCTAAAGTTTGTGCATAAAAGTTTAGAGCCATTTTTGAATGTTAGAATAACAAAAGATTGTTTCAAAATATCAAGAAATGTTCCATTTATGAATGAGGTATTAAATAGTTTAGAAAGAATATTTGAAAATTCATAGTTAAAATCTATAAGAATATTTGTGCGAATGCTGTTTAGATCTAATAATTTTTTTGGATTCAATTTTTATATAAAAGATGAAATTTCAAGAATGTTTGTCAGAGCTAATAGTAGACTGTAAAATTGGATATTTAAGGTACTTTTGATAGTTGACATGAGACAAATGAATATTGGATTTCTATTTGTGAGCAACATTTTTAAAAAAAGAATTAGGTCAGTTATATATAAGTTTCATTATCTTGTAAACAGTTTGGAGATGATTTATTAAAAAGTTTTTCATTTTATCATCAAAAATCCATGTTTTTCAGAAATAAACATTTGGAAACGTGATTATTTGTCACATCATTGTAATGTTGCGTCTCTTTCTCTTTTTTCTATAAATACTCTAATGGGCCCTGCTTTAAAGAGCTCTAAAGCTCATCATGTAACTGATCATTAAAGTAAGACTTATCATTTTACTGTGACTGTTTCTAAGCGCTCTAAAAATTCTTACTTATCTAGTTTTTTTTCTTTGAACATCAGTTCTTTGGAATTTGCTCCTTTTATCTTGTTTTCCTGATTCATATAATTTGCAATCTATTAAGTTGTCTGTTAATCGTTACATTGCCTTTTGAACTTCATCTTCCATTAAATTTTAACTTTAATAGGGGGTTCTTACAGCTTTGTTGGAAGTGAAGATGTTAAAAAAATGCTAGGCTTCATCAAAAGTCTATGATATATCAAGAGCAATAGATAAAACTTTTATATTTCTATTTTATTTTTCTTGTAGTTTTTCTGAGACTTAAAGATTTATACTTAAGAATTATACTTGATTTATAAGGTTTATACTTAAGAATACAATAAAGTGTTTTCTTAATCATTAGAAAATACTTTTTTGAATTGAATAATTTTGAATTGAATAATATCAATACTGAATTATTATCAATACTTATTTATTATCAATACATTGAAAGTATTTATTATCAATACATTGATAATATTTTATTATCAACACATTGATAATATTTATTATCAATATTTATTATCAATACATTGATAATAAATATATATATATATATTTTTTGGTTAAGTAAAATATTTTAAATTAATTTATTATAAGTTAGTTTTTTAACACAAGTTCTGTCATTTATAATTAGTCGCTCGAGTATTAAACAAAAAAGTGCATACGTCATATGGTTTTGTGTTGAATTCTCAAAAGATATCATCTATACAAGGTTTGATAATTAACTGTTTTTTCTATAAACTTTTATTAATAAAAGTAATTTTTGCTTGATACTAATTTAAGTCCATTCTTATTTGTAATATTAGGTCAAAAAAGTTTATTAGAGCAGGATGACTTTTTTGATGTAAAAAAGCTTGTTGACTTGAAAAAGTTATTTGATTCTCGAGTACATTTGGGTCATCACGAAGGGACCTGGAACCCTCTCACAAGACCATATATTTATGGTCAACGCTCAACACAGCTTATTATAGACCTAAACCAGACTGTCGAGTGCTTAAATGTATTTTCTATAAGTATATTTATTCAAACATTTTCTTTTTAAAATATGTAATAATTTATTAAATCTATATATTCATAATAATAATAATAATATTAAATATATATAATATATTTTACATATATATATATATATATATATTTTATATATATTCTATATATATTTCTATATATATTCTATATATATTTTAGTGTGCATTAAATGTTCTTAGTCACATTGTTTACAACCAAGGAATTATTTTATTCATCTCAATGAATCCGCGATTTGATTATCTTATTCAAAAAACAGCTCGAGACTGTGAAGAATATTTTATTACACATGGGTGGCAGAAAGGTTTATTCACCAACTCTCCGTTGAAACTTGGTACACAAAAGCTTCCCGACCTTGTAATTGCATTTAATAATTCAAGATTCGAAAAAACACGGGATGCAATAATAGAGGCATCTATGTGCAACATACCTGTTATCGGAATTGTTGATACAGATTGTGATCCAAGGTTAATAACTTATCCCATTCCTGCTAATGATGATACATACGATTCAGTTAGTCATTTATGCGATATATTTAAGCAAGCCATTCTGAATGCTAAATTAAAGCGCAATGAACTTAATTGATTAAATTTTATTGTTTTTATAAAAAGACTTTATGAAGCAATAAATTTAATATGTTTAAATTGTAGGTCACTAAAAATAAGAAAATTTTTGTATGAAATTTGCTGTTTATTAATGTTGAAAAAAAGCATCATGAGAAGAATTTGACAATTGAACGAAATGTTTATAAAAGTAAAAATAAAGATCACTTTAAGGCTCAACAATGGTAAAGAACAAAAAATGTTAAAGAAAGCGTAATTATAAAGAATATTCTTTATAATTTCGCCCTTATATATTAACAGTGAAAGAAAAAAAAGCAGGTGTAAATTACCATCATGATGAGAAACTATCTTTCTCGTTAAAAATGTAAGTGTTTTTAACAAAATTTTAAAACTGAAATTTAAGTGAAAAAAAACCAAAGAATAAGGTGGTTCACTTCTAAAAAAATTTTGAATTTTTTGTTTGGTCGGCCTTTTTTATGTGATACTGAGAACTAATTTGATTTATTCTACACTTATCATTGCTTAAGCTAATTTTGAGCATCAAAATTAGGGTTGTTCGCCGAAAAACAAAACTTGCGAAAATTTCGCATTTTTATCTACCGTAATAGAATTGTTATTGCGGAAGTTGCACATGCAAAAATGCACATTCCGTAACGCGCTATACGAAAATATAAATAGTAAATAAAATTCCGTAATAAAGCATTGCGAAAGAAAACTTGCGAAACAAATCATTTCGTAAGAATACTTACGAAATAGTTCGTTACGGAAAAAGCATTCCGGAATGTGTAGTTACGAAAAAGACGCAAAAGATTTTATGTTACGATATACTTAAGATATTAACTGTTAACAGTTTAAATAATAAATAATAAAATAAAAAAAAAATGTTGTCAAAAGATTCTTCAAATGTTTATACAAATATACCTAATATATATATATATATATATATATATATATATATATATATATATATATATATATATACATTAACGGGATTTTACTTAATGGGATTTTACTGTATATATATATGTATATATTTATATATATATATATATATATATATATATATATATATATATATATATATATATATATATATATATATATATAAATATATATATATATATATATGTATATATATATATATATATATATATATATGTATATATATATATATATATATATATATATATATATATATATATATATATATATATACACACATATATATACAGTAAAATCCCGTTAAGTTGGACTCTCAATGAACAGATAAACAGTATGCCTTTCTTTTTAAAAAGTATAAAGAGGATGTGTGATAAACAAATAAATACTTTATTATAAAGAACGAGAGATCTCTCTAAAGGTAAATGATATCAGAAAGAGTAAAAAGAGAAGAAATATATGTGAAACAGCGGGATGTGAACCTGGGTCTACGCGGCCAAATGTCTTAACTGAATGAGCTATACGTTCATTCAACTAAGTGAATAGTAATATTTATTTAATATATAATTAAGAAACTATATAAAGCAGAATTTACAGAAGAGATACGTATGCAAATAGGATTCTATATATCAGGAAAATGAATAGTAATGTGAACCTTTAGATGCTTATAATTAATATCTGGACTCAAAAACTAGTTACTTTTAATGGAACACAATAGGCTGTAGGAGCCTCAGGGAAATTATATTCAGAAATGGTTATATTAGACTCAGAGTTAGCTAGAAATTATTACAAAGTATTTAGGACAGATGTCTAGTACAAAAAGCAAAAGATTTAAAGCAAAATGATTTATATTATTTGAAAAAGTTGTTTTACGTACATTTTATCATAATTTAAGTAGAACTTAGTAAAGCAAGGGAAATGTGTTGAATTAAGCACAATGAACTCAATCTTAAAAGAATAACTAACAGAAGAGAGGTTGTCACTTTTGTGAAGGTGACGAAAGATCTGTAATATTGAACATGGAGGTCAAAAAATGCTATTTTAAGTAAAAAGAGTTTGATGAACAAAAGTTACAATGACTGCGGGATGCGAACCCGGATCTCTGCGGCGAATTGTCACGTATCTAACTGATTGAACTATACAATCTTATACTTAAATTTATATCTTATTAAAATTAAAAAACAATATTTTCTAAGATCTATACTTCGAAAAGCGTATTCAAACAGGACTCTACATACCTTTAAAATCTGCTAGAACTTTAGTAACGTGCACACTTTTAGAAATTATTGAAATAGGTATATTTTATCAGAAATATGCTTAAGCTAAAGCATATTTTTGAACCTCTTTTTACTATTTGCTTAAGCATATTCGAACCTGTTTCGAAAATTTCATATGCTTTAAAAAAAAAACATGTATATTCCTACCCATCATTCTTATTTTTAATATGCGTAATGAGTTCAAAAAACATCTTTGCATATATTTATTATGGCACGTTTCGTAAGTTTATTTCCGTTAAGAATTCTTTCGTATGTTGTGATCCGAAATACTTTCGTTTCGAAAGAAATTTTATTTTTTATCAATATTTCTTAAAATAAAACCATAAAAATTTAATAGTTATTATACTGAAAATAAAAATTCATTATAAACATTTTGGGATTTAAAGATGTTAATTTTTACAACTAAAATCAGTCTGGCAAACAAATTTTCCTTTATAGACTTCAAAACGTCGTTTGGCGAAAATGTTTGTTTCGCAAGTGCGACTTCCGAAACCGCTACTTTCGTATGTTGCAAAATAGTTTTGTTTCGTATGTCAACTTGCGAAATGCTAAATTTCGGAAGTGGCTTTTGCGAAATGAACATCGGCGATTTTAAATGTTTTGTAACATTCGGTACGAAAAAATGTAATTCCGTGTTCTCAATCTCCTTACGAAAGAATGTTGTTTTTCCGGAATTGCACGAAATCCTCCGGTTAACAACCCTAATCAAAATATAATTTATCACGAAAACACGTAGTTTTGAGAATTGCATAATTATCATAACACCGTGGGCTCGGTAATAAACAAAACTGTTTTTTCGGGAAGTTGAATAAATGCGAAGCAGTTGCAAAAACTGGCATGAGTGCGCCAAAAGAATTTGCAAACATTGGGATAAGTGCGAAATGCCAATTTGCACTTGTGTTATTATTTGCAACTTTATTTGACACACTTATGCCTATTTTTGTAACTAGCATAACTGCTTTGCATTTATGCTAGTTTTTGCATCTGCTTTGTACTTACGCCATTTCGCACTTATTCAGTCGTCCCGTTTTTTTAAGTGTAACTATAAGAAATTATATATATATATTTGATGTTGCTAAGTTATACTAATTGAATTAAAATTATATCACGCTGATTTTTCATACATCAGTTTAGGTTTAAGGTGGTAGATCCCCATTCAATCTATTTTCTTTAAAAAACACAATATAGAGACTTTTCTTGTTTAATAACTTTTTTTCCTTATAAGTAAAATTCTTAAAAAAAAAATTTAGTTTAATATCATTAATTAGCATAATTAGGTAAAAAAAGGACCCCATAATGGTACATAGATAACTCCACATTGCATGGTCCGATTGTTATCAAATTTTGCAGGTAGCATTCATGCATGGGTGTTAACAAAATGTACTAAAATGGTAAAAAAAAAATTATTTTTAAAATAGTTATGGTATTTTTACTAAGGTATTAAAAATTTATGATAAAAAAATGGACTTCACTATTCATAACTTGCTTTGACCTTGCAGAAATATGCTGATTTTGGTACATTTTGTTGGCACTAGTGCATTGAACATACTCTGAAAATTTTAAGTCAATTTGACATTTAGAACTCGAGATATCTTTGTACCAAGTATGAAAATTTAAATACAGAGAAAATGATCGTTAAAAAAATATGTTTTCAAATATAACTAACTTTTTGCTAAAAAAAACTAATATACTCCAGATATATAGGAATCTACTTGTTCTGTTTCCTTTTCTTTATCAGAGAAACCTTTTTTTATAGCTCTAAGTTTTTTTTTCTTGCAAGTCTTTGTTTGCTAGTTTTTTTTTATGCATTACTTATGTGCGTCGCATTCGATACGTTCATAGCTTTATTCATGTACTTTCCAGTATGAATGCCAAGTTTTACACTTGCAGCTGTTCCTTCATTAAACTCTAAAACTGCAAATGATACACCTATTTCAAGTATTGTTTTACTAACATAAGTTTGTTTTGGGCACTTTTTCCATATAGCATTGTTTATTGATTTGTTATTGTTTTGGGTTCCACCATGCAAACACTTAGTTAACAAACTATCGGCACATAAGTCAATAAATATTGGCTTAATCAAAGCACATATGGCTACAGGTAGACTCAATTTTACTTTATATCGGTTTTGACCTGTAACTTGGTCTGCTTGCCATATACACCAACTTGTATCACTCCTTGGACAAAACTTATGTGGCTAAACCGGGTCGGTTATGTCTAAATTATGGTAAAGAACAGCCCAAATGCATTTTTTCATAACATAAATATTGTCGCAGTTTTGTCGAATAGCCATTCCATAGTAGTTCTGAAGTGTATTTACAGCTTTACGGTGAGTCTACCTTTTCCATAATTTTTTTATTGTCAGATAAATTAACACCTTTTTTTTCCTGTCGCAAATTCCTGTACCCATTCGCCTTTGTACATGTCCAATACATTCATTTTTATCAATAACCACATTGCCACTATATGAATTTTTCAATAACTCCTTTTAAAATGTCAAAATTCATAATAAAATTAAAATCATCTGTAGTAATTTTAGTCTCTAACTTTTGACACGCTTTAATTTTCAGAGAACTAGCACAGTTTTTTTCATATTGAGTTTCAGCTGTTGTTGTTAATGTTAAATCTATATGACTTTTGGTATACTGATTTCCTTTAAACATTGGTTATTTAAATCGTATCTTCTTTGGCACTTTAATAATAATTAAATAAGTTTTTCATGATTTACAGGTGAAATTACATAACTATTATACAAATAAATGCTTATTTAGGAAAAAGATTTGTAAACAAAACCAGCCAGCAAAGTAAAATATCAATACAAATTGTCTTGAAAAAAATTTATATAAACAAGAAACGCTAGGTTATGTAATGCAAACAAGAAGCATTTAGGCAGTTTATAGAAGGAAAATGGAGAGATTTGATAAGGAGAAAAAAATATAAAAAAGAAAAGAAAAAAATAGTAAAAAAAAACAAATCGTAAATTTTTTTCTCATCAGTCATAAAAATTACTGAAGTAGGTGTTTTCTACCTAAAATAAGTTATTTTACTGATTAAATTTGAGTTCCTCGATAAGTTCTTCATAAGAATCAATAAAAATTTTTTTTTTGAAAAAAAGTTAAAAAAAATCTACCACCATAAAAGCACATTAAATCTTGGGGATGGGGGGAAGGGGGGGGGTAGGAGGGTCAAAAATGTTTTATTCCCAATGCATTTATTAACTTCTCGTCTCTAATTGTTTGTCTGTTAACAGCAATCGACTTTTAATTCCCTTTCTGATGATAGATTTTCTTCAAATTATGCATACATACTCTTGCTTGATGACAAGAAAATATTCAATAATTAGTTGATGACAATAGCCATATATAATATTCAATAGTTTTGCAATTAGTCGTTTTAGTCAATTTTAATTAATTTTTATTTTTTACATGAAAAGAAGAACAATTTTTAAAATAAGTATATTATTGGTTCCCACTTAAATGCGCGTTCAGCTTATTTGGATAAAGTTGTTCTTTTTAAAGTTTTTAAAGCTTCTATCCATCAAAGTGTTTTCCCCGAACAGTTAAAAATTGCCAAAATTATTCCTATTTTTAAAGAAGGGGACAAATCAATTATTAGTAACTATCACCCTATTTCTGTTCTTTCCACCTTTTCAAAAATTTTAGAAAGAATTATATATAACAGAGTATACAAATATTTTCATGTTAATAAATTACTTAACATTAATCAATTCGGTTTTAAAAAGGGTAGCTCAACTGAACATGCAATTATCCAATTTGTACGTGAAATCTCAAAATCATTTGAAAAATCACAATATACTCTAGGACTTTTTATTGATCTATCAAAAGCTTTTGATACGGTTGACCACCAAATTATAATCCATAAACTTAAACACTATGGAATAAAAAATAAAGTTTTAAAATGGTTTGCAAGCTATTTGTCAAATCGTAAACAATTTGTTCCGAGTAATGACGGTTATTACACAGCAATTGTCTTTCTATAACATGTGGAGTCCCACAAGGCTCAATTCTTGGTCCACTCCTTTTCCTAATTTATATTAATGATTTAAATAAAGCCTCTAAACTAACAAGTATTATGTTTGCAGATGATACTAACTTATTTCTTTCTAACAGTGATATCTTTGAACTTTTTAAAACAATGAACAAAGAGCTTATACATGTATCAAGTTGGTTTAAATGTAATAAGTTAACTCTAAATTCTAATAAAGCAAAGTGGACCTTATTCCATTCGCTTTCCAAAAAACAATATTTGCCATTAACCTAAAATTTTTATTGATCAAAATGAAATAAAAAGGGATTCCGTAACAAAATTTTTAGGTGTTTACCTTGATGAAAACATCACTTGGAATCATCATATCGACTACATTAGCACTAAAATTTCAAAAAACATAGGAGTTTTATATAAAGCACGAATCTACCCCAATAAGAAAATTTTAATCAAACTTTATTATTCATTTATACACATTTATTTAAATTATGCTAATATCGCCTGGGGTAGTACAGAAAAAAGTAAGTTGCAACGTCTTTATCGCCGTCAGAAACATGCTATCCGTTTAATCTGCTTTGCAAATCGCTTTTCTCACGCAAAACATTATTTTATTGAAATGAGAATTTTAAATATATACGAGCTAAATATATATAATGTTTTATGCTTTGTATACATGTGGAAAAATGACTTGTCTCAATCTGTCTTCAAAGATATTTTTACTCCGAAACCCATCAACAAATACAATTTGAGAAATACTGATTTTTTAAATGAACCTTTCTGTCAAACGAACTTTAATCAATTTTGTATTGTCTATTGGGCACCACACCTTTGGAATAAAATTGTTTTGCCCAATTTTGATTTCGAACTACCCATTACTTTTCGTTTTTTTAAAAGTAAATTAAAAACCCTAATTTTTTCATTAGAAGACGTATTATGTTATTATTAATAATATAAATTAATAACTTTTCTTATTTATATTTTTAAAAAGTTTATTCTTACTTATTTTGTTGATTTTATATTCTTTACTTCACGTATACGTTTATATAAAATATTGGTGAGTAGATCCGCGTGATCTCTCTTTGGATTATAAAATATATATTTGGATTATATATAAATGAAATTTGTAAAAATTTGATACTGTTAATGCTTGTTTGAACTTATTTAAGGTTCTGACGACAAGATCCTTTGATCTTCTTTCAGATACCTTATTTTATATTTGTGGAAGTTTATTATTATTATCATTATTTTTATTTAATTTTTTTTGGCAATATATAGTTGTAATACGACCAACAAATGTAAAATTAAAAAAAAAAAAAAAGGATAAAGCGTTGATTTCGTAAACGGTTCGAAACCCGCCTCTATTTGAACTTTTTTTGTTTTTTTAACACGCGTACAGCCGAATGTTAATAAAATAAAATAGTAATATTAGAAAAAATTGGTTGCAAAATTTGCGTTCTAATAGCATATAAATGTATACGGTTTTAAAAATTCTTTTTTAATTTTACTTTATATTTACAAAAATTTATTTTATATAAAAGTTAAAAAAATTTTGAAAAAAGTGGATAACCAAGGCACAGTGTACCAAAGACAATTTTGAAGAAAAATTAGTATACAATAATTAAGTATAGTTTGCATAATTTAATGTTAGGGGTATATTAATGTTAGTGGTTTTCCGATATTGTCAACCTTAACATCTTATGAACTTTCATTTGAAGACTTTCAAAATGCTTAAAATAAATAAATCCGTTGGTCACGATGGAATTAATAGTAATGTTTTCATCGACTCGTATGAACCCTTAAAAGATGTATTATTTAAATTTTTTCATTCTTCAATAAAACAGGGAATATTTCTAGATCATTTGAAAATAGCTGAAGTCACTCCGGTTTTTAAGATAGGCGATCCAACCAATGTTATAAATTATCGCCCAATTTCTGTTCTTTCTGTTTTTTCTAAAGTTTTAGAAAGAATTTTATTTAACGTTATTTATAATCATCTTTCCTTAAATAATATACTATAATCAATCAATTCGGGTTCAAAAAAAATAACTCGACAGAACACGCAGTATTCCAAATTACTCGCAGTATAGCTAAATCTTTTGAGAAGTCCCAATATACTTTGGGAATTTTTCATAGATTTATCAAAAGCGTTTGACACTTTTGATCATCGAATTCTCCTTAAAAAAAGCGTCAAATTTAATGACTGTCATGTTTGCTGATGACACTTATTTTTTTTATCGCATAAATATATTCTAACATTATTTCAAACAATGAACATTGAATTAGAGAAAATTTGTGAATGGTTTAAAATGAATAAATTGTCACTAAATGTAGATAAAATAAAATGGTCATTCTTTCATGCGACTTCTAAAAAGAAACTACTGCCTCCTAATTTGCCCTTACTTTTTATAGACAAAATTCTTGGTGTAATGCCAATAAAAGTCAACTAAAACCTCTTTATCGTCAGCAGAAGCATGTTGCTAGTCTTATCAACTTTAAAGACAGATTTACTCATGCCAGGCCTCTTTTATCTGAAATTTTTAATATATTTCAGCTCAATGTTTTTAATACTCTTTGTTTTATGTACAAATGTAAAATAAATTCCTTCCCAGTTTCTTTCCATAATTTATATACCTTGAAAGATAAAAATAAATACAATATGAGAAATGACAATTTAGTTCGGCAACCTTCTTATCAAACTAATTTTGGAAAAACAAACATTGCATTTCGCGGAGCTTTTCTTTGGAATAAAATAGTTTTAAAACATTTTGATTTTTCTCTGGCATGGAGTTACCTCTCATTTAAAATTAAACTTTATGAAATAATTTTGTCTCTGGATAATATATTTTTATATTTTTAAACGTTTAATAATTTCATGTAATATTTGATGTATTTATGCTGTAAAGTTTTTATAGAGATATTCAACTATATTTGAATATCATTTATTGAGATTGTAAAATACGAGCGGTTCTCAATGACAAGACCTGACGGTCTTCTGCGAGTCTCCGCGTTCTGCGAGTCTCCGCGTTCTTTTTATTAAATTAAATACCTAAATTATTTTTTACTTAGTTCTTATTGTATGATTTTGTTATTTAAATGTTAAAGATTTTATTGTACAACGATTTACTAAAATGTTTAAGAAAAAAAAAAAAAATGTTTATGTTAATTTTAAATATAATGGTATATTAAGTAAATTTGGCATGACAACTGATATGAGGTCTTCGCTTTCTCTAAACAAAGGTATTTTTTATTTGATTGCTATGGGTACCTAATTTTGCATGGTAACAAGCTATTTTACGTAATTGCAGACTTTTTTTTTTTGAAGGTGTTTTTTATTTGGTTGCTACAGATAACCTATTTTGTATAGAAACAAGTATTATAAGTATAAATTTGATAAAATGCAATAACCACCATCTATAACTTAAAACATGCTAACCGTTATCTTATAATTGAAGCTGAAAATTTAATCAGCAAACATATAACACTGTAATTGTAAAATATTGATAAAAAAAAACACTGTAATTGTGTTGATAATAATTCCAATTAAAGTAGCTCATAGGTTAAAAATCAAAACTTTGTTTTTATGTTATCTAATTCATTACATTTGTAATTCAACATTACAATAACAACAACTCACCTGTCTATCTCTGTTCCCTAGATACTGATAAAGCATTTGACAGCTGTAGCTGGGACATTTTATTTAAGAAACTATACGATAATTAAAAATTACCGCTTTATATTATTAATACTATATCGATATTGTACCATGAAAGCAGTACTTCTGTCACTTATTTAGTTTAGTTTAAGTTTAGTTTATTAGTTTATTTCGCCGTTAAAAATATTCACAAAGTACAACAATATAAAAAGTACAATTGGCTGGAGCAAGAAGAAGGCATAAATTAGCCTTATCACCGAGCCCCAATAGTAACGCAAATAAATATCCGTAATATATAATAATCCGTAATACATTAAAAAAAAGACAATTTTAAAACGTTAAGAAATAAAATTAAAAAAAAAAAAAAGTATTAAAATAATTGAAAAAAAAAAAATAATAATAATAAAGGAATGATTAAAATATAGTAATAAAAATGACAAAAACTCTCTGTTTTTGGTTATAAACTGAATGTGATTCGATATATATATTGTATATATTACTTTCTTTCAAAATAATTCAAAATTCAAATAAAAATTCTGTTCCAATATCATAAAATATATCAAGAAAATTGTAGGTAACTTTAAGAGTATATATTTTCAATGAAAGTATGATAAAGACATTGAAACTCTTAATATTGTTAAATGGTCTAAATTTTTAAATTTATGGTGCTAATTTAGTTTAATAAATTTTAAAGTTTTAAAAGTGACAGAGAAGATCTGCTATATTAAAATCTGTAAGTACTAAATAACGTCTTAATTTAGATTTGAATTGCGGAAATATTTTTTTCTTTAATATTAACAATATGCTGAAAGATTTTGCATAAAATTGGTCCCTGGTACTGAATAGAATAAGAACATAACTTTAGATTATATTTTTGAGTTACCAAGTTATTTTCTGAGAACTTGGTGGGGTATTTATGGCTTACTTCTCTAAAATAAGGATAGAATATCGTTGGAGACAGTCCATGTTTTATTTGATACATGAACTGTATGACGAGGAATATGTTGATTTTAAATACATTTAATGCATTGAGTTTACGTAGAAGTGGCTCACAAGGCACAGTTCTTTTTACTCCAAATACAATTCTACATGCATGTTTATGTTTAGTATAAATTTTCTTTAAATTAGCGTAGCTGATGCTTGCTCACGATATTGCCGTAAGTTAGATAGCTATGTATAAAGGAAAAATATAAACTTTTTAAAGATCTTATATCCAAAAATGGTTTTGCTTTATACATTATTGCAATGTTTATTGCAAGTTTTCTTTCAAGAGTGCTTATATGTTTCCTTCAGTTGTTTGCCTAGTAACATTTATATTACTGGTTTTAAGATTGGGTAATTTTAAAGGAAGGTTTCCTGTTTTGGTTGGTTTGTGAAATAGAATAAACTTAGTTTTGTTAACGTTTAGTGAAAGTTTATTACAAATAAACCATTCGTTTACTTTGTTTACTTCTTCATTAACTACTTTAAAGAGGGTTTTAATTTCCCTATGAGAATAAAACAGATTGGAGTCATCAAACAAAATAAAATTTAATATGTTCGAGGTAAGAGATAGATCATTTATATAAAGAAAAAACAGTAACAGTCCTAAGATTGAGCCTTGAGGAACTCCACATTTTATTATACTTTTTGTTGTTTTAACATTCCCATATTGAATGTATTGCTGTCTGTTTGATAAGTATTCTTTAAACTATAGTAAATTATTGTTTTTTATTCCATAATGTTCAAGTTTTTTTAAAAGAATGACATGGTTGACTGTATCAAAGGCTTTACACAGATTAAAGACTCCTGATGTAAAACGGTCATCATTAAAGGGATTGGTTACATGAGTTACTAACTCGGTCAAAGCGTGATCAGTTGAATGATTTTTTTTAAAGCCAAATTGCTTGTTGTAGAACATGTTATTTACTGTTAAGTAGCTGTTTAGCTACTTAAAAGTAAATAGTTTTGTTCAAGTAACTTAGAAAAACATGGTAAAACTGATATTGGTCTATAATTTGAAGAATCCGTGTCATTGCTTATCTAGGACTTATCTAGGATGCAAGTCATAATCATTTTATCTAACACAGGGGGTGAGACAAGGATCGATTCTGTCTCCTCACCTGTATAATATATATACTCAAAGCCTACTTGAAACCATACAAAATAAAAGTATCGAAGGGACATCAATTTAATCTAAATTACACAGGTATTGTAGCATACGCTGATGACATCATTCTTTTTAGTTCTACCCTGTCTGGAATAAAAAAGCTTATAGAAGCTTGTAATATATACACTAACGCAAATTGTATTAAGTTGAATGCTAATAAGACCGAGTTCTTGTTCACTAGAAAAAAACAAATTTCAAACTGAACGATAATAATCGACCACCAACAAATAAAACTGGATGATAAACTTAATCATCTAGGTTTTATATGGGATACTAAAAGCTTTTCTTTTGCCTCACTTAATCATTCAAATATTGATAATAGAATATCAAAATTCAGGGCAATAGTTCAAACTCTTATTCAGTCTGGAATCCGCTTTGCTTATCCAAGCTCTATCGTCCAGCTATATAAAACATTGGCGGTTCCGATACTTACGTATGGTCTCGAACTTTGCGATTATAAAGACGTACTAATGCAAAAGTTTAATATAATAGGAAGGAATGCACTTAAGAAACTCTTCAATGTTTCCAAACACAGCAAAATTTATATTCATTCTTTGTTTTACATCCAAGATGTATCAAGAATTGTACAGCAAAACAAGTTAAACTTATTTATTCGCATAATGAGTAATAAAACAACCTCTGGTACTGTAAATTCGCAGTTTAAAAACCAAACCACTAAGCACCCTTTTTTAGATGATGTCATCGGTTTTTTAGATGACGTCATCGGTTTGTGCAATCGGAATGAACTCAATCTAGAGAGCTTAATGAAAAACAAAAAAAAACTAAAACTTATTGTGTTAAGAAATATAATTCTTTAAAAGTTAAGCTACGCAATTGAGTTCTGGAACTCATTGGAGTAAAGGAAAATATTCAAAGATATTCTTGAAATAAATATTCCAAAATAAAAACTTATTTCTTGTCAAAAATGTAACTTTATAATAATTTACCTTGTATTATATACAGCGGGTGATTAATAAATAAATATATATAATTCGAAATTTGTTTGAGATTCAGAAAGTATATACCTTTATATACGTATAAAACTAATATTATAAAACACATTTTTAAAGTACAGTTTTCTATAGCAACGCCCCTAGCAACGGCAGTTTCTTGACTTTCTAGTGAACTATATTCCATTAGTGCTTTATTAATTTAGTAACTTTCTTTTGCAACCTGAAAACTTGATAGTGTATTGGCAGTATATTTGTATTTTTTGCTTGTAATAAATTAAGAGTTAAAACGTTTTTAAAGTGTGTGTATACTTTTATAATGGGCGTAATAAACTGTTATTTCGATTATCCATTTAATTAATAATCTATCATATTGTGCACATTAAATCAAAAATATCACGCGTAAAAGGTCTTTTATATAAATTTCGCTCGTTTCTTGATAAGTGTTTAAGAAATAAACTTTATTACCTCACACACGTGCGGCCGTGGCGCACGTGTGTGGCGCAGTGGTTAGAGCGCTTGCATTAGAAATAGGAGATCCAAGTTCGAAACGAGCTCTGAACATATTTTCGCGTCAAGGTAAGAAAGGAGGCGTAAACTCCCTGGTTAAATGCACTTTCGCGGTACTCTGTGACAAAACCGTTAGGTCTTCTTAGGGACCTAAATAACAAAAAAAACTTGAAAAAAAAAACATATGCAAATAGTGTGGCCTTATGCACACAAAATAAAGTTAATCAAGCAACAAGGCTTGCAAAACCATCGTTGTAGAGTAGTTCATTATCTAAATAGAATGGATAATCGATTTAACAGTTTATTACGCCTACACAATATAGGCAAAGGTGGTACACAACTAAAAAAATTTTTTTTTGATATTTTAAAGATTTTTTATTATTTTAATTTTATAATCCTGCGATGTATAAAAAAATGAAACTAGATCTAATAGAATTTAACAGATGATAATAAAACGTTTATCCCTAAAATTAGCAACCATCAAACATGTGAGTCTATTTTTAAACTTTGAATTACACTTTTTCATTAACAGAACTTTATTAAAAAATAATTAGTCAGTTCTTGTTTAATACAATGTAATGTATTAAACAAGGAAAAAATATGCAAAGTTTCTTGCAAGAACCTTTGCATATTTTACCCGTTATATCGTTATATTGTTAAGGAGTAAATCTGGGCTTTTTAACGGTATAGATACCGATTGACAAAAAAAATCAAACATTTTTTTAAATTTTTTTTTTTTTTTTCGTTTATGCAGAATTTTAGACTAGAATTTTAGAAAGTCTATCTTTGAACTTCTTTAAGATTTTGCCTAGTCCGTTTGCTTCAAATTGTTTTGAATAAAATTAAAAAACGAAAATTTGGTCATAGAGCATAAGAGCTGGAACTTTTCTAAAGCGTTCTAAAGTCTATAAATTTAAATATAAGCGTTTCTAAAGTCTATAAATTTAAATATAAGCGTTTCTAAAGTCTATAAATTTAAATATAAGCGTTTCTAAAGTCTATAAATTTAAATATAAGCGTTTCTAAAGTCTATAAATTTAATAAATAAAAGTAAACAAAAAAATTATATACTAATATTTGCAGCTCTTTTTCTTCTATTTTCTTTAAGAATATTCCTTTACGGAATGTTGTAATATTATTTAGGAATATTCCTTGAGGAATATTGTAATATTATCTAGGAGTATTCCTTGAGGAATATTGTAATATTATATTGTCTAAATGTCTTTGCAACAGTTAAAATAGTTCCACTACCGACACTGGTATAAGGGAAATTGGACGGTAGTTAGACATATTATTACAATAACTATTTTTATAAACAGGATTTTAGGGTTTATGAATACATTCAATAGCACGGATTGGTAAATTGCTATTACTGTTGTTATATCCGCATGACTTATTATTAGCTTTTGTTCAATCAGTTCTTTATTAAATTCTTTTTAAGATTTTTTAAAATTTTTTTTCATTTGATATACAAGTTTTTCTCCAATAAATTCGTCAAACTTTTTATTCGGCTTCACTCGTTTTAACGCTAGACTTAAACCAAGATTTACAATCTATTTGTTAAGTTCATGGTAAATGTCTGATTCATTTGTATTGTGTTTATTATTACCAAATATTTTTTGAGGGTATGCTAAAAGATTTATTTTTTCTCTACCTTTGATTATAATCGACCATGGTTTTTTTTATGTCTAATTTAATTTTATGTAGCTAAATAAAGTTATACATTATTTTAGAAAGCAAAAACAAAAAATAATTTTTTTTTATTTTTTGCTTACGATTTAATAAGGTTACTCGTCATCCATGGATTTTTTAACTCTGTTTTTTGTTTCAGATGTTATTATTCATGCTGAGTTAATATTTTTTCAGGACTCCTCAAATAGTTCACTTTCTAAATAATCGAGATTTTTTTAGCAAGGTTTCTTTTTATTGACATGGCAATCTTTATTATTATTAATAGATAGAATGTCATGTGCAATGTGAAAAGTAGAATATATATATATATATATATATATATATATATATATATATATATATATATATATATATATATATATATATATATATATATATATATATATATACATATATACATATATATATATATATATATATATATATATATATATATATATATATATATATATATATATATATATATATATATATATATATATATATACATATATATATATATATATATATATATATATATATATATATATATATATATATATATATATATATATATATATATATATATATATATATATATATATGATATATATATATATATATATATATATATATATATATATATATATATATATATATATATATATATATATATATATATGTATATACAGTACCTACTCAAATTATCAGACTCAAACTCAATTTTCAACTTTCCTCTTCTTCTTTCCAACTTTTGTTTAAAAAAAAATGCACTAGAAGCAATCACAACTTAATTTATTTGTTATATAATTTATATATTAATATATAAAAAGCATGTTATGAAACTTAGTACTTTGTGGTGAGTCATTTCAACTTTAAAAGAGCTTTGATACGCCTTGGCATACTATTTATGCACTTTGATGGTAATGCTTTGACATCTAGATCTTGACGCCATACTTCAATCAGTCGTTCTGTGAGCTTCTTTTTACTTGTTATTGTGTCAACACTGAATTTGTGCTTGACAAGCTCCTATAGATTTTCTATAGGGTACATACCTGGAGAATCGCCAAGCCAATCAAGAAACAGGATCTCATTAGCAAGAAACAGGATCTCATTAGCAAGAAATATTTTTATGGATTTTGCAGTATGGCGTGGAATACCATCTTGCATGAAAATTATTTTTTCACTATTTGGAAACCACTCTCGTATCTGTGGAATCAGCAAAGTCTGCAGGACTGATGTAAAGATGACCAGTACAATGTAAAGATGACTGGTCTGCGGGGCACAAACCTTGTATAATGTAATGATGACCTTACCCCTGCTCAATATGCATGACCAAATTATTATAGATGCTGGGTGCTTTACAGTGTTTATTATGCATTCTGGTTTGTGTTATTCTCCTGGTCTGCGGCGCACTAATGTTGCTTTATCTTTCAAAGTCTCATAGGAACATTCATTGCTGAATACAACCTGAATAAAGCAGTCAATATTAAAATTTATTAGTTTTTCAAATAATAGTAAGATCAATTGGGGTAATATATTCATTCAAAAACATCTTTTGAAAATTTGTAATAAGAAAATAAAATCTGTTTAAATGTATGGAGAGAAAAACCTGAAAATGCCAGTCATCTTAAAAAAAAGAAGAGTGTTTCTTAGCTCAAGCACTACGTTTATTAATCATTGCAGGCTATCACGTTTTGCCTTCTATAGTGGTTAACACTTATTCCTAATCCGTATCTTCTCCTTCTTAAAGATTAAGTGTTAACCACTTCTTCAGTGGTTAACACTAATCCATATCTTCTCCTTCTTAAAGATCCAAGTGAAATGATGATGCCTTGATCTTTCAAAACGCTTTTCATTTTTATTTATTGCAATTTTGTTCAACATTTCTAGCACTTGTTATTCTCTTTTGACCACAGCGACCTTTTCTCTGTGGTTTTAATTTGACCCCTATTTTGAGTTATAAACTTATTCTTCCAACTGTAGCCTGCGAAATTTCAACAATTTTTGCAAAACTCTTTTGGGTGCCATCTGTTTCTTGCAGAAGAACAGCTGCTTTTGCTAATTTACGTAAGGAACCATCACTTGCTTTACCCATTATTAATCCTAAAACAAGCGCAACACTCAATTAGTTATCATGTGACTGCATGATTAAAAAAAATACTTAAAAACAACTGAAATTGCATTATTTAAGTTATAAAGACAACCTACAATAATATAGGCCTCTAAAAACTACATAATTAGCGTTATAATAACACCAACTGAAAGTTTTTAATTTTATATTAATAAAGTTTACCATATTTTTTATGAAGTTGAAAATATTTTTTTAAAGTATATATATTTTAAAAATTTTTCTAAACTAAAACAAAAAATGAATGATAAGAAAGTTAAAATCTGAAAAAAAAAAAAGAAAATCTGAAAAACTAGTGAAATCTGAAAATTTTATTCTTGAGTCCAATAATTTGAGCAGGTACTGTATATATATATATATATATATATATATATATATATATATATATATATATATATATATATATATATATATATATATATATATATATATATATATATATATATATATATATATATATATATATATATATATATACATAAACATGGATACTTTAAATAAAGAAAATTTTTTGTTTTTTGAGACATCCTAAATGATTTCTTTTTTTCTCTACCTTTGGTTTTAATCAACATGTTATATATATTGGAGAAATGTATGAAATTTTAACCATTGAAAAAATATATCTATTTCAAAAATTTATTTACAAAATATTTTTATAATATATTTTTTTATTTATACACCCGACTATATATTTCATTCAGCTTATAATCTTCTGCATACTCCACATACTTTACCACAGTTTGGACACAAGTGTTCAACATCTTTTAGCCCATCGATGCAAAACGGAAGGAGGCAACATCCAAGAAAACCTCTTAGAAAATGAGATAAACAATTATGAATATTGCTGACAAAAAAAAAATCAGAAAATTAATAATAATAAATAATTGTTCAAACTGATATTATAAGTATACCCAATGGGCATGCGTCGTCCGGAAGATGTCCGACAAAAGTCCCCCGGATGACGCATGCCCACTGGGTAGGAATCTTATTTAATTTTAGTTAACTTATCCATAGAAGCGGCCCAACTTTTATTAATAAAATGTTTTAATAAAACATTTAATTAGAGATTAAGAGTTTTTTTAAAAGATGTCCCAGTCGGCACGCGTCAGGGGGAAAAAAATTAAAAATAAAAAAAAAGCCTGAGACTTACACTGATTCAATGACTTAATTCATTTATTTCATATATTGCTTCTTGATGGAGGGTTACTTTACTTATTTTTATGTGAAAAATATGAAAAAAGTTGGTAAGAGCCATGGGTATTTTGGCGCTAAACTTAGAGAAAAATTAAACTTTTTATAGGTTAAAGTCGAATCTTTTTTTCAAAATTGAAATCTTGCAATAAATTAACTTATCTGACATAACTCTACCCTAACTCTATATGTACCAAGAACACCAAATAGTTCTAGTATGTGTCTGCAACCTGTTGTGATTCATTGAATAAAGACAGGGGTATTTCCTTTGGCTTTTAGTAAGTACAATAGTTTAAGTAGGTGTTTATTGAATTTTTTGTAATATTTATTTTAAAAAAAATCAGTAATAACAACCAACTTCAAAACAACTTTTTATTAGGGAAAGGAAATTAATTGTTATAGGAAGTTTTACTCAAAGAAATTGAAACCATGGTATCGGTTTCTGGCTAAAATTTTCGATAATCCTTAAAAACAAGTTTGAGCCAATGATGCTGAATCCAAAAAGGATTCCGGTTTTAAATCTCTCTTTTTTTCTGGTTTCTGGTGTCCAGGAGCTCTAAAAATATTGGATTACTAATGTGCAGATCATTAGTAATAAATAAGAAAAAAGTTCATAAGACTTAATGACTTGAAACCTTTTTTTAATAAAAATTATCAAGTTATTTTTTTATCAAACCCATGTGGGTTTGATAATTTTTTCCCTATGAGGAATTTTTTCATTTTATTTATTTCACAAAGAGAATAAATTCATTCTCTTTGTGAAATACGGATACATGTTTCACAAACAAATTAACAACCCAGCGGGCATTTGTTTTCAAAAGTTACGTTCTAAATGTATTTTAAATATCTTTAAAACGTCTTCTAAACATTCTTACGTAAAGAACGTTTAAAAGACGTTTAAAAAACGTTTGAAAGAAATTTAGAACGTAACTTTTAAAAACAAATGCCCGAAGGGAAATAATAAATAATTGTCCAAGTAACTGATATTATAAGTATAGGAATCGTATTTATTTTTAGTGAACTAATCCATAGAAGTTATATGTATTAATATATTCATTCTCTTTGTAAAATATGGATACTTGTTTCACAAACAAATTAGATAGTGTTCATAATTGAATTAAAAGCATTCTGTATAATATCTTTATACGCGTATAAACTTATTTCATGTTTAAAGCGGGCGCTTTATAAGCGCTTATTTATTAAAAAAAAAAGTTTTTGAGAAGAAAAAAAACTATAAAAAGTATACTTAAGATCTTTATGATAAAAAAAGCATATATATTTTATAGATAAATAAAAAGACAAAATTGATTACCCCAAAATACAAATTAATAATGAAATGAGCCAAACAGCAACACCAGAGGTATGCATAGTTGACGTTAAAACTTGGGCACGGCAATGTTGACATACAACATGCATTGGGCATGTTGAGAAATACAAGACATTCGTGAGGTATACTGGTGATGGTGAGTACATAGTAGTATTGTGAGGAAAATATTCTTGCTGGTTGAGAACTTCGCTCTGCTTAAGATATGGTTCGGATTGGTATGTTTGATATGGATACGGCTGGGGTTGAGCATTTTTATAACCTTAAAATGTAACATAAACGTTATTGAAAAATCTTTTAAAAGTAATTAAACTAAACTTGTTTCAAACTAAGTCTGATCTTGATTTCGATCAAGTACAGATACCGATCTTTATACCGATCAGGAGCAGATAACGATCTTGATAACGATCAGGTACAGATACCGATCTTGATTATTATTAACTTAATAATTATATGACGAGGAGGAAGATTTAGACCTGAATTATTAGAAGTAACAGAATAGAGAGAGAGACAATTTCTCCACTATGATTTGATTACATTACAATTTTTTATTCCTAATTTAGTATAGTGTTAAAAATAAAAATAGTATATGAAAAATTGTATAAAATGCCTATAAAATGCGTGAATTTTAGGTTTTTAATTAAAATAAATATAGTATATAAAAATTGTTTACCTTTAAAATGCGTGAAACTTAAATTTTTTTTAATGGTTTATTGTTGGAAATATAAAAATTATTAAAATATTGGTAAAATGCTGATTAAACTAAACAGATCTACCTTCTAAATAAGTAAGTAATTTTGCAAAGTAAAATTGATTTGTTTTAGTTTTAGTCAACAAAGCCAAATGTAGTTTAAAATGTAGTATGTTTAAAATGTAGTATGTTTAAATAGGCAAATATACTATGTTTAAATAGCCAAATGTAGTATGTTTAAATAGCCAAATGTAGTATGTTTAAATAGACAAATGTAGTATGTTTAAATAGGCAAATATAATATTTTATAGTTTATATTTGCAGGCCCTTGAAAGTCACTGGAAAATTTATCCTTTGACTCTTAGTCACGTGTAAGTGAGTAAGAGTTAAAGGATAAATTGTAATACTCCGCTTTTAAGATAATTTTTTTCATTTCATATCGCTCTATCAAAAGCGACTACTTGTGAACGGTAGAACAAGTAATCGAATACACCTTTAAGTTTTATTTCTTGAATAAAAAAGAAATTAAATTTATTGAGTATTGTGCTGTTTCTTAATGCACTGTTACGGAAAAAGGTGTCCGTGTTTAAAAAAACGATGCTAGCGTTTAAAGATGTTGATAATATAAACATGAACACATATAGGTGCTCATGTTCTTATAACAGGTGTTGAAGACAAAAATATTCCAACTGTTTAATCAACACTAAAAGGTGTTAGTGTTTAAAAGAAAAAGTGTCGGCGTAACAAGGTTTTGATATAACAAGATGCTTAAGAATAAAATGTTATTTACTTGGCGCTTTAAATATTTACAATGACTTCTCCTCGTGAGAAATTTTCATTTGTATTCAAATTTATTGCTAGCTTGTCATCTTACTACCTTCAAATCCATCAAGGCCAACGACATCTGGGGGCCGGAAGGGGAACATTATACCCCCCCCCCCCTAATATTTTTCTAAACGACTTTTTTTTTTAGAAATTTCGAGATATAGTGGACTTTCTTTTAAATAAGGTGCCCCTCCACTTCAAAACCCATATTGTCGACCATGTCCATTATGATCAAAAGTACTTAAATTTTTTAACATTTAAATAAAATATATACACATGTATATATGTGTCTTTGTGTATTTATTTTATTTTTGTGTAAATTTTTTTTTTTGTGTATGTATATATTTTTTTTTTGTGTATGTATACATTTTTTTAAACTTTGCAGTACTTGATATATATTGTATATCAAGTACTGCAAAATTTTCCAAACTTTTAGTTTGCAGTACTACAATGTATAAACTTATAGTTTGCAGTACTACAATGTATAAACTTATAGTTTGCAGTACTACAATGTATAAACTTATAGTTTGCAGTACTACAATGTATAAACTTATAGTTTGCAGTACTACAATGTATAAACTTATAGTTTGCAGTACTACAATGTATAAACTTATAGTTTGCAGTACTACAATGTATATGTAGAAGTGAATAAGTAAAATCGTGATTTTTTTGTTTTATTTGTAAATATTATTCTTTTTACATAAGTTGTTAGATGAAACTTGTTGCAAATGCTCTTCAACATATATTGAAAAGCATTTGTAACAAATTTTTTGAAATTTTCAAATAAGATGTACATTTTTATGAGCTCAAATAACAGTACTCTTTGATTTATACAGAGTTGTCAAAAGGTTATAAACGTGATTCGTGGTAACATAACTATTATTAATGAGTAAAATGAGTTAATACATATTTCAAATTTGCTTAAAGATTTTTTATTCTACCAAGATAATATTTTTACCTTAAATAATTTTTTTTTTTTTTTAAATATTATTTAAATAACGTATTTTATAATAATAAAGATTATTTATTTTCGAGCTGAATTGTTTTTGTCGTTGTTATTGTTTTTGCAAATTTATGAAACTTTATATAGTTATTAAATCTAAAGATTAATTAGTGATTTAATTAGTAATTAGATCTAAAGTTAATTAGTGTTCAATAATTGACTAATGTAATAATGATGTGACTGTCAACTATAAATTATAGTTTATCGAATTTAGAAATAAGTTGACAAACTGCACTTTTATTTTTACAATTACAAATTGAAAGTTTGGGTAACTTTTATTTACTTTTTTTTTAAGTTTAAGGACTCGTAAATATAACAAACATAACATTGGAAATCATATATTTAATACTTTTTCTAACATCATTCTTTTCAAAGAGTGTATGGAAGCAATTCATAAAGTAAACCCTGATCGTCAAACTTCAAAAAGGTTTAATATACTAAGAAGTAGTATCCATAATAAAATGAATTCAAAGTATAAATAGTGCATTGGTGCACCAACCATATTCACTTATGATGGAGGAGCATTTATTTTCTACTATAATAATTGTTAGGTGTAATTGCGGATTTTTATTGATGTAAAGTTGTTAGTTTCTGCTTATTTAAAGTTCTAAAATCATACAGTATACAGTATATTTTTTTCAAAAAATATGACTGGTGATGATTGGTTTCAAACGTTATGAAGCGTTTACAGTTCACAGGTGAATGAATGAACGTGAAAAAATCAATTACTCTGAAAAAATAATTCTTCTCTCTGATATTTTGTGGATATCATTATGGAGAAATTTTGCCTATCGCCTTTATTTGCATGAACACCTTTTAACCACAACAGTTATAAGGTGTAAATGTATCATGAACACCTTTTTCATCATTAACACCTTTTTACAGCAACACCTTTTTACAGCAACATATAGTATCACACGTTTACACCTCTTTTCTTTAACATTACCACCTTTTTCCGTAACAGCGTGTATCAAAAGCTTTCAATAAGTCTAGAAATATAGTCTCTTCAGGTCTTACGTCTACGTTTATTGATCTGTTAATCGGTCTCTGACTCTCTCTACTTATTAGCTGGTTTCTGACTCTCTGTTTACCAGCTAGTTTGAATTTCTGACTGAATCTCTAACAAAATATATTTTTAGTCGGATACATATTTCGAGAAATGCTACATTTAATCTTTCATACACTTTTAATAATTTCAAAATTGAAAAATTGTTTAAGTTGGTTAAATTTTTTTTAAACTATTTTATAAATTACAAATTTTAAATAATTTATAAATTAAATTTAAAACTTGCCATTTACTGATGGTTGGTATTGAGGCGGATTTTGATCTTCATTGACACCGGATTGTGGGTGAGGTAAGTTACCTTCTTTAAACATTTTTAAACCATAAGTTATATCCAAGTAAATATCAAGAGAAGAGCCTTCCACTCAGCTGCGGCATTATGTATGCGCAACGTGCTAAAAATATTAGCGACATTTTCGAAAACGCCAGAATTCATCTCAATAAACTAGTTTTTATAAGTAACGTAAATAATTATTTTATTCATTTATAAATTTTATCATAAATTTATAAATTTTGTATTACATTTACAAACAGGCCTGTAAATAAAAAATATTTTTTTTTTATTATACTATGGTAAATTTAAATTCCTCGACAGGTTTTTAATTTATTAATCTTTTAGTGTTCGAATATGACCATGTAAAATCGACAACTCCATCATTTTTTATTATTTTAAATGTTTATAACTTTTAAACGTTAAAAAATTATTAAGTAAAATAAAAAAGATGTCGATGAATTCAAATTTAGTATAATATGCTAAAAAATATATTTTTTATTAAACTTTTGCCCTCACATTTGGGCTTGAGTGGAGAACGTTTTTTGAGATATGGTTGCTCCCAGACTCTACTGCGATTTTATTTTGAAAACTTACAGTATTGATTTTTTTTTTTTTTTTGCAAAACCTCTTTTATACAATTGAATGCAGAATTCATTGGTAAAAAAAATTTCTTACGCCTAAAGGTGTTTGGATTCCTATAGCAGCAACCATGGCAACCGTTTTATACATTTAGTCCCTGAAAACTAAACATTCGAAACAGGGCCGCCGAGAGCTTTTATAACGCCCGGGGCATAGCGTTGAGTAAGCGCTCCTTTAAAGATTTGTGATATTTTTGTTACTTTAAAGATACATTATTTAAAAAAAAAACCTTTATCAAATGCAATCTTGCATATATATGAGTACACATTGTTTTAAAATGAATTTTCTTAATTGTGGTTTATTTCTGTTAAAATCATTTTACGGCAATACTTTTAAACATTGCGTCTTTAAAAAAATACAACTATGCGACACAAATACAACATAAATGCATTATTAGGCATTCTTTAGAAATTCAAATAAGAAAAAACGGCTTATATAAAACACTCTTTTCTTCCTTTTTTACCGGCAAAATTTCTTATTATATTATCATATGACAGAGTCTTAGCTAACTCATTTTCCACTGAAAGCATCATGAGATCCGAAAGGCGTTCTTGTCCCATTGTGGCCCTACAATAATTCTTTACCAATTTAAACTTACTAAAGGATCGCTCACCCTCTGCAACAGAAACTGGCATTGTATTAAAAATTCGAATTAAAATGCATATATAGGTAAAAATAGGCTGCTGACTTTTTGGTTGAGAATGCTCAATAAGTTTACAGGGATAAAAAAAGAATACTCCTTCAAACAATTAAGATGCAAAATTTCTTGTATGAAGTTGTCTTCTTTGACACCATTAGCGTAGAACTGTACTAATTCACAAGCTTTTATCTCTTGAGAATCTGGTTCTTGGTCTTTCAACCAGATAAATGAGAATCTTGAGGAAACACTCTTTAGTCTGTCAAACCTTGACTGAACTTGATAAATAAAATCAAGTTCAACATTGATCAAATAAGATCAAGAGCAACGTTGAAGATGTTTACCTCAAATTGATGCTCGGGGCTCTCATAGCAGAAAGCTGCATTTGCAAGTTCATTGTGATACCGTTTCGCTCTCTTCTTTCGTTTTGACAAAAATTCCGTTTCAAAGCCTAGAGGACCTGCAACAGCTTTCGCTTCAGTCAAAATATTATTCCATGATGAGCATATACGGCCAAGATTGCTTATTAGCTGTTGAATTAGAATAACTTCGTCATCTATTGTTAGTGAAGTTGTCTGGAAAAAACGGCTTACTTCATCTGCTACTTGAAGAACTTTATAAAAAAAGGTCAGAAGTATAACAGTTTCAAAAGATTTAAAAAACTTTATCAAAGACTTAGCTTGATTTAGCGTGTCAGCAGTAAGTTCAAGATCCTCTATAGTACGATTAAAAGCAGTAATTATTTCCCGTGGTCGTTTTGCTATTGGCTTAACAGCGGCAATCCAAGCTGACCACCTGGTATCGGAAAGCTTGTCAAGAGAGATTCCTGTCAATTCTTGCAAAATCTTCCACCTAGCCGGACTGCAGCGGAAAAATACGTAGAGAGTTTGGATATTACCGAAGAAAGTCTTCATCTCAGCACAAGATTCAACTGCATATACTCTTTCTAAATTAAGACTATGGGCACCACAATGAATATAGATGGATTTTTCTGCAAGATTAAAGCTTAAATTCCAGCCATATTTGAGCCGTTGTTGAAACCTTAGCCACGGCATTTCTGCAAGTCAAGACTTACTTTCATTAAAACATCACAAAATAGTTTTCCAATATCCACTCCTTTTTTTGGGAAGAAAACGCTCCTTTACCTCCCAGGTTTTTTGTTGAAGCTGAAATGAAAAAAACGAAGAATAAAAATGATCTGTTCAGTGTGTGAAACCCCTGGGGTTCCATCGGTAATGACTGTAATCTAAAAGCGCAAACCTAGTAAAGTTGCGTTAATGAAATGGCGGATTGTGATGGACAAGATAAATGCGTTATCTAATGTCCTTTTCAAATAGAAAAAAAGATAAAATGCTCAAAATAAGAAAAAAGAAAAGCATTTCTTCAATCTAGTGTTTATTTATACTTTCATACCTTGTTTGTTTAACTGAATTGATTATGGAATGATGAAAACAAAACAAACAATAAACAATAACAATAATATATATTCTGAAATAAAAGTTTACATTTCATGGTTGTTTACTAATAGTACAAGTACTAATCTAAGGTAAGCACTAATTAAATAATAATAGCAATCATATAACAATAATAATGTAAATTAAATGAAGACGATTATAATAATATCAATAATACTATTAGATATAATAATGACAATAATAATGATTATATTAGTAATTATAATAACAACAACAACAATAATAATAGCAACAATAGCAATAATAATAATATAAACAAATATCACATTTATATATTAAACAATTTTAATAATTATAATGACGGTAATAAAAATGTAAATAAAATGTAAGTAATATTAGCATCACATATTATAATAAAAAGAGTTGAGGGATTGAAAATGAAAAGGTAAATTATTCCTAGATTTTACGCATTGATTTGTAATAGAATTATCACCGTATTTTACCGAACAGCGATTTGGGATAGATAATTTAAAGTTACTCAAAGATCGAAGGTAATAACGAGAACTTTTTTTAGTGGTAAAAAAATTGGAGAATGACGGAGGGAGGTTTACTTGTTTATGATTCCAGACAAATAGACAATTTAATAAATAAACAAGATCACATAATTTGAGTATTTTTGATAGAAAGTAAAGGATGTCAGAGTTAGAATGATACTGTTGAAAGAATATTATTTTTAAAGTTTTGTTTTGTAGGTTACATAACCTTAAAAAAGCATTAGACTTGCATTGTCCCCAAACCTGACAAGCGTATCTAAGATGAAATCCAAAAATTGCATGATATATATTAAGTAGAGTTTCATAATTGACATAGTGGCGAATTTTGGCTAGTTTGTAACAAAATGTTATAACGATATGACGATCAAGAATTGTGTTGAATGTATTTAGAAAGAAGTTCATTGATTCATTGACATCATCGTCTTTTTTGATATAAAACTTCCAGTCAATATTAGAAATATCCTGAATAAATTCATTATCATTGAAATTCTTAAATGATCGTTTAGCTGTTATGGATTTTTTTCTTTTGAAAGGAGTACTACTAAGAATGCAAACAAACTGTGCCATGTGATCTGAAATTGATATTGTTACGTTACCAGAAATAAGATTAGGAATTTGAAAATTTAAAAAGATGTTATCAATAATTGTTTTAGAATTACAGGTTACTTGCGTTGGTTGAATTATAGTTGGGTAAAAAGAATAAGAACAAAGAGAGTCAAGGTAATCAGATATAATAAGGGATTCATTGTAGTTAAGTAAGTCCATGTTAAAGTCACCCATTAACATTGTTTATTTTCAGAACTAAGTTTTTCAAGTAAAGGATTAAAATAATCAGAAATAAATTCCTTTGGGTTCATTGAAGGATGCCGGTATATGCAGCCAACAATGATATTTTTCTTAAAAGGATTGATGATTTTAATAAAGATAGATTCTAGGTATCTTGGGGCATATACTATAAAATCTCTTCTGACATTGTAGTTTAGATTGGATTGTAAGTATAGAAGAGCACCGCCTTTTTTAGCTTCAGTAGAGCATTGTTCAATGTTATAACCATTTATATTAATGTCAGTTATATTGGGATCGTTAATGTACAACTTAGATTCCGAAGTTCCAAATACTGTTGGAAGAATGGTAAGTGAACTTATGAGACTGCAAAGTTCATCAATGTGAAAATGCAAAGAACCAATGTTTAGATGAAGGTACAATTCAGAATTTGATTTTAAAGTTTTATTGAGATCAAGAATATCGTAGTATTTGCAGTTGGAATAAGAATTAGAGATTTTATTTATATCCTGAAAAAAGTTTTTGAATTGTAATGGACTTTCTAAAGAATTTAAGGTACTAGTTGATAGAGTTTGACATGATATAGTTAAAGAAAATTCTAAGTCCGAAAGTGTGCTAAATGGCATATTCTTAATTATGCAGTCACTACAATACCAGTCAGAAGAGTCTTTGACAAGAAGGTTATACGAAAATTTGTTGATTGAATTGCACTTAGCATGAACCCAAGAAGAACAACAGTCACATAAAATGCCTCTTTGATGATTGGCCACTGCTTTATTGCAGAATTTACCATGGTACTTAATTGCCATGTAAAAATATAAGTTAAAAACAAAGCAATAATTTATAAAGTATGGCATAATAATAATATATAAGTATGGCATAATAACAATATATAAAGTATGACATAAATCAATAATAAATAAATATAGTATAATTTAAAAATAAAGGATATAATAATTAACTAGTAATCATAAAAAATATATAGTATTAAGAATTTATAATTGTAAATAAAGTAATAAATAATATAATAGCAGATAATATATGTATAATAAATAAATAACATTAAAAGATACAATAACTAAAAAATTAACAAAAAATTATTAATTATATTAACGAAAGATAATATAATACAAGAAAAATAATAATATAATAAAAGAATATTGTTTAAAAAATAATAATATAATTCAGGAAAATTAATAATAATAAAATTAGAAACACAAAAAATTATAATATTATGTTACAAATTAGACCGTTAAAAAAATAAGTATAAAACAACCAATCTTCTTATTCTTTGTTTGTAACTTTATTTGTTTTTCCTTCTTCTTTTCTTCTTTTGTTTCTTTTTATTGGTTAACTTTTTTCTTTCTTTCTTTTTTTGTTCTTTTATTGTTTTACATTCTTTTTTTTTTTTTTTTTTTTTTTTTTTTAGTTCGAAATTCTGTTTATCTTTTTGTAAATATTTTCTTTGTATTTAATTGATTGTTTTAAATTAATTTATAAGATTATTGACTTGATTGTGATTTATTGGTGATTATGATTTAAAAGGTGACATTTTTTAAAAACAATATTTATCTTTTAATTTGAGTTTAACTTTATTCTTTATTTTCACTTTAGCTTTTTTAACGGTTAAAAAAATGCAACCGCCATTTGCGAAGACCATGTATATCAAAATGATGATGGAAAATATATTAAAAAGATAATTTATATTAATGAGTTGTATACCCAGTGGGCATTTCGACGTCGAACGAACGTCGAGCGACGTCGGATCTCGACGTCGGATCGACGTTGGGTTTACGTTGGAAATGGAAATGTTATTTGACGTCGGATAAACTGACATCGCGCGACGTCGGCATTCCGATGTAAATCCAACGTTTTTTTGACAATTAAAAAACGTTGCGTTAGGCAGGAATCGTGCCTCGGACTAATAGAAGCTAAATCCTATGCGCTTACCACTACACCACAGGGACATATTCATTATTAAGTTTATTTAGTAATTTATACTCGTAGCTATTTGGGAATTATTACTTTGATAAGAAATAGTTTTGTTTAAATATTATATAAATATTAAAACGAATAGTTATATATTATAAAAAATGTATACTCGAAAATGTTAACAGTTAAAAAACTATGCTAGTGCATCATACAAAACCTCATGATGTTTTATCAACCATTATTCAAACTTCTTTCCATTAACAAAAAACACGCTTAGTTCACATATTTATTGAAGAGCGCAATTGCACACATATTGTTAGGTTTGGATTAAATTTTCATCAGCGATGTCTTACGACGTTGTTCCGACGTCGTTTTAAGGACGTTGGATTGACGTCGGAAGACGTCAAAAGACATCGGAGTACGTTAATATTATGACGTTGCCCGACGTCTTTTTATCGACGTTGGATCGATGTCAGTACTGCGACTTTTTTCGGACGTCTTTTATAAGATGTCGGAACAACGTCAAAATACATCGAAACGACGTCAGGGGATGTTGAGATGAAGACATCGCCCGACGTCATTTTACTGACATCGGAACAACGTCGGAATAGGTCTTTTGACATCGCTGATGAAAATCGTACGTAAATCCGACGTCGGATTGACGTCGGGTGCCCACTGGGTATATTTGATATCTGTTTCTTTTTATGCAAAGCATTCAATAATTATACTTATTTTTTATTTGTTTGTTAAACCATTAATTCTTTTATTGCAAAGAAAATGAGGCTATTGCAGTGTTTCATTTTTAAAATTCATTAAAAATTATAACGATGGTTTTACGTTATATTAATTGTCCATAATTCTAAACAGACTTAAAAATAGAGGCGGAAATAAAAAAATTAATGAAGATAATTCCAATTCTTTGTCTATTTTTATATGCCTGCTATGGACAAAGTAAGAAATAAGCATAGTGTTGATGCTCCTTTCCTTGAAAAGCAATATTTTAAAAATCTGATCGTCATTATTACAACTACACTATCACTATTTGTTAAACTTTAAAATTAAATATAAAATAAAAAAATATTATGGCTTATTGTCTCATATTTAACTCTCCGAAGTATATTTAAAATCAGAATCGTGATTTTGAAACAATAGTTTACATTACTTTAACAAAACATTGTTTACATTCGCATTATAAATATAATTACCAAACATTAAATACACTGAGTTATACAATATGTTAGATAAAATTAAATGTTAAAAGTTATTTAGGTCTTTTAAAGTTTATAAACTTTCCATAATATTTTTATAAAATGGATACACCCATGGACGCCCGCAGGATTTTTTGATATTTTAGATAGGACACTTTCACATGTTGTGCAAAATCCAAACTTAAGTTATACTTATGTTCATACCTATGCCAAACGAGGAGGCCTCGCAAAAATTTGAGATGGCGGAGGCCTCGAAACAAAAAAGCCACAAAAAATCATGATATTCTGGTTTATAACTTAGTATAAACTTAATTATTACGGAATAAATGAAAGAGTAATTAAATGATTTCAAAGTTATTTATCGAACAGAAAACAATTTGTTTCTTGTAATAAACTTAATCATAAACATTTTTTAAATGTTTCCTGTAGTGTTCCGCAAGGTTCCATCTTAGGCTCTTTTTTGTTTTAAATATATATCAACGACTTGCATAGAGCATTAAATCTTCTATGTATTATGTTTGCTAATGACACAAACTTTTTTCTCTCTAAAAGTGACATCTATCTACTATTCTCAATGATGAACAAAGAACTTCAAAACATATCTAAATGGTTTAAAAGTGATAAATTAACATTAAATGGAAGCAAAACAAAATGGATTTTTTCCACCCGCTCTCCAAAAAACACTCTCTACCCCCAAACCCAAATTTCTTATTGACCATATTGAAATAAAAACAGGTTCTGTAACTAAATGCCTGGGGGTTTTCATTCAGAAGAACATGCTCAAAAGTTTCAAAAAGTGTCTGAATTTTATTTAAGGCACGTGCTCATTTAGATAAAAATAACTCAACTAAACTTTATTACTCTTTTATTCATAGTTATATAAGTTATGGAGTTAATGGCTGGGGTAGCACTGATTAAAGCAAGTTACAATGTCAGAAACATGCGATCCGTTTAATTAATTCTGCGGATCGGTTCGCACATTCCTCAATATTTTTTAATCAAATGAAAATCCTCGATATATATAAACTAAACGTATATAAAATTTATCTTTTGTTTATATGGAGGTAAGATTTATCTCCTTTAGTTTTTAAAGAACATTTATTTTGAAACCAATAAACGAGAGGAATAATTATTATTTAAACGAACCATTCTGTCGAACAAAATTCAATCAATTTTGTATCACTTATCGTGCAGCTCATCTCTGGAACAAAATTATTTTGTCTAACTTCGACTTACCCCCTAATTTATCCTGATCTTATTTTCTCTATTGAAAATATCTTAGAATATTTTTAATTTATCTTGTGATAAAAAATAGTTTTTATGGTCATGTATGTTCAAGTTTTGTTTTATACTTGTTTATATTTTATTTTCATTTATCTAAGTACGATTTAATGTTTTTATGTTATTTTTTACGTACTTATTGTAAAAAGACGTTTTTATAATATTTACAGACTCTCTTTTGTAAAAGACTTCTGACGATAAGGCAGTGGCGGATTAAGGCTTCTTGGAGCCCGGCGCTATTTTTGTTTTTGAAGGCCTTTTTATGGGCCAGAGCCTAAAAATAGCTAAAAAAAAAATCCTCTAAAATTTTTGGGGGCCCCTAAATTTGCGGGGCCCGGGGCTATAGCCCCCCTAACCCCATTGATTCGGCACTGCGATAAGATTATTGTGATCTTCTTTTAGAAGTCAAAATAATTTTATTAATAGCTTGAAAAACATAACATCACGAATGTGTAAACACGATAAGTATATATTTTATGCAGGTGATTTAAATATAGATGCTCTACATTATGAAAAGTTTTCCAACATTAAATCTTTTTTTGATTCATTACTTGAATTAAATATAATTCCTACTATTTTTAAACCAACAAGAATTACGCAAAAAACTTTTTCTGCCATTGACAATATTTTAACAAACAACTCTTATAATTCTGATTTTGAATCTGGTATTTTAATTGCTGATTTTTCTGATCATTTCCCCATTTTTCACGTTGCACGTGGTATTCTATCTAATAATGATAATAAAAAATGCCTTGTCACTAAAAGAAACCTTACTAAAAAAAATCTCGATAATTTAAAAAATAAACTATTTGAGGAGTCCTGGGAAAATGTATACTCAGCTAAGGATCAAAATCAGGCATTTAATAACTTTACGGCTACTTTTAAATGTATTTTTGATACTGTCTGTCCCATGGTAACATCTGAAGTAAAAAATAAAGAGTTAAAAAATCCATGGATGACGAGTAATCTTATAAAATTGTCTAAACGAAAGCAAAAACTTTATATAAAATTTTTGAAATCAAAGGATAAAGGTGATGAAAAAACATACAAAGCCTATAAACAGTTTTTTCAAAAAAATATTAGACAAGCAAAAATAATGTATTATTCTAATCTGCTAAATAAAAATAAATTAGACATAAAAAAAACATGGTCGATTATAAATGAAGTAACTGGCAGAGAAAAAAAGAAATCTTTTAGCATACTTCAAAAAATATTTTGTGATAATAAATATATTACAAATAAATCAGATATTTACCATAAATTTAACAAACACTTTGTAAATCTTGGTCCCAGTCTAGCTTCAAAAATAGTGATGCCAAATAAGAAGTTTAATGAATTTATTGGAAAAAAAACTTTATCGTGTATATCAAATGAAAAAATATCCTATAAAGAATTTAACAAAGCTCTGACTGAACTAAAGCGAAATAAGTCATGCGGATATGATGACATTACTAGTAATGTAGCAATACACGTCATTGAATGTATTAGAAAACCTTTATTTCATCTAATATCGTCTTCTTTTAAACACAGTACTTTTCCTGATATGTTAAAAATTGCTAAAGTCAATCCTATTTATAAAAATGGAGATTGTAATAATATGTTTAACTGCCGTCCAATATCCCTTTTACCAGTGTTCTCTAAAGTTTATAAAAAAGTAATATACAATCGAATTTATAATTACTTGAAGTTAAACAAACTTTTATATGAAAATCAATTTGGTTTTCAAAAAAAATGCTCAACAGAACATACTATCATTGAACTTACTAATAAAATATTTCAATTTTTTGACAAAGGGGATCATGTATTGGGAGTATTTATAGATCTTACAAAGGCATTTGATACAGTTGACCACAACATCTTACTATCAAAATTAAAACATTATGGTATCAAAGGACTAATATATAAATGGGTAAAAAGCTATCTGAGTAACAGAAAGCAGTTTGTAATAATCAAAGACTCAAGTGTTCTTGATATTGAGTGTGGGGTTCCTCAAGGCTCAATCTTAAGACCGTTATTGTTTTTAATTTACATCAATGATATGCATAAAGCATCATCTATAGTATCATCAATAATGTATGCTGATGACACAACTTTATTTTATAATCATAGTAATTTAAAATCGATGTTCGAAACAATGAATAGTGAACTGGAAAACTTTAATTTATGGTTTAGAGCAAATAAACTTTCCTTAAACTGTGAAAAAACCAACTACATCTTATTTTTTAAAACAGGTCAATCAATGTCTCTACCGTTAAAAATTCCAGAATTGCTCATTAACAACATAACAATAAAACGTGAAAATTATGCAAAGTTTCTTGGTGTTCATATTGATGAAAATTTATTATGGAGAAATCATATTGGACACATTGAAACAAAAATATCATCTGCAATAGGTATTTTATATAAATGTCGCCTGTTTCTTGATTTCTGTTCAAGAAAAAAACTTTACTTTAGTCTAATTCACAGTCATCTTACATATGCTAATATAGTGTGGGCTACTTTTATGTTCAAATATAAAAATAATATGCTACTAAATTCTTTTTTAGACATATTCTCGTCATCATTTTCTCAAAGTTATAAACTACGATCAAATAGCTTCCATAACTATTATATTAAAAAAACTAAAACCCGGGGTTCTGAATTTTCAATTATGTCACAAGGTCCTAAATATGGAAAAACTTGAAAAATCAAAAATTAAAAGACTTAAATGGAATATCGTCGTTTAAACGGCAAGCAAAGCTGCATATTCTTAGTTTGTAAAAAAAAATAATAATAATAATAATATTAATAAAAAAAATAAATAAATAAAATATATATATACATATTTATATATATGTGTGTGTGTATGTGTGTATGTGTATGTGTGAATATATATATGTGTGTGTGTGTGTGTGTGTGTGTGTGTATGTGTGTGTATGTGTATGTATGTATATATATATATATATATATATATATATATATATATATATATATATATATATATATATATATATATGTATATATATGTATGTATATATATATATATATGTATATATATATATATATATATATATATATATATATATATATATATATATATATATATATATATATATATATATACATATATATATATATATATATATATATATATATATATATATATATATATATTGGTTTACACTTGTTAATCGTTGTACAGCCGATAATAAAAATAATAATATAAACTTACAATGGCATAAAACATAACAAAGATAAACAAGGTATCTGAAAGAAGATCGCAAGGATCTTGTCGGCAGAACCTTAAAAAAACATTTAACAAACATAAAATAGAAAAAAAAAAAAAAAATAAACTTTTACAAAATTGCAATGCAAACAAACTGTGTCTGAAGAAAGATCAAGAAAAATCTCATCAGATTTTTATACAACTGTAAACCAACATATAAAGTAAAAAGTAAGAAGTATAAGAACAATAAATAAAATAAGTAGGAACAAACTTCTATAAACATAAAACTTCTATAAACAAAAATATATATATATATATATATTTAACTTTTACTACTAATAATAACTCAATATATTATCTAATGAAAAAATGAGGTTTTTCAGTTTTTTTAAAAAAAGGCAAAAAGTAATAGGTACTTCAAAATTAAAATTCGACAAAACAATTTTATTCCAAAGGTGTGGCGCTCGATAGATAATACAAAATTGATTAAAGTTTGTTTGACAGAAAGGCTCATTTAAAAAGTTATTATTTCTCAAAATATATTTACTGACAGGTTTAAAAGAGAAAAGATCTTTGATAAATTTAACTCGCAAATATACTATATAAAAATGAATTCTCATTTCAATAAAATAATGCTTCGTATGAGAGAAGCGATTTGCAAAATTAATTATACGGATTGCGAGTTTCTGACTGAGATAAAAACGTTGCAACTTACTTTTTTCTGTACTTCCCCAAGCAATATTGGCATAATTTAAATAACTATGTATAAATAAATAATAAAGTTGGATTAAGACTTTTTTATTGAGATAGATTCGTGATTTATATAGGATGCCCATGTTTTTAGAAATTTTTGTGCTTATATAATCAATATGGTGATTCCAAGTAATGTTTTCATCAAAAGAGATTTTGTTACAAAATTTTCATAAACACCTGAAAATTTTGTAACAAAATCTATTTTTATTTCCTTTTGATCGATAAAAATGTGAAGTAATTTTGATGGGAGAAATCGCTTTTTTGTAATCGAATGAAATAAAACCCATTTTGTTTTATTAGTATTTAAGGTTAATTTATTACACTTGAACCAATTAGATATATGTCTGAGTTCTTTATTCACTGTTTTAAAAAGTTCATCGATATAGTTAGAAAGGAATAAATTTGTATCATCTGCATACATAATGGTTGTTAGTTTTGAATCTTTATTTAAGTCATTTTTATAAATTAAAAAAAAGGAGAGGTCCAAGAATTGAACCTTGTGCAACTCCTCAGGTTATATTAAGAAAAGAGGGTTTGTAATCATTGTTAAATGGTACAAATTGCTTTCGGTTAGATAGATAACTTTTAAACCATTTTCAAATTTTATTTTTTATTCCGTAGTATTTGAGTTTATAAATTAAAACATGGTGATCAACCGTATCAAAAGCTTTTGATAGTTCAATAAAAATTCCTAGTGTATATTGTGATTTTTCGAATGATTTTGAGATTTCACGTACAAATTGGATAATTGCATGTTCAGTTGAGTTATTTTTCTTGAAACCAAATTGATTGATGTAAAGTAGATTATTATCATGAAAATATTTGTATATTCTGTTAAACATAATTTTCGAAAATGTGAAGAGATCAGAGATAGGGCGATAATTACTGATTTTAGATTTGTCCCCTTCTTTAAAAATAGGAATAATTTTTGCAATTTTTAATTGTTCTGGGAATACTCCTTGATGGATAGAAGCCCTAAAGATTTTAAAAAGAACAACTTTAAGTTTTTCAAAGCAATCAAAAACCACGTTTCCATTAATTTGATCTGCTCCAATGGCTTTATTTTTTTAAACAGATTAAAAGGCTTTTTCAAACTCATCAAACATTAATTCGGAAGATAACTCATCTGAACAAATGTAATTATCCAGGGGTTCTAGATAGTTAGTAAACAAAGATTTGGATCTTAGGGATTTTTTCAGACAGTGTTGGTCCTATATGAGTGAAATATTTGTTAAATTCTTGAGCTATAATTTTTGGTTCATATAAACTTTTGTTATCGACTCTAACCATTGTGGCAGAAAACCGGAGCATGGTTTATTTTTGCCAATAATTTCTTTCATTATTTGCAACGAGCGCTTTGTGTCTTTTTTAAATGTATTTAATAATTGGGAGTAATGATTTTTCTTTAAATTTTTGCGGATTTTTTCAAATAGGTTTTTGTAGTTCTTATAGATTTTTTCGCTTGAAGCTGTTTTTGTTTTTAAAAAATTTATGTATAACTTGTTTTATTCTGGATGATTTTTTAAAACCTTTAGTAATCCGGGGTTTATTATATATTATTATGTATTGATATTCTTAGTTGTAATTGTTTTTTCTACTATTGGGAAATTAACTTCATATACAGAAAAAAATGTTTTGAAAAAAGTTTCATAAATATTATTTGCGTTATCATCAAAATTTATGGTTTTCCAATGCAGTAATGATATTTGTTCTTTAAATAATTTAACATTAGCCTCATTATAAATGCGTTTTCTTATTATTTTTTTTTATATTAATATTTCTTTCTGGGTTTTTTTTTTTAAGTTTTAAGAATAGAGGAAAATGATCCGATATATCAGTTTTTATTAGGGTTCGCACTGTCGGCGCAGATGTGCGCAGACATTGTAACTTGTCTGCGCAGACGTCGGCGCCGACAAAATTTATTATTACTGCTAAAATATACTAAGGTTCGTCTCTCGGAGCAGATCTGCGCAGATATTATTATTACTGACGAATTATTGAAATCAACAAAAAAGTTTTAAACTTAAAAAATGTTTTAAGTAACCTTTTAACTTTATTATAAATTCAGTGATTAGTAACAAAAAGAGTTTTCAAAGATTCTTACAGTAATAAAAATATATAATAAAATATATAGGCTGGCGCCTATTCGGTGATTTCTTGACATTCAATTTCATTGAGAATCGCACCTTCTTCAAGAATGTAATCAGTCTTGTCAATTGTGTCCATCAGCACGCTATTGGTATACAAGAATACTAGCTTTTCAACTCTCTCATTCGTAAGACGATTTCTTAGTCGCGAGTGAATAAATCGAAAGGTCGACCAAGCTCTTTCTGCTGTAGCCTATGAGCAATTTCATAAAGAGCAGGATATTTATTGCGATTATTTCATAAAGAGCAGGATATTTATATTCTGTGTTGCCTCTCAGGCAGCACAGAAATTTCTCCTATATAAGCAATCAATTCATCTTCAGCAAAGGCAGCAATTTCAGGTTTGATCTTTTTGGCGAATTCAACTGTAGCAGTGATAAAATCGGTTTTATCTTCATTCAAATATAAACCTTCTGCGGCATTTTTGGGCGTTAATATGAAAGCAATTCCAATACATGGTGTAAAGAGAAAATCGAGGCGAGATTGTACTTTTTGTTGTATGTCTTTATCGTCCATATATGAATGGTATATTTGACCAAAGTAATCATACACGAGAGACAATGGAGCTGTATCACTTTCTAGCTTTCCAATCACATTGGAAGAAAATTCAATGCTTTTGACAAGCTTAGAGAGACAGTCCCAAAATGGGTTAGATTTTATCAACGCCATAACAGCAGCAGATGTATTCTTTGGTTGAATTTCCTTCAGTAATAGACTTTCTTCGTCTACCAACTTAATGAGAACGTATTTTGATAGCTGGAGACTGCTCATTGATTTATAATAACTAAACCATTGTGTAGATACAGGCATAGACAATAAAAGAGAAATATT
Source organism: Hydra vulgaris (assembly GCF_022113875.1). Lineage (NCBI taxonomy): Eukaryota > Metazoa > Cnidaria > Hydrozoa > Anthoathecata > Hydridae > Hydra > Hydra vulgaris. The sequence continues at coordinate 13,276,118 of NC_061157.1, read as the reverse complement.
TGCTGCAATTCATCTTTCATCAAACTTTGCTTTTACGATGTGATGATTTTTCACATTTTTGATGATTTTCTCTGCATCTTTGACTGTTTTTGGGGCCCCAATTGTAGAAACTATGTCCTTCACAAGCAAGTTGACGCCATGAGCTCCGCATCCGCTAGCCGAGATGTGTGGATATTTCTCCTCGATGATCCTCCACGCTGATTTCATTACAGGAGCGTTGTCGCTTGTGAAACTTGTAAATTTTTGTGAGCCAATCTTCTCAATAACTTGTAAGATTGCTGCAGCAACTGCAGATGAATTTTGAATGATTCCGGATGTATTTATCGAGGTAGATAATACCTAAAAGTAGATAATACCTACTTTTTACTAGTTTTTCAAAATGTCTGAAATTATTTTATTAAATATTGTCTAAAATTAAATTTAAAAAAATAATTAATTTCACGCATTTGATTTAGATAATTAAATTATCTGAATCAAATGTCTGAAGTAATTTTTTTATCATAATTTAAATTTTTCGTATCCTTTAAACTGTCTTCGCAGACGTCGGCGCCGACGTCTGCGTAGATATGCGCATATTATGTCTGTGCAGATCTGCGCAGATGCATTTGCCGAACCCTAGTTTTTATGATACCTGTTTGTATATTATTATTAAAAATATCAGTAGTTATAATATTATCTATAAGAGTTGCTGAGTTAATTGTTACTCTAGTGGGTCGAATTGTTAAAGTAACTGACCCTGTTTCAAAAATTGCATCATAAAAATTCTTAATTCTTTGGTCGTCATTATAGAGAAAACAGTTCATATTTAAGTCTCCGACTATATAGTTTCCTTTTTTATCATTAATTCCTTTTTTAATAATTTGTTGTAAGAACATGCTCAGGTTTTCGCTCACGCCGTCAGGTGGCCGATAAAAACAGCTTAATAAAATGTTTTTAGTTTGATTGTTTGTAATTTCAATAGTTACAATTTTTTTATAACAGTCAGAAACGCTCAAGTCATTCCTAATTAGAAGAGCGTAGAAGATAATATAGCAGAAATTTTAAACCAGTCCTTTGAGTTCTGGAACATCAGAGAGCAGAGAATGATATTCAAAAATTTAATGGAAGAAAGCATTCCAAGAAGAATCTAAATTAGAATTTTAACTTAGAGTATAAATTATTAGTTTTATTACCTCTGTATTTTTTACCTGTAATTTTGGGCGATGAAAAGAATAAATAAATAAATAAAAAAATAAAACAATACTCAAAATTTTCGTGAACATAAATTAATACTCCACCGCCGCGCTAATTTGTTTTTCTCTTTTATTACGTCAAATGTAAACAAAACATTAAAAAAAAAAAAAAAAAGCGTTTACCCCCCCTGCCTTAACGTGAGGGCACTGATGTAGTAAAATTTTCAACTTTACTATCTTAAACTAAATTTTAATTTATCGATAGATTATAAATATCGTAGAAAAATATTGTAAATTACAAAAGTTGTGACCATGCAAATTTTATAACCCCCCAAAATGAGGTGGGTGTAAATTTTGCATGGTCATAACTTTTGTAATTTACAATATTTTTCTACGAAATGAAAAATCCGTCAATAAATTTAAATTTAGTTTAAGATAGTCAAGTTGAAAATTTTCCTACATCAGTGCCCTAACGTTTGGGCAAGGGGCAAGCGTTTTAGAGTTTTTTTGTTCCCAGGCCTCCGCCATTACAAATTTTTGTAAATCATCAATTTGTGAAAAAAGTCCTCCATATCAAGATTTTTCTTTAAAAAAAAAAGGTCCTCTAGAAAAAAAGTGGGGGTACGTGCCCCCGGGCCCCCCGTGTCGTCAGCCTCGAAAGAAATCGTTGCAAAAAAGTATTAAAACAAACAACGCAAAACAGACTTTAGTTTAGCCATAGTCATAAGAAAAAGTCTATTTCTTATGACTATAGTTTAGCGTAAATAAAAGAAATCGTTAAGAAAAGTAATTAAAACAAACAATAAACAACAAACTTTTTAGCGTTTTAGTTTAACATAAATAAAAAGAAGCGCTGTTGAATAATAAAAATACTTAAAAAAACTTTTTAAAAACAACATTTTACAAATGGGCTAAAAAGTAAAAAAAAAAACTATTTCACGGGATCCAAGAACTTTGTGCACGTAAACGACCTGAAATATCATTAAAGTCAATGACTGAAAATGTTGAGCAACTAAGTACAACTCGTTCCTATTGGCGCCCAACATTTTCAGTCATTAACTTTAATGATATTTCAGCTTGTGTACGTACCCTTGGGTCCCGTGAAATAGTTTATTTTTTACTTTTTAGTCCATTTAAAATTTTTTTTTTTTTTTTTTAAATTTATGTATTTTTTTATTTATATCAAAAATTTATATATTTTTTATTTATATCAAAAAGCACACTTGTTTTATTGGTTATACCAAAAAAAGTATATAATTTATGATAAATCGACAACATAATAAACATAAAGTTTATTCAAATTCGTTGCTTTACTTTACATTATTTATCATTAGTTGTTACATTTTTTACCGGTTTACTTTTAAAATTTTATAATTGGTAGAAATGTTTACCTTCTAATAGTAACTGATGATAAACAATATGAAATAAAGCAACATATTTAGATAGATTTTATGTTTATTATGTTATCAATTTTTTTTACATTATGTACTCCTGAAGAAATAAAAATCTGTCCTCTCTTAAAACCTGAATAAAATATTGGTTATTATAACCTGAACAAAATATTAGTTATTGTATTCATACAATAACCAATATTTTTATTTAGGTTAACAGCTATATATCAACAAACATGTGTTTTAAATGTATTGAACTTTAAACTTGAAATAAACTATAACATGAATTTGCATGCCTGCAATTTTTATTGTTTCTATCTTGTTATACTTAGTTCTTCATAAAGGTATCGTAAGTTAAGTGTTATTTATTTGGTAATCAATTTACTATTTCAAAACACACATGTGGACATCATATATATATATATATATATATATATATATATATATATATATATATATATATATATATATATATATATATATATATATAATATATATATATATATATATATATATATATATATATATATATATATATTCAAGTTTATTTATTTATTCCCAAGATATTAAAGATGCATTTCATTTTCAGTAGTTTTCGAATGAATATTTCAAGAATTGTATTATAAGGTTCTCACTGCTTTGCAACAATAACAATGGGAAATATTGGTACTTACAAAATACCACAGAAGTAAATAAGTGTCATGTTACACTAGTGGCTTGCGAGCGCTGGTCTCTTCAAAACCCGTGTCGTCGGCCCTGGTGCACATGACAATATCATCAGCATAAAGAAGATGGTGTATATATACATATATATATATATATATATATATATATATATATATATATATATATATATATATATATATATATATATATATATATATATATATATATATATATATATATATACACACACACACACACACATGTATATATATATATATATACATGTGTGTATCTACTTAACACTTAGTTTCAATGTAAAATTAAAGTGTTAAGTAGATACGAAATCTTTAAATTTTTTCGTATTATGGCGTATTTAAATTAAATTTAGAGAATTTATCAGCAACTATTATTTAAAAAATCACCGGCTGCGATTTACAAATTGAACAAAATCATTATCTGTTGGCATCGCAACGTTTAGATGCGCTTAAAAAAACAGCACGAAAACTAATTAACGGAGCTGGCTAATGGAGGATTTTTAACAAAGAGAATTATCAGAGAGCTTAATAAACAGAGACTAAATGGAAGGATTAAAATACCGTTTACTTTCCTCCGTTTTGTAACCGGCTGTATAGAGTTTTTTTTTCTTAACGGACACTCAAATTCTTTGTTAGTTTAACCATGGAAGTATAAAACAGATGGCAGTTCAACCGCATTGAAATGCTTCGGAACTATGCTTGTATCTTTTGTTTCGTAAACAATAAGAAAATGACATCAAGATCGCACTTAAACGCTTAATCATCATACGTTGATGCAATTAGGTACGTTAATAATAATTTAAAAATATTGTACTTTGTGACGGGTTCGCCAATAATATCCAAGTCGCCAATAATATTCAAGTATAAACATTAAAAAAGGCGCAACGAAACGGCAAACAACAACTTTTTTATAAATTTCATATTAAATGAATGAAGTATTGCAAGAATGTATGGAGTTGTGATATACAACTAATGAAACTTTAAGCTTTAAAAAATTAGAAAACATTTTTTTTATTTTTTTAAAATTGTTTTAGTTGTCTTTTTAACCAAATGTCGTCTTATGATTTAAAACAAGAAAAGAAGCTTAAACAAACATATGCTTTTAAAATAAAGTGGTTCTATTTAACTACCGAGTTTTAATTAAACCTTTCGTTGAATAATTACAATTACTAATGGTTATAGCTATGCAGCGTTTCCTTATAACAGGTATGGGCAACCATTTGACATGGTGTGGGCCAAACTATAGTGTGCAAATACGTTTCGCGGGCCGCGTTTAAAAGTACCTCATTTTAAAGTAGTAGGGGAAAGCATGGCGAACGGGGAAACATGGCGAACGTTTTGAAAGCCCTGAGTTATTGCAAATCTATCAGCCGTGAAGCAATAATACTTTCTCAGTATGTTTATGTTATCAAAATCCTTCATTGCCTGCATGAATTTTCAGTTTGCAAATATAACAATTTGAAATAAATATTAAAATAAAAAGTTCATCTGATCACGTGACCGGGGCAAGATGACTTAGTAAACTTATGCGTATAAAATTGCGTTGATAATATTTCAAAAAACCAATTGGTGTTTTAAAATACAAGATGCAAATACAGTTTCGTTTTCAACCAATTTTAAGATTTTTTGTTGGGTTGTTATATGAAAACCCATCTTGCCCCATTCGCCATGTTGCCCCGCTTTCCCCTACTTTAATGAAATAAGTCATAATTTTTAACGATATTTATCAGACATGAAATAATAAGACATTGCTATTGTAATACAATTTATTCAATTAACAAAATTAAATGAAAAAAATAGATTCAACATAATAATTAAATTAGCGATGCTGAAACGTTTGCTGCTGTTTTTTCTAATTCGCGGTAACTTTTTGTCTTTTCTTGTTTGACTAGTCAGTGAGTAAAGCTCAAACAGTAAATAAAGTAACTCTCAGTAACAACAGTAACAATAACGACAGTAATAATAGTTAACAACGGTAAATCTCTTTGAAAGTATAACAAACTTCATATCATAGAAAGCTAAACAAATTAACTTTTTAATTACATACGTATTTAACATGCTTCAATTAACAACAACAAATGCAAAGTGCTTAAAACTACTTTATTTATAAATAACAACCACATTAATTCCGACCTCGAGATGCACCAAAATTTTTAATTGGTTTTTTCAAAATGTCTCATGGGTCAGATCAAAACTCGCAGCATGCCGGATGTTTTCATCATCTGCCTTAGAATATTTCTTATTTTATTGTTTTAATAAAAATTATTTCTGTGATTTTGTTGTTTTTATCCATTGAAACTTGTTTTGTTGTTGTTGTTGTTGTTGTTGTTGTTGTTGTTGTTGTAGTTGTTGTTGTTGTTGTTGTTGTTGTTGTTGTTGTTGTTGTTGTTGTTGTTGTTGTTGTTGTTGTTGTTGTTGTTGTTATTATTGTAGTTGTTGGTTACAAGCATACTCCCGAGACAAATTGAAATTGCTCTGATGTTTGGGGCTTGATGAACTTCTATCTGTTTTATACTTTCATGATTTAACGGATAGATGTGAATACGGCAGCAGTACGCTTTTTAACGTTTTGTCAGCTCGGAGTACAAGTGTCGTATAAATAATGTTATAATTTTTTAATTATTATTGTCATTATTATTTGGTGTCACTCCTTTGATCAGGCTTCTGTTTGAGTGACACCTTCCTTTTCAAATAATTATTTATATTTATTCTTATTAGTTATATTTTATTTTAATTATAATGTTTGTATCATTATAGATAATATCATTATTATTATATGATTATATGTAAATTTTGAAAAGGAAAATAAATATCGTATATAATTTTAATAGATTATTGACATGACACTTGTATTCGCCGTCAGTAGCATGCGATCCGTTTAATTAATTTTGCGGATCGATACACTCATTCCAAACCTTTTTTTATTGAAATGAAAATTCTTAATATTTACGAGCTTGATGTGTTTAATGTTTTATGCTTTATGTATTTGCGGAAAAATGACTTATCCCTACCTATCTTTAAAGTTCTCTTTTATGAAAAACCAATAAATAAATACACTCTTAGAAATAATAAATTTTTGCATAAACCTTTTCGTCGAACAAAGTTTAACCAGTACACGGCAGTTTCAAATTGATACTTATTGGAACTTTATTCTGAGCATGCGTAGTGAACAGTTGCAAAACATCAGAAATTCGATGATTTTTTGTATAATTATTTTCTTAAGCTCAGCTACTCTAACTTGAATTTTTTTATGTTTAATATTTCAAACTTTTTGTAAAACGTAGCGATTTGCTTTAGAGTTGGCAGATACATCTTTATATTATAAATTTTGTTGTTGAAATTATGTTTTTTAACGAAAACTTTTAAATCAAAAGGTGATATTTTTTTCTTGAAATGTTCTGTTTTTTAATCAGCTATATTACAATAAAACGAATTTTCTGTAGCTGAAACTAAGTTGTTTTGTTTTCTTCATTTTATTGATCTCTTTTTAAAGTTGATTCTAGAGACCGGTAATTTTTTTTAAAGGCACATTTTTTATTTATCTGACGTAACTGCTTTATTTAGAAATCTTTTAAACATGGACCATGCAACCAAATTAAATCTAATTTGTAGAATATGCAGAGAAGATATAATAAAAGATCCAGTTGATTTAAATAAATATTCCGAAAGAATCGAAAATTCCTATTATATAAACACCAGCATTGATAATAAGAAAATTCACCCACAAAAGATGTGTAATAGATGCTATACCAATTTAAGGAACATTGAAAAAGGTTCAAGTTCTAGTATTAAACCAGTTGATTGGCCTTTACCATGTGCAGGCAATTGTTCTTGTTTCCCCAAAGTTGTTGGAAGAAAAGTTAAAAAATGTAAACCTGGTCGACCATGTGTCATGGAACAAAATCAGAAGAGATGGACTAGGCCAATTATAAATAACTTAATTAGTACTACACCAAAACCAACATTGCGTTTAAATGTAATTGATATTGATCCTGTATCAAATCCCCACTTAAACTTGTGCATATGCAAGTTATGCAACAATATTATGTATAAGCCACTAATATTAAAAGAGTGTCAACACTCATTTTGCTCAGTGTGTTTATTCAAAGAGATTGAAGGAAAGTTGGAAACAGAAGCTAAATGCTTTATTTGTGGACAAACTATTTCTTTAAATTCAGTTTTGAATTCTGTTAATTTAACACAAATGATAGAGCACATTCTTTTAGGTTGCAATAAGAAATGCAAATTAAATTATGCAGTTAAAGACAATGAGCTTAAAAAACTACATGAAGAAAATTGTATGGGTGAAAAATTATTGCAGACTTTTTGCAAAAAAACTCCAAGTGGACTTGATACAACTCTTTCTGATATATTTTTATTAAAAGGAAATGATGTTATTCCACGGATTGTAGAAGATGCTGCATTGCATGTTATAAAGCAAAAGCAAATTAACTCTGAATCAAACTTTTTTTCTTTTCCTTCTGGAGGACCAAGGGTAAACACATTTTAAATGTATATAAAACTTTGTTGTAGTTTTTGTTGTAATTGTTAAAATGTAATTTAATTTCAATCCTTTCTAGCCTTTGCAATTTACTTCCAACTCAATGGCATATAAAGACAGCTCAGATGTTAGTAAGAGGACAATTAGGAAAAGACATTTAGCTGTTATAAACTCTTTAAATGTGGTTCCTGGTTTGGCCAGCACCTCACAACTTCAACAAACCTCTGCTATTTTAAATTCATTTGGAGAAAAAGATCAAATTAAAATATTGAAAATGTCGAACATTCCTTCATCAGTAATAAGTGCAGAAGAAATGGTAAGTATGAAAGCTCATATGGGAATCACCTATTCAAACATGAAGATAATTGCAAGGTAAAACATTTTAAATTGAACCACATGAAACAAAAATGAAAGTGCAAATAAATAAAAAAGTTTTTGAATTCAAAATGTTCAAAATTTTATTTTAGATGGCTCAAAACAAATAATATTAAATGTGCATCAAACAAAAAGCAACGCAAAGTAGCTAAATCTTGGTCTGGAGAAGATTGGGTAGTTTGTAATGCGCCATTTAACTTTCCTTTAAAGGATTCTATTGATTCATTTGAAATAAAAAATGCTCCTTGGGGATACATTAAAGATTTTCCATCTCATATAATAAACAAACTGAACCTGCTAAAAAAGTAAATATTATACTATGTATACACATATATATATATATATATATATATATATATATATATATATATATATATATATATATATATATATATATATATATATATATATATATATATATATATATATATATATATATATATATATATATATATATATATATATATATATATATATATATATATATATATATATATATATATATATATATATATATATATATATATATATATATATATATTAGCCCTCAGAATTAGGCCAGCCTAAAAGTATCTGAGGTTGGTAATTTTGGACGAGCTTGATTTTGTCTTCTATAGTGAAGCCTTTGTGAAAAAAGGCTTTAGGTCAAAACTAGGTGTTGAACTGATGCTGACCTAAAGGTCGGCAATTTATAGACGACTTTAGTTTTCCTAATAATGAGGGTTGATATATATTTCTATATACCTTTCCTAATATTGCATGGCTTTTGTGACATATTTTTTAGCCTAAAACCTGCTGTCATACACACACACACACACACACACACACACCACACACACACACACACACACACACACACACACACACACACACACACACACACACACACACACATATATATATATATATATATATATATATATATATATATATATATATATATATATATATATATATATATATATATATATATATATATATATATATATATATATATGTTACCATTATTAATGTTGTTGTTTAATAAAATTAAGTTATTTACTTTTTAAAATAAATTTGAATTATTTTAAAATTAAATAGCAAAAATTTGCTACAGCATTCCAATATAAAAAATGATGAAATTCACATTAAAATTGGTGGTGATTATGGTGGTGGATCCTTTAAGATGTGTTATCAAATCGTGAATGTTGATAAGCCGAATGCCAAGAGAAACACAAGTGTTTTTAGTATTTTTGAAGCGAAAGAGTACAAACCCAACCTTGTTGTGGGTCTCTCAAGGTTTACACCACAAATTAATCAATTGCAGTCACTGTGTTGGAAGTAATTTTTATTTTGTCATATTGTTATTATATAATAATAAATAACAGAAAACTCTATTTTGAAAAAAAAAATTTTTAGTGAGAAAAAAATAAGAGTATTTATCTTTGTCGATTACGAATTTTTATGTTCAGCATATGGAATCACTGGTGCAAATGGTATAAAACAAAATTATAAAGTTTTGCAAAACAACATTTTTTAAGTTGTATTTTTTATATTTTTAAATTGTATAATTTTATATTCAGTTTTTTTTATTACTTTTTAAATTGTATATTTAAAATGATATTATTACATTAGGTCGACATGCTTGCTTGTTTTGTCATATAACTCGTGAAGAGATGAAAATGAATCCTTCTCAACAAAAGCACAGTTGCTCCAAGCGTACTCTGGAAACACTTCATGCAGATTTCCAAAATTTTATTCAAAAAGGTCGAATACCAAAATTAGCAAAGACTTGTAACAATGTCATTGATTTGCCACTTTTCAATATTCCATTAACACAAGTATTAAACTTTTCTAATATATTAGATTTTTACTTATTTATATCATTTTTAATATTTTTTTTATTGATTTAACGAATTTAGGTAAGCATTCCATCATTACATATCTCATTGGGAATTTATCTTAAATTTTTTAATATGCTTGAAGATGGCTGTCATCTCTTAGATGTAAAAATTGCAGCAAAAATGTGTATGACAAATCAAACTGTAAACAACAGAAATTTTGATGAGTATATTGCACTTCAATTAAAAATATATGAAGGAGAAAAAGTTATTAATGAATATTGTGAAAAAATAACTCTAATTCATGAAGCAATGGCAATACATGTTCTACGTTCTCCTGAAAATAAAGAAATTATTTGTGAAATATTTCAGCCCAGAGTAGCCCATTATATGGAGAAGAAAAATGCTAAGGTATAATGAGTTAATATTCAAAAAAAATGAAATAAAATTTATTATACTTCTTTTTATGAAGCATTAATCAATTTAAGAGCTTCTGTCTGTGTGTGTTTTGTATATAATTTTTATATATAGCTGATTGAATTAGAAGAGTTAAGATCTAAAACATTTGAAAAATCACATGGACCACTTGTGAAAAAACTTGATGAAGTTCTATGCGGTCTTCATGTTCAAAGACAAGCTTATCATGGAAAATGTTTTATTGGGAATCATGTTCATAAAATGTTGAAGGTTTTTCTATACTTATATTTGCATATTTTTCTCAAAAATATCTTCTCAAATACATAAGTTCATAAATACATAGAGGTTATTAAACATTAATTTTGTAAATGTGTTCTAAAATTTATTCTTTATTCATTAGCTAAACAGTATTCTAGATCTTTGTAATTCAATACCTAAAATAGTAAGTGATCTTGGATTTATTGGTACAGATGTTCATAACGAGGCGAAGGTCTTGAGTAAGAAATTTGTTACTTTGTTCTCCAAATACTCGACATGCTACAACTTTATGAATTCAAGTGAAATAATTAACAAGAATCCAATATCAGAATTAGGTGAGATTATATTTTTTAAATTATTTTTTATTATGAAAGTTACTCGCATTGAAATTATTTTTGCAATGGTGTTCATAATTATTTCTTTGTTTTTTAATTTTTTATAGAAAGAGCCATTGATAAATTAATGAGTTACTTTCGTAAAACATGGCCCAATGAGTCCATTACTCCAAAAATGCATTTGTTAGAAAGTCATTGTGTTGATTTTATTAGAAATTGGAATTCGGGTCTTGATATTTATGGAGAGCAAGGTTTAGAAAGCATGCATGCCGAATTCAACAGTATGAACAGCACATTTTGTCATATGAAAGGAAAGCAAAGACTGAGAAGTATTTTGTCCAATCACTATATCAAAAACTCTCCAGAAGCTTTAATAATTAGACCAACTATTAAAAAAAGAAAGCCTTATAAAAGAAAAGCTTGAAACGTGAAACTTTATAGATGAATTTTAAAATCAAAAAATGTATATTATATAACGATTTAATTTTTAAGTGTGTGTGTGTGTGTGTGTGTGTGTTTTCCAATACAATAATTCCTAACGTTTTCTTTAACATCTGGTAATTTCATTTAGTAAAATGGAAATTTTATTAAAAAAGCGGATATTTTTTCAGCGATAATAGTTCATAAATTACAAAGAAAAAAAAATTACCGGTTTCTCAAAATTGGACATATTCTTTATATACCTAAACTTTAACTCTTAAACATTTCAGGTTTTCACGAAAAATTTATTAAAGTACTTATTTATCAAGAATAATTAGACTTCCATAAAGTTTGTAACTAAAAAAATTGCAATGTTCTTGAACTTATAAAAAGTGAGTAAACACTTTTTTTTATATGTATGTATCTTTTAAAACTAGTTCAACTAATAATTTATTAAAATAAAAAAAAATCTAAAAACTTATTTTTATTAAAAGGTATAATAAATTTAGTTATTAAATCTGTGCTTTTTAATTTTTTTTTTGCGTTTTGCTCGCTTTATTGAAAACTTAAAGATAAAAATATTTGTTAATGCGCATGCCCAGAATAAAGTTCCATTACGAAACTGCCGTGAGTATGGTATTGCTTATTGTGCGCCATATCTTTGGAATAAAGTTGTTTTGCCAAATTTTGATATTTTTACACTTTTCCAATTTTCAAACATAAACTCAAAAATTTAATTTTATTTTCCGATGACATAACAAGGTTCTTCTAATTGTAATTATGTACCTTTATTTAGAACTTTTTTAATTGTAAAATACGTTTTATGTTAATTGTAAAAAACGTTTTATGTAACGGCTCTTTTTGTTTTACTTTTCTGTTTATTTTATATATAGATTATATACATTGTAAATAATTCTGCTAAATGCTTGTAAAAAGGTTCTGATGATAAGATCAGTACGATCTTCTTTCAGAAACCTTGTTTGTATTTGTTAAAGTACTGTATTACGACAAATGTAAACTTAAAATGTAAAAAAAAAAAAAAAAAAAAAAAAAAAAAAAATTCTGAGCTGTAGGTTTGTTTTTATTTTAACATACGCGCAATAGCCTCTCTTTCAAAATCAAGGATTCAAAATATCCATCCGGTTGCGCAACGCAAAGAGAACGCTACGGTTTTCTGCTATATTTTTACGCACGCGTTTCGGCCTTTTTATAATCAAAACAAATCTAAAATAATAAAAATCTATAAATATTGTTTAACTTTTAAAAGACATCTTTAGAAAGTTTAATATATAATTAAATAAAAACTTCTTATAAATGTAACTCTTTATTTTTTTGAATTAATTTTAGAGTATAAATACCCTTGTTATCAATTATAATGTATATATATATATATATATATATATATATATATATATATATATATATATATATATATATATATATATATATATATATATATATGTATATATATATATATATATATAAATATATATATATATATATATATATATATATATATATATATATATATATATATATATATATATATATATATATATATATGTATGTATACATTTTACTTGATAACGAGGGTATCTATACTCCCTTTAAATATTGTATAAAAATTAATTCACAAAATAAAGAGTTACATTCATAATAGGAGTTTTTATTTAATTAAATAAAATATTGTTTGGATTCGGAACTATTGTTTTTTTTTCAAAATTTTTATTTTGTAGAAATACAAGAATGATTCAACTGCACAAATATATTCCATTAAATCTTCATTTAAAAATGGTAACAATAAAAAAAGTGTCTAATAAATGTTCATCTATTAAAGCTGTAATTTTTGACATGGGTGGTGTAATAGTTCCTTCACCTTTGCCTTTGTTTAAAAAATTTGCAAAGAAACATAATTTGTCTGAAGATCAAATGAATACACTATTTTTTGATGGTGGTGATTCAAGCTTGTTAGGTCAGTTGGAAAAGGGATATATTAATTTGCAGGAATATTCATCAGTTCTCTCTGATAAAGCTAAAAAAGTTATCGGAATTCCATTAGAGGATGAAATTTTCTCAGTTTGGGCAAAATCAAACGAATACCTTAAACCTTTCCCAAATGTTATATCTGCTATCAAAGAAATAAGATCAGTTGGAATAAAAACTGCGTTGCTGACAAATAATGCGTTCATCGAGGGTAATAGAACTGTAATGCCTCTTGATAGAAATCTATTTGATGTGGTATGTTTTTTTAAGTTCCTACAAATCAATTTTTGGATGGCGTTTCTTGTTATAAAGATATTTGGGTTCAAATTTTTAGCATTTGGGGTAAAATCTCTTATACCATTAACAAAAAAATTGTTCAAAAATATGTCAATCTCAAAAAAAGTGCGTTTTCATAGATTTTAGAAAAAATTAGTATTTTTACTTCAAATTTATTGAAATAAAAAATTGTGAAAAATGCCTCTGATTCTTAAAACAATTATGACAAAATGTTTCTCAGCAATAATACAAAGTGTTTCTCAGCAACAATAAAAAATGTTTCTCAGCAATAATATAAAAAGTAATTATAAGTAAATGTATTTTTTTTAGAAGCAAATATTATTTTAACATCTCAATGAAAATGTGCTTCTTTTGAGGCCCAGGTTGACATACTTTAAAATAATTTTTTTTTGACATTATCAGAGATTTTACCCAAAATGCTAGAGATTTGAACCCAAATATATTTACAACTTGACGTGATGGCAGATAATGAGTTGCATATTTAAAGTCAAAATGTGAAATACAAAAAATGTATTGCTTGTATTTTTATAAAAAAAAATTTATGTTGGGCTGTACTATTGATTCTTTAGATTGTAGAGTCATGCGTTGAAGGATTGCGTAAACCAAATGTTAACATTTATAAACTAACCTTAGACAGATTATCTGTAGAACCTTCAGAAGCTGTTTTTTTAGATGACCTTGGTGAAAACCTTAAAAGTGCTCGTTCTCTTGGAATAAATACAATAAAGGTTTATACAGTTAATTATTTTTTATTAAGTATGTATACTATTTATTTAAATTAATGTATAATATATAAATAACAGTTATAGTTCTTCTGTCCGCATAGGTTTCAGATCAACATTCTGCTTTAAATGAACTTCAAAAAGTTTTGAATATGACATTTGTACACGCTATCCCTGGAACAACTGATGTTAAAGAGCCTCATCAGTTGCCAGTTGAATTGTTAAAAGATTTTATAGTAAGTTTCAAAATTAATAAGAAATAAAATATGATTAAATTCATTTTTTATAAAATTATTTATTTCAAAAATTGTCTATTATTTAATTTGGGATATATCGTTTTTTTTATTTTTGTTTTAAATTTTATTTTTTCTTTAAAATTTTTTTTATAATTTCTGTACAAATTATTTTTTTTAGCTGTTGTATAACTTTAATTTATAATTTATTTTTTGTATAATTTGGTATAACTTTTTTAATCATTTTTTTAAATTTGTTTAATTTATGTTTTTTAACTAAATGATTGTATATTTTTATATTATTTGTATATTTATAAGATACAAATAATATAAAACTGATCAAGATAATTTTTTAACTTTATTTATAGATTTCTAAATTGCATTTAAAAGATAATGGACAACCATTGTTACTAAGAAAGTTTAAACATGGTCAGTCTAATCCTACATACTATATTCAGTGTGGAGGCGAAGAAATTGTTTTAAGAAAAAAGCCAGTGAGTTTATTTTTATTAATATTAATATGATTATTTCTATATGTACTATTTAAGTTATTAAACATATTTTGTTTACTGTCGTTAACAAAAATTTTACTTACAAATAATAGATTATTGTTAAATGATTTGTTTAACATTAAGTTAAGTATTTTTTGTAAACCTATAAATATTGCTCATTAAACTATGTATTTTCAAGAAAACCTAAAAACGTCACTTGCTAAATTTTATGAAAATCAGAAAAAAATTGCAATGTAACCAATTTCAGCATACACTATATACAATTTTTTTAATGTTTTGTGACTTTCTTGTAAAGTTAAGATAGAATTAGGTATAGAACAGAAAGCATAAAACTTGTACAGCTAGGTTGACTTATAGACAAAAACAAAATGAGTTGCATGCATGAAAAATAAAAAGCGCAGTAAAAAAAAAATATTCTGAATTAAAAAAATAAAAAATATTTTAGTCTATTAAGTTGTGTTTTTGTACTATTTTTAACTAGACTTATATTCATCAATGAATTTTAAATTTCATAGAAAATATTTTAGCTTTCAAAAATTATGACCATATAAAATTTAAACCCACCTCAATTTGAGGGGTTGCAAATTTTATATGGTCATAATTTTTGAATGCTGAGAAATTATACTATGAAACTTAAAATTTCTCAATGAGTATAAGTCTAGTTAAAAATAATACAAAAAATGTTTCATCAACTTGTTGCTCTCACGTTTTAGTCAGAGAAGGATGAAAATTTTAGCGCTTTTTTATTCTCAGGCTCCAATCATCGCAATTTTTTGCAAAGCTTCCAGATCTACTCTGTCTATTAAGTCTTCAAGATGGATATTTTACCAGGAGCTTCTGGGCTTAAATCTTTGTTGTTTGGTAAAGGGAATGCAAGTAGCTAATCTATGTTAATTTTGGTAGACCTGTCAAGATCAGAATCAGCCAACACTAAAATAACACACTTTTTAGAGAATAATTGTGAAGAAAACTGTGACAGAAAAGCTCACATTGTATGTACTTGTAAAAAAGAAATATTCCTTTTCTTGAGTTGAACTTTGTTAGATATCAACGAGAAAAAGTTGGAACCAAAGCTATCCTTCACATAGCTGGCATTGCAGTGAAGAACCCAGAGTTTATTTGGGGATACCGTTTTTTTTTTTAGCAACGTTTAGGGGAGGGAGAGGAGGGATTATGTTTTTAATTTCCCCCTCCCCTTCATTCTCCCCTAGTTAAAGGGGTGCGAAAACAATAATTTTAAATCATCGTTTTTTTAATAATCATTTATGTTTATCTTGTTCAGTTTTATCCTATAATAAGGTGTTGATTTAAAGGCATTTTTTTGAATACATGAAATTACTAGTGGACGATGCTACTTTAGCTCAAAGAAAACTATTTCACTTGAGATTTTAATTAACGCTTTTATTGCATATACCACGCTACCAGTAAATAATTATTGAAAATTGTTGAATTAACGCTTTTGTTGCATATACCACGCTATCAGTAAATAATTATTGAAAATTGTTTAAAGTAGTTTAAACAGTTTTTAACTACACTTTAGTAAGTTTAATTTAAAATAATAATTAAAAATATTTTAAACAATTTTTAATCAATATTTACATTACATAATATATTTACATATATTATATTGCGTAATATTTGTAAAATTAACAAAATACATCTTACATCTTGTATTTGAATTAAAAACATAAGCATTTAATAAACAAATTCGATAAGCATTTAATAAACGTATTTAATAAACTATTCGAATAAAAACATAAGCATTTAATAAACTTATTTTCTATTATTTTAAACTTAAAATTTTGATTTAAATATTAGTAAATCTGTTCATTTAACTTTTACTAAAGGTTATAATTTTTAAAGTGATTTTAAGGAGCCTTTTAAATTAAAAATAATTAAAGAGATAATTACAGTAAACATAATTTTACTTAATATCCTTAAACTTGAAAAAGATTTAAAAAAAAATTGAATCGATACAACGTAAAGCAACACAAGTAAAATGTCTTCAAGGGAAAAACTATGAAAGTAGACTAACCTACTTTAAATTAAGGACTCTTGAAAAAAGACGAAATGTAATGACCTAATCCAAATTTACAAAATATTAAAAAAAATAGATAATTTAACATTGGAATGCCCACCAGATTTAATAGCTTCAAATACGAGAGGTCACAATATGAGGTTTCATAGACAGTTAACTAAAAATCCAAAGAGGTATTATTTCTTAACGAACCATGTTATTAACAGCTGGAATAACTTAGATCAAAATATTGTAGATTCTAAAACACTTAGAAAATTTAAGTCAAAGTTGGACTTATTTTTAACATAAATCGGCTGTTAATGTTTATTGTACATATACACAGTTATTAAATAAATAAATAAATGATTTTAAAAATATTTTATTATTTTGATCATATTCATAAAAGTATAGTCTAGAAACGCAGGCTGTTTTTGATTGTTTTCATTGTTTAAGTTGAAAATCGGGTGGTCTTTGTAAATAAGGTGCAAAACAAACTTTTATGATGGCTGAAAGTTCAAAAGATTTGAATAATTTTTAGACTATTTTTGAGTTGCATCAAGAGGAGTGTGATTCTATTTTTGAAGTTATTGACCAGGATTTGTTAAATGACGTTGCTGAAGAACAACATGCCTTAAATATTCCACAAATAATACTTTCCTGTCAATTTTGTAACAAGAAATGTTTGAGCTCTAGAGGTCTCACTCGTCACGTAAATAGTAAACATTCCGATGTTTTATCAAGTCATTCTAACCTTTCATCAGATATTAGAAAAACTAAAATATCAGAAGAAATTCTTGATCTTGAAGACTTTCAGATATATTTAGAAAGAAGTGTTGCAAAGCTTTCATCAGATAATTGTTTTGAGTCCATACAAAATCATTTTAAAGCTTATGTGATTAATTTTGATATAGCTAACACAGCATACCAGATTATAAAACCGATTTTATCTTTATTTCAAGGAAATGTTGAAAATTTTTATCCAGATTTTTACAAATGTATCTTTGACAAAATTGATTCAATTTTTATAGGATTAAATACACAGTGTTCCACCTTACTTGGATTTGAAGTGTGTAATCATATATTGTCGCATCTTTCTGGTCAATCAGTTCAGATTGATACAATTTCATCTGGGAAGGGTTTTGAACTTTCAGATAGGGATCGATCTGTTATTGCCTATTTATGTGGGTATGTTTTTAGCACATTATATCGTCGCATCAGGTTTTCAGATATTTATAAGGAAGAATACTATCAACAGTATATATCTATTTTACTTGCTGCTAAATATCAGGGAAGTGATGATTTGCCTGAGCACAAACTTGTTAACACGCGTAACAGATCAAGCTTGTGGAAAATGAAAATTGAGGCAATTTGTGTTTTTGTTACCGCTGAAACAACCTTTAAAAAAATGGTTAGTCTATCAATAAAATTGACAGCAAAGATATTCTATCCTTACTTCTTAAAGATACAAATGTTTTATCTAATTTTTCAAGAATTAGAAGTGAAACTGATACTTTTGTTAATAAAGAAGTTTTTTTTAATGTTCTTGAAGACATCTTGAATTTGTATGTGAAAGCAAGGACATTTTCCTATGTCAAGGATAATCTACAGGCTTACAAAATTAAAGTTCAACAACTCAAGTCTAAGTCCCTGCGAACTTCACTAAAAAAGAAGAGTACTTATTAATATGTATATTAATAAGTATGTATATAATCAGCAATATGTAAATTTCACATTTGACAATTGAAAACAATTATCTGATATTATCTCAATTTTTAAAACAGCTATTTTCATAGCTACAAATGGCTAAAAACATTTTTGTGGTATCAGAATATATATATATATATATATATATATATATATATATATATATATATATATATATATATATATATATATATATATATATATATATATTACTAGTTTTTTATTAAATTGTTTTCTTTTCATTAGAAAAAAGTTTTCTACAATCAATCCAATTAGTCAAATAAGGATTTTACTTTGCAGAAAATTTTAATAAATGGGAGTTGAAATCAAAATATAACTATATAAAATTTACAGAGATTTTATTTTGTGGGGATTGGAAACTTTACATAGTTGATAGTTTTTAGATAACATTTAGGGCCAAGGTGGTTTTTATTACAATATGGCATGTTTTTTCAGAAACTTTCCTATTTATTTTGAGCTTATTAAGTTTGCTAATTAAATTTTTTTATTTAATAAAATTAAGTTAAAAAATCAGTGTTTATTATAATTTACTTGTTATCAACAAGAAAATCATATCTCACAACTAAAAAAACTGTTTAGAGTAAACTAACCTTAAAATAAATATAAATGCACTAATGAAAATTTGCACCCACCCATTTATTAAGTCCTCTCCCCAGTTAGAAATTTTTAAACAGGATCATTTATTTTGCACAAGATCAATATATATTTTTTGAGAGTATATGAAATAAGCAACTATAAGGGAGGGTCAAGGTTTAAAATTATGCTGATCAATCATGTTTTGAAGTCAGAATGTTTTTTCACAAATTTTAGGTTTTGTTTGCTGCTTTTTTTTTAATTTTTTTATTTAAAAAGCTAAATCTTTATGAATTATAATAGATTGTAAACAATTTTACATGAGTATTGAACTTTAGTTCGAGAATCTTATGTAACACATAAGCATTAAAATATTTTTCATTATTTTTTGAGCTCCTTTTCTCTTGTAATCAAGTTTAATCATTCAGTAGACTCACTCTAACTTCATTTGTTTATATTATGTCAAAAAAGGATGCTTTGCAAAAAATTGCGATGATAGGAGCCTGAGAACAAAAATGACCCAAAATTTTTCAGCCCCCTGCTTCAATCATTAGAGCAACAAGTTGGTAAAGTATTTTTGTACATTTCTTAACTAGGTTTATATTCATTGATAAACTTTAAATGTCATTGTGAAATATTTTAGAGTTCAAAAATTAAGAGCTTACAAAGTTTGAACCTTTCTCAATTTAAGGGGGTTACAAATTTAATACGGTCATAATTTTTGAACATTAAAAGATTATATTATAAAACTTAAAATTTATTGATAAATATGTCTAGTTGAGAATAATATATAAAATATTTTATTTTTAAAAAATATTTTATCAATATTTTATATTTTTCTCAGGTTTGGGACAGGGTGGAGGAAAATTTTAGAGCTTTTTTGTTCCCAGGCTATAATTATTTATACTTTTTGCAAAGTATCCTTAATTGACATAAGAATAAACATATAAATCTTTGGAGTTTGCCTAATGTCTGGAAGTTAGCTATCTCAAAGACTAAAAAATGCTACATCTCCCCTGATGTATATTAAAATTGTCTATATTTTATAAAAGCAGACAAGAAAATTCAATGTTTTCTTTCAAAAAAAATGCTTAGCAATCGATCTTTTTTAACATAAATGCTTTGTTTTAACTAAAGATTTAAAGCACTATATAAATAAAACTGGGGCTATTATCTATTTACATTTTTTTAACTTTAGTTAATAATTATGAAATTTTAGCCTCAAATTGTCTACTACACTAATGTTGACCTTCCGTTATCAGCAGGGTCGACACTAGCATATTAGACACTAATCAACCAATCTATTCAAGCAAGAAATTTTTTTATATAATTACAACCCAGTATAAAATATTTAAATTTATTTATCTTTTATTGCTCAAATCAATACATATTGGGTCATGAAGTATCTGTTCATTTAGCCAATAATGTGTTTTAACAATTTGTGGCTATGAAAATAGCCGTTTTAAATAAGTGTATTATAAAGAAGTTTTTATTCGCTTTCTGCATGGTACTGGCTCTTCATTAATTTCAAAATGAACCTCTTCCTTGGAATTACCATCTTTTATAGGTCGGAAGACTTTTTGATTTCGAATGGTATTATCATTATAGCCAAAATCACGGACAGATGGATTATCTTTGCGAGAACCAATTTGGCGTTGATGTCCAAAATAATTTTCAAGTGGATCTTGACAAAATTTTTCTGTTAATACATAAGACACACCATTAGAAAGTAAAAATTTTATCAACTCAACAGTAGAATTAACAGTAATTTTAATCCCTTCATAGGTTTGCCACGATATAAACATTTTACTTTTATCATTTAAAGTAAAGTTACCTTGACGGTTATTGATGGAATTTAACCACTTTTCGAAATATGGCAAAAATTCTTTTTTAAGCCAGTTAAAACGATAGTCGTCAATAGAAGAAAATGGGACTAAGAATGGCTTTGACTTTTGAATTGATTCAATAGGATTACTAATATTCATAATATCAAAAAAACTGTCAATCATTGAGCAAAAGTTAGCTGTGGCAAAAGCATCTGAAGATCCATAGTTAAGAAGGACTTTACTTACAGTATTGCTAAGAACTTGAGCTGCCAATTTGACGTTCATAATAGAATAAGATGATAATTTTATGTGATCATATGATAATTTTGGAAGTAGATGTAAACCACATGTTTAGTCTTCTTTAAAAATGTCTGCTATGTGACTCCATAGAATGTATAAACCATTATTCCACATGTATCTAGTACATTTACCAGAACCAGAGCTATAAATACAGTTTCTTGTTGTCTTAAGAAGATGTGGGGGGAGGGGGTCAGATATAAAGTAAATATACCTTTCAGGACAATATAAATTAATAGTTTTATATGTGACATCTACACTTTTTTTATCATTAAAATTAGATAAACGTGAATGCATTTAAAAAAGTTTTCGGTTAGAAGCAGCACCATCGCAAGTTGTTACTATAACTTTTAACTTACATTCCAGTTCACATATAGCAACAGCTTTCCAAAATAATGGAAAAATTTGGGTTGATGATATTCCAAGTGTGGCAAAATTAGTTGGTGTAAACTTAAAAGGGGTTAACTATACAGCGTATCATAAATACAAGAACATGAGTTGCAACTGCATCAACTTTTTGTAAAGTTGCATAGTTTAAATCAATATCACCAAGGTCAACAAATCCTATAATTTCTCCTGTGTGTTTATCTCATACAAGATATTGCTCATTCCAAAAGAACTTCATAAATGGTGAAACATTATATTTTTCAAAAGCTATTGACATTAGACTTTTCATATCATCATCAAGGTCAGAGGTTACTTGAAATGAATTTTTTTGAATTTCTTCTTGCATAATTTTTATTTCTTGTTTTAAAAAAGCATTTTCAGATCGATAGTTTTGCAAGGTAAGTTTAATTCTATCAGGTGAAGTTAATGAGATTGGGGCATTCAATTGAGCAGGTTTTGTGATTGTTTCAGCTTTACGTTTTACAGCCTTATGATGTTTATTATGTGACAATTCCAAAGTTTTACATTCATTACAAATATTACCAGATTTTATCAATAACAAACACAAAGTTGACCTGTTAAATTCAGTCTCAAATGTAGTAATTGAAGAAACACTTGGGTTGTACAACTTTGTAAGAATATGTTTTTTAAAAATCTTTGAACCAGAGGCAACATCCTGACATAATGAGTAAGTTGATAAAAGATTAATAATATTTGATAAAGTAATGTTTTTAACTGATTTGTTATAATTAGAATATATCTCATGCTTTTCTGGTAAGTTCCAAGCAAAAGATCGTATTGTAAATAATAGGCTAAGTTGAATATATACTTCATATTGGGGTTGTAGGTGAATATTATCTAATTTGAAAACTTTGAATAAATCTTTTGATACAACAAGTTCCCATGATTCCAGTATAAGGGTGCTGACACAATCTACAAATTCTGAAAACGATTTATAAAAAGAATGTACATCATTTTGAACTTTGTCAATTTCACAGCAATCTTTTTTCAACTCAATACTTAATGTTGCAAGTTTTGATATTGCTAAGGAACTAAAAAAAGGAAAAAGAAAAAACTACTTTTAAATGAAAAATTAAATATATCTTTTTAAAATTTCTACCTAGATGTTTGAACGCTCCTTTTTGGTAAATTTTTTGAAGGTAAAGATCCTGGTATAAGTCTTGCTCTAGCTGAATCTATAAAAAAATGTTGATTCAATATTTTTAAACTAATAATAGACTTATTTAAAATAATATATATATATATATATATATATATATATATATCAGGCATTGTGATGAATAAAAACTGCGCGACGCATAAGCACGGCGTGATTTTTGACGTCATTAAATTCTTTTTATTTGCTTCTCATATTTTTTGACATTAACTGCACGAATTTACTTAATTACAGCAAAACTACTTTAAATTGGTAATGTAGAAATGTTATTATTTAAAAATGTTTTGGAATGTTTCGTTTTTTAAAATGTAAAAACATTTGCTTATTTTCTCGACGTTTGACACGTTTTGTCTATACTAAACGAATAAAAAACGTTATAACTAAAATTTAAAAAAGATTATAAAATATGCTAATATTTGATTTTTTTTTCTCAAATATGTAATTTAAAGTTTTTCAAATAATTATTTTTTTATTTTAAAAAGTCAGAGAGTAATAAACTGGAAATTTTAATATTGTACGATTAAAAACTGTGCAATAGCTAATATTTTTACCAGCAATTTTATATAATATTTGTTTATTTATATTTATTTATTTTCATTAGGCGGTTGATAAGCACAATCACTCGTAAGGAATTTTATTTCTAGTAAAATAAAATAAAATGTTAGAATAAAAATCTTATAGGTATAAAAGAAATATTTCAGCGAAAAAATTATTCTTAAAAATTATTCTTAAAAATTATTCAAAAAACTATTGACGTTCTTTTTTTCAGCAGCTGTTCTTGAGCACGCTTCGTTGAGTTTCGGTAACTTTTAACATAAAAGCGATCGTTATTATTTAAGTAATTTTTTTGAGTTACTTTTTAAAAAATTTTAATAACTGTACTTTTTTATTGAATCAAGTAGAATACGTTTTAATATTAATCCTTTTATTTTTTTTTTTATTTGCGCTCACCAATTTTTTAAATGTTTTCTCGAAATTACTCTTAAATACTTTAAATACGTCTAACAGTTAATAAATATTTTTTAATCTATCATAGATTTAAAAATATTTATTAACTGTTTATTCCATAGATTCTATGGAATAATTTTAAAACCTAACAAACCCCCGTAAAATAATTATTTAAGTTTAAAATCTAAAACTAAAAGAATTTTTGTTCAATTTTATCGACAACTTTGCTATTGCTGAATAATTTTATTAAAATGTTAGCTTAAAAGGTTTAAACTTTTTTTTTAATCTAATTTTTTCTACTTGTAAATAATGAGCATATTTAATTTTTTTTAGTTCAAACTTTTATATCAACTGCGTGCGGTTTTTAAAATACTTTATTAAATGTTAAAAGAATCGTAAATTACTTCATTAAAATTCCGGTCAAAAATATCTTTAAATATACTCAAACAAAAAAATTTTTGCTCGATGCAAATAGCCCTAGCTACACGCAAAATCGCTCTTGGACGACATAAAATTCACATCGCCCGACGCTTTATCGCAAGGCCTGATGTATATATATATACATATATATATATATATATATATATATATATATATATATATATATATATATATATATATATATATATATATATATATATATACACACACACACACTTGAGTATGTGAACACATAACTTAGTTCTATTAACTTCGTGATCTTCAAAATGCTTTTCGCATACATGTAAAGATTCGCTGGCAATTTGTTTTCTTAATACTGAATCAATCAAACGATCTTTTGTGATAATCTCAATCAATTTTCTTCTCCATTCAACATTATAGTCATCCTGACCTTTAGGAAGACTGAATATAGCTATACCGTGTGAATAATGAGAAGTTGTACAACCATATATTGAACAATTTGCTCCAGGCATTGTACTTATAGTTAAACTATAAAAAATTGTTTGTTTTGCACCTTAAAGTAGGCTGGGTACAAGAACCTTACATCAACGCAAAAACTATTGTTCCCAGGCCGTGTTTCCAGACTATTTATTTTTATGACTATCTTTTGATTAAAAACCATATTATATTTTTAAAAACATATATTTAAAAAAAAATATTTTCGAAAACATATTTTTAAAAACATATATATAAAAAAAAAAATTTTTTTTAATTATTAAGAATAATTTTAAAAATTACATTTGAATAAACAAATTACATTTACTATGGGTTATTTTAAACAAAAAAAAACTTTTTTTTTTATTATTTTAAAAAGAATATTGAAAGGAAAAAAACTGTCTGAAAAAGTTTATACTTCGTTTTTTCGTTTTCCTTACGTAAACTAAAAAAGAAAGCTAAAGATCAAAAGTTCATTCATTTAAAAATTAAACTTATGCAATAGTTAGAAGGACTGATATTTTTTACTTTTGTTCATTTATTATTAAAAGCAGTTTACTCTTAATTGCCAAAAACAAAAATTAACCTTATGATGAATGGATATTTAAAAGCGCTTTAACTTTCAAAAAAGCAAATCTTTTATTCATTCCATTGTTACAAAAATTTGCGATGTGGTTTTAAAATTAAGTTTCGTAACGACTTTTTTTAAAATTTATGTCCAGTTAATAACCGAAGGCAAATTACTTTACGTAGCTATTTAAAAAAGCAATTTCTTTTTAGTTCTTTTTATTCTCAAGAAGAAAAAATTAGGTAGCTAAATTAAACTGAGAGTTGTTTATATACTACTGCATTTAAAACTAATTTTTTTTTCTATTTTTCATTAAAAATTAAAAGGAAAATTGAAAATATAAATAATTTTTGGGCGCCCATACCGTTAAAACAGTACTAAAACACATCTGGGTTCTTCACTGCAATGATCATATTGAAACTTAAAAACAAAATAAAAAGTTAAATGACATCCTATAGAAAATCAGGTTTCACAAATAAAAAAATAAAAACAGACCAGGAGATTCTTAATCAAGAAAATGATTTTTTTTCCTAAGAGATTTCCAAGAGACTTAGATGAAGTGTATGAAGATATAAATGATAAAATAAAAATTAATGTTTTAAAAGCAAAAAAAGTAAAAGAAAAAAGTGTATTATATAATACCACGAATATAAAAAATATAACATTAGCAAGCTTAAGGCATCAACAGGTTTAAGAGAAACGGCAAAAATAGCAACTGCTGCCGTGATTGATGCTAAAATTATCACTGAAGGAAATACTTGCTTAACTATTGACCACAACAAAGTTAAACAAGCTCAAGAAAAAATTGGAAAAGAGTAGATACATTGTTTATGGTGTTAAAGCTGACAAAATTAAGGTTAGATTATGTCAAAACACATTAATTTAATTGCAGGAAGTAATTTAATTTAAAAAACCACAAAAAACGCAAATTAAAAGACTAGAATGTTTTTAAAAACATTCTGAATGTTTTTGTTCTACTTTTTTTTTTAAAAAACATTCTTAATGTTTTTATTTTTATTTTTTAATTGTAAAACATGCCAATAGCAGTTGGCATGTTTTACAATTAAAAAATAAGTTATGTTACTACATTGACTATCTTATAGCTTGCAATGTAGCAGCACTCCATTGAAAGCTATAAGATAGTCAAGTAACATAAAGTTACTTACATAAGTAAGTAACTTTATGTTACTTGACTTATGTAAGTAACTTTATGTTACTTACATAAGTCAAGTAACATAAAGTTACTTGTAACATAAAGTTACAAGTAACTTTATGTTACAAGTAACATGTAACTTTATGTTAGTAACATAAAGTGTTACTACATTGACTATCTTATAGCTTGCAATGGAGTGCTGCTACATCAACTGTATCTTAGGACTTGCAATGGAGCGCTGCTACATCAACTGAAAAATAGCCTGACTCGCAACAGAGTGCTGCTACATCAACTGACAAATAGTCTGACATGCAACGGAGTGCTGCTACATTGAATGAAGGTTGGGTAGGGGCAGGCAGTCTATCAAATAATTTTAAAAAAGTTTTTCCGGTCTTTAAAATAAAAAAAAAATAAAACTGACCTTTTACGGTAAAAACTTAGAGACGACCATGCAAGAGTGTGTATATATATATATATATATATATATATATATATATATATATATATATATATATATATATATATATATATATATATATATATATATGTATATAGTTCCTATTCTAGGAAAAAAATTTGGATGGCAGTATCCCTTTGTTCAGGCAAACTTGATCGGAAAATTAGCGTTTTTCACAACAACAAAAAAAACTCGGCGTAAAAAATAAGAAAAAAGGTCCTTAATTTTTAATTTTAAACGCCAAAGCTCGCTATTCTCAGATCATGAAATCTCGTATTTCATCATAAAAATTAGGCTCTCGTGACTTCTGGAGAATCTTTAATAGTATCAATAATAAGGGCAAGTCTGTAATTCCACCTCTTTTGTATGGTTCAGACTTTGTCACCTCACCTAAAGACAAAGCTGAATTGTTTGCCAAGAACTTTACATCAATATCATCTCTTGATGCCACTAGTTGCGTTCTACCTGATAACGCCGTCAAACAGATTGATCCATTGCTCGACATTTGCATCACTCCAGCTTCTGTATCTAAAGTGATTTCCCGCTTAGACTCTTCTACAGCTTGCGGCCCAGACAACATACCTGTTATAGTCTTGCAGAAGTGTTCTCCGGAGCTGTCGCCTATCCTTTCAAAACTATTTAACAAGTGCTTATCAGAGTCTTGTTTTCCGGCCTGCTGGAAAGCAGCGTCTGTTATCCCTATTTTTAAAAATTCTGGAGAGCGATCTGATTCATCTAACTACTGCCCATTAGTCTTCTTCCTATCATAAGCAAGGTTTTTGAATCTTTAATTAATAAACACTTAATCTCGAATCTCGAATCTCATAACCTACTTTCTGATCATCAGTTTGGATTTCGATCTTCTCGTTCTACGGCTGATTTGCTATCAGTAATAACTGATAGGTTTTATCGCGCATTAGATAAAGGCGGAGAGGTTAAGGCCATTGCTCTTGACATTTCTAAAGCGTTTGATAAAGTTTGGCATGCTGGTCTCCTCCATAAGCTTTTTTCTTATGGTGTATCTGGAAACATCTTTAAGATTATTGAATCCTTCCTTTCCAATCGTAGTATAAAAGTTGTCCTTGATGGACAGCACTCTTCTTCTTATTCTGTAACCTCAGGGGTTCCCCAAGGTTCAATCCTTGGCCCTATACTCTTTTTAATTTACATTAACGATCTTCCAGATATTCTCACATCTAAGGTGGCATTGTTCGCTGATGATACTACCATTTATTCTTGTCACGATAAGAAGCCAACTCCCTCTGATTGCTTGCAGGGAATATCTGAGCTCGAAAAGGATCTCACTTCTGCTACAGCATGGGGCTCGCAGTGGCTGGTGAACTTTAATTCAGATAAAACTCAATTTTTTTCGGCCAATTGTTATCGCAATAATTTAGACCTTCCTATATTTATGAACGGTAATGTACTCAATGAGTCTCCTACCCTTCATCTTCTAGGATTAACTCTTACTTCTGATCTTTCTTGGAAACCTTATATCAAATCCGTTGCAAAATTAGCATCTGCTAAAGTTGCTTCTCTTTATCGAGCTCGTCACTTTTTTACTCTGGATTCTATTCTCTATCTCTATAAATCTCAAGTCCGGCCTTGTATGGAATACTGTTCCCATATCTGGGGCGGATCTTCTAATGATGCCCTTTCTCTTTTAGACAAGGTGCAAAAACGCATTGTAAACATAGTTGGACCTGCTCTTGCAGCCAACCTTCAACCTCTGTCACACCGTCGTAATGTTGCTTCTCTTTCTCTTTTCTACAAATACTATGTTGGGGACTGCTCGAAGGAGCTAGCGTCTCTTGTGCCATCTACTAAAATTCATTCTCGTGTTACTCGTCATTCAATTAAGTCTCATCCTTTTTCTGTTACTGTTCCTAAGTGTTCCAAAAACTCTTATTTGACTAGTTTTTTTCCTCGAATCTCAGTTCTTTGGAATTCACTTCCTTCATCTTGCTTTCCTGATTCATATAATTTGCAATCTTTTAAGTTGTCTGTCAGTCGTTATCTTGCTCTCCAATCTTTATCTTTTCTCTTCTAGTAACTTCCAACACTAATTAGTGGTTGCTTGCAGCCTTGTTGGAAGCGAACATAATTAAAAATATATATATATATATATATATATATATATGTATGTATATATGTATGTATGTATGTATGTATGTATGTATGTATGTATGTATGTATGTATGTATGTATGTATGTATGTATGTATGTATGTATGTATGTATGATGTATGTATGATGTATGCATGCATGCATGTATGTATGTATGTATGTATGTATGTATGTATGTATGTATGTATGTATGTATGTATGTATGTATGTATGTATGTATGTATGTATTAAATAATGATTATGTGTTTAATTTCTAGTTATTTGGATTAAATTTAAGAAAAGATAAATCATTATTTGTCTTTTTTGTTATAAAATACAAACTGTCTGTGACATTAAATATTGTATTATTTGATTGCTAGTGATTTGGATTCAAATTTGTATAATGCTTTATTATTTTATTTGTTTTAATAAGTTCACTGTTAAATTCTCATTTTCAATAATATTTTTTATTTTTTATTTATGTTTTTTGTTTTGTTTTGCTTTACTAGTTTTATACTATATTTAGCCAGGAAAGCTGCTACCTTCTGCTCATTCAATTGAGAGAGAATATAAGTAATACTTTATTATATGTTATGATATAATAATTGATTAAATCTGTAATTTTTTACACTATATTTTTATAGGGTGATGAAAGCTTTAAATCAATTTGGTGTACCTGTTCCTAAAATGTTCTGTTTGTGTGAAGATTCTAGGTTTATTTTAGTGTTTGTTTTTTATTTTTGGCAAAGATAGGCATTTTATATTTTAACTAAACAGTATGATTTTATTTATAGTCTTTTGGTAATATATATATAAAAGAAAAAGAAAAAATAACTTTATTTAGTTTTTGTTTAATTTTTTTTGTTTGTTATCATTTGTTAGTAAAAAAACATAAAAAAGAAAGAAACTTTTAAAAATTTCTCACAAATTTTTTTTTCTTTTTTTTATTCTAGTATAATTGGCACATCTTTCTTTTTAATGGAATATGTACATGGTAGGGTGTTTAAAGACATTGCAAATGTTTCTCCTACTGAGAGAACCAATGTATACAACTCTTTAGTTGAAGTATTACAACAGATACATTCTGTTGACATTGAAAGATCTGGACTTACAGATTTTGGAAAAAAAGGTAACAAGATATTTTCAAAGAAAAAATAGTATATCTAGTCAAAGACCTTATTAAAAAGATATTGTTGTGTAAGTTATAGATTAACATTTTATTGCAATCAATTAGGTCAGATTACCATTTTAGAATGTCAAATTCAGAGGTTTAGTATTCAAAATAAGATATCAATTGAAATTAAAATACTTTTAAGAATTTTGTTTGAGTTTGAATCAACCAATTATGGTGAGGTCACACAGTGCATTGCTTTATACAAGCTACGTATACAAAAATATTTTGTTCTGCAATTTGATTCCTAAAAATATAATTAATAATATTTTGGTATTTTATTAATTATTTTTAAGTTTATATATGTAACTATTTTTGATTATTTTTAAGTTTATATATGTAAGTATTTTTTATAGTTTTAAGAATTTTTAAATTTTAATTATGAAGAAAAGTTAATTAGTTAATAAAAATAAATACTTTATTTTAACACAAAAAATATGTAATGAAATTTTTCCAAAAATAAAAATAAAAAAATATTAATTCAGCTGATAATGTAAAATGAAAGAAATATTTTCTTAACAGTTATCATCAGATTAATCATTGTCCGATGAATCATTATCTGATGAATCATTGTTCTTTTTAATATCAGAAGTATCAGACCCTAAATAATCTTCATCTTCATATAGAACTGTATTTCCAACTAGCTATGGTGATATTACAGGTAGGACAATTAAATTCAATACTTCTAACAGTAATTTACTAGTTTTCTTCCTTGACATTTCTTTGTAAAAATTGATGACATCATCTGCTGTTACCAAAAGCATATTGAGCAAACCTATATTTGTAGAGTTTTTTCTTGTATGATGCTCATGGAATCAACAAAAATCTGTATTGCGGTCTTCTTTTTCCATTATTTGTATTCCCTAATCAAGGTTTTAGTTTGTCTACAGTATGGTTTTTAAGTTTTTGTTTGATATCTTCTGAACGTTTTTGAATACTAGATTTATCTTGATCACTTCTAGTTTGACACTTTTTTACATCTAAAAGCTAATGAGTAACATGCACTCAAAAAATTGAATCCACGTGTGCAGTAGCACAGACAAAAACCATAATGCTCTTTTTAAAAAATCTTTTTACTTCTCTAAAAAAAAAGTAAACTTAATTTGTTGGCAAAAAAGTGTTGATAAAAGTTGCGTATTTTGCCAAATAATATTTTGTCCGTCACTCAGTTTCAACAGTACTAATGAAAATACAAACAGAAACTCATCAGTAGCATCAGAGTTTGTAAATTTCTGTTTCTAAGTGATGTGACACATAAACAGAGCTTCCATTACATTCCCATTTGGTAATTAATGTTAATGGCATAGTAAAATTATGATTTGTGAGAACTTCACATTGGAACTTCACATTAGGTGTTTAGTAGTTTTATTATGGCTTAATATTTTATTATATGTATGGCTTAATTTAAAATTAGTAAAAAAGTAGTATTAAGTAGCTTAGTTTTGGCACATGTTTCTGTAATAGAAATATGTTTATCTAATAGATGACATTTGAATTGCATAGACTATAGTAAGATGGAAATACTATATGCCCTGCCTTTAAAGACCACTTTTGCATGTTTATAAGAATAACTTGTACATTTAAAGTCAATGAAATAAATTTGTGTTTCATCACAACTCAACTGCCTGCTACCACAAATAAAGCCTTATGATTTGTTTTTTTTTATGAAATATTGATAATAAAGTCAATGATTTTGTTTTTTTGCACATGATCTGAAAAAATTTCATAAAAATGTGGATTGATGTGGTGAAAAATTTAACATCGTTGAACACCGTAGGACTTTAGCTATATAATGTTAAGAAATTAGGATAAATGTGGATACAAAAAGTTGTAAAAGTTGAAAAATTAAAAACAAAAAAAGATTTGATAATTTTAACGCAGTTTTTCAAACCATATTCTAAAACATGTTGCTTCTCTTTTGAATAAAATATTTAGTAAATTAAAAACAAAAAAAGATTTGATAATTTTAATGCAGTTTTTCAAACCATATTCTAAAACATGTTGCTTCTCTTTTGAATAAAAATTTAGTAAATATTTAATAAATAGTACTTACCCTCTAAAGTAAAACCCATTACTGCAATAAAATGATTCTTTTTAAAAATTTAGTTGAATGATTATTAAAATTTTTTTAATATTACTAACTCTGTAAATTTGTAGCTAAATTTTTTAAAAAATAAAATTACATTTTTACGACTTTTTAATTTTTTATTACTAATTGGTCTGGAATGTTTTTTATAGTTAACACTGCAAGACATTTCCAATACAGGACTGTAATTGTAAAAATAATATCAATTAGTCAATTTCTTGAACTGACTTTGTGCACCTATCTTGTATAAAGCCATACACTGTGGTCACACTTGCTACTGGTAATATTTAATCCAGTACAATCTGCTTCAGTTAAGAAGTTAAACTAAGGGGACTTAAAAAACTGATATAAATCCCCAATTGAACTCTGGTTATGGAAAAGTTGAACTTAAAAACTATGGATTATAATCGTCCAAGTGGTACTATCAATATAAAAATATAAAAATAATATATTGGCATTATATACATAAAACCGGTTAACACTATGATAGACAATAAACCGTAAAAAACTGTTATTTAATTTAAAAAGTTAAGTTCACTTATACTGGAGAGGCTTTAGCAAAAGCCAAAAGCCCAAATATAAATCATATGATGTACTGGTAAGTCATTATAAGGACAACCTCCTCAAGCAAAGTTAATATTCTTATGGGATATTGTACACCATTCTAAAAGAGTATTTAGTGTTAAGTACAAATTCAAAGATTGCATTACTATTCTGTTCAAGATAGTTGAAAAACTTCAAGAAAAAAGTCCTTTGAAAAATATGGTATTGAAAAATGCATGTCTATTATTCTTAATTAATATGGTTAACATAAAAGAATTAGAGTTTGCTCATTTTGGCCAGCTGGTTGATAAGTTGTATAGATTTAAGTTGATATCCACTCAATAGTTCAAGTTTATATCCGCCCAAACAGCTGATTCTGCTAATTATTAATTTGAAGCTGCTATAATATCTGCTGTGACAGTAAATAAAGAGTTCAGCTAATTAAATTGCTTTTAAATACATCTTGACAAGTTTTTTATGCCTTATTTCAACTTGAATAAACCTTAGAATAGTCTGCATCTTAGTTGTTATACTTAATATTGAGCATGGTTGTAGTATCAACAAAGAGCATGCAAAAAACCCTTTAATTAGACAGTGTACTGTTTATAGCCATGTAAATGCAACAAAGGAAGATGTTTACAATTTCATAATCACTAATGAATTAACAAAATAGTTGCGAGTTAGCTCATTCCCGAAATGTGTAATAATTGGATGAAAATAAAAAGAAAAATGTTTCTATTAGAAAACCAAAAAAAAAAGGAAGCTTATTATTAAAGAAATTAATGATATGAGAAAGAGAAAGAAAAAATTCAATTGCGTGTTGTTACTTTAAATGAAGAAATTAAATGTTTTATCATTCAATCAAAAATCTTATTTTGTGGATATGTTGATTAAATTTGATTCCATGGATTTGTTGGCTATTAGGTGAAAGTAAAAAAAAAAAAACTCTCATTTGCTGGATAATTTTGTAAAGTTAGAGATTAAAAAGTCATTTAACTTAATTTAAGTTTCAGTCATTTCATATATTGAAAGTTTTTATTTTTATTATAGTAAGGTAGTTTGACTTTTTTGCATATATTTTTATACCTTTAATTTTATTTATATTTTAAAACCTTTAACTGTATCACTTTAACCATTCAAATAAAAGATTTACATCAATAATTCTTGCACAAAAAAAAAATATAGTTAATAGTTATTTTTTAATCAAAAATCTAAAATGTTTAGAGTAAGTTATGGTCATGAGCATTACAGCTTTTATATATTTGTTTATAAATTGATCTAATAAAAAGATTATGTTTATAATTTACCTTTGTAAAGTTTTGTAAACATAATATAGATAATTTCTTACAAAATATTAAAAAGGGTAATTTTTTCTTAATCTCCAGCATAAAAAATTTAGAGATAAAGCACTTTGTGCTCAGCATGCTATGTTTTACCTATCACTGAAATCACTTAGTTCCCTATCACTGAAATCACTTTAGTTTCCTATCCTGGAAATTTACAAAAAGTCATGGAAAAATTATGGAAAAGTCATGGAATTTCATTTACAAATTTGAATGGCCACCCTGCAAGAGCTCTAAATGTGGCCTTGACAATGTACACCAAAAGTACCAACAGGGACACCATCCATGCGCAACATGGCACTGTTAGTACTCTGATATTTTATAACTGTTAATGGAATCAGCCTCTCTGAGAGCTATACTTTTAGCAAACTTTGCAAATTCAACATGTTGTTTAACAAACTCTACACTATCAACTTGACATTTAGCAAATATCCTATTAAGTTCAATATAAATAAATCTACATTTTAAAATTTAATTTATTAATTTTGAATACATCGATTGACAATAGAATAAGCTAAGTTAAATTTACATATAAAGAATGAAAATTTGGATAGAGTTATAATTATAGCTTTAATAACGGTAAACTTTAACATTCACAAATGATTTTAAAGTTATTTAATTTTGACCTGATGACTTTAAACTAATCTCTCAATGATCTGTTAAACAGCTTAACTCCAAGATTAACATCCTTCACTTTCTATTTATGATAGAAAAATTGTAAGATATTTAGATGCCATCTTCTTAATTTTTTTAAATTGAATAAAAAACAGTGGGATAGCATAGTTTCCATGTTTTATCCATACCTTGCAACTTTGTACAATGAATCTATATTGAGCCAAAAATCAATTAAAGACATTTTAGCTTTATGCATAGGAATAACAACACATCTTAATTATTCGCCAATAGCATGTGTAAAATTAAAATCAATTCATTAGCAATCAAGTATCTCACAAAATGAAGTAAGATGTTGCAACTCATTAGAACAATTTATTTGAAATGCTACAATGGATACTGGAATAAAAAGTTTCTTTTTTCAACTTATGCAGAATGAATGCAATGATATAAAACTTCTATTAAATTTTAAGCCAAAAAAAGCATGAGATATTATTGATTTTAACTCTCTAATAATATTTTAACAGTAAAACCTGCAGTCTCTGCATAGTTTACTGTCATTGATGATTGCATAATTTATTGTCATCAATGATTGCTTAAGCAAAGTAGCTTTTTTGAGAACCTGAAAAAAATTAGCAGTAAAAAGTCCTAGTACAAAAGATAATAAAATTCTTAACAATAAACCAATAAAAAAGCATAAAAAATCGAAAACTAAAATTGCTCAAGAAATAGTATAATATTTATTTTTTCCTTCTTTAGAAAATAAAGTGAGTATAAAAACTTATTCGTTAATAACTTTGCAAACATCAAGAATTTTTGTTAATAACAATCATTTGTGTTAAACATGAAAATCGAAAATAATTATGCTATGCAATCTTTTCAATTAATAAAGTTTTTTTAAAGAACATTAACAAAAGAATGTTAATAGCATTTATTAACAAAGTTTCAATTTTACATATTAATAACAAAGAAGATCATAATCTTCTTTGATTGTTAAAAATTGTTCACAATGTTTTTTACCTTAAAAATTAAGTTCACATATTTTTTACTTTAAAAATTAAGTTCACATGTTTTTTACCTTAAAGATTGTTTACAATGTTTTTTACCTCAAATATTAAGTTCACATGTTTTTTACCTTAAAAATTAAGTTCACATGTTTTTTACCTTACAAATTAAGTTCACAATGTTTTTTACCTTAAAAATTAAGTTCACATGTTTTTAACTCAAAAATTAAGTTCACAATGTTTTTTACCTTAAAAATTTCTGAAAACTTTGAATAAATAAAATTTAATTATTGATGCACAACTTCATACTTAATAAAGGCTTTTGTATTATTGACTCCATTAGAATCTGAAGCTATCACAAAGTTTATGCAAACCAAATGATACCACTGATAATTTTGTATACAACTTAAAATATTACCTAAACAAACAGTTAAAGTATATTTAAATGTAGCCTTCCACCTTCTATTGACTCATAATAATAACTATTGAACCCTGTTTAACTCAGTCAATCCAACATGTAATATATATGATACCTTTACAATTAAATGCTGTAATCTTCTGATGATGATGCCCATCTTGTCATTCCTGATAAAGTCCAATCTATCATAAATCATATGACCTGTGGAAAAGCAGCTGACCATTTTGGACTTAATAAAAATAATGTTTTGTTAAGATCAAGATGAAATGAAATAAAAGTCTAAATTTATATATATATATATATATATATATATATATATATATATATATATATATATATATATATATATATATATATATATATATATATATATTTCACCCAGGCACCAAGGCTTCGAAGGATCAAATTTTTATTATATACTTATTTTTTAACTGGGAATATAAAAAAATATAAATTTATAAGAATAGTTATACAAAATTTATATAATTATTCATGTAAGAATTATTATTTACTAGCAGTAAGCAACCCGTAATACGCGTTGTTAGTAAATAAAATTAAAAAAAAAACCCGCGTATAGAAAAGCCTAGAAACTACTTTAAAATAGAAAAGCCTAGAAAATGACGTAACTCGACTAATAATAATAATATTAAATTAGCCTATTCATATTATCAGATTAATTTATAATAAAAACTATAATAACTCAAAAAAGCATTTTCAAAACTTTATTAAATTTATTTAGTTTATAATAGTTTATATTATATATTTTAAAAACGTTTTTAAAATATATAATATAAACTTATATTATATATTTTAAAAACATCTTAAAAATATAAATAATTAATTAAGAACAAAATTAAGCGTTCTCATTTTTTTGCTAAGCAATCATTGACATTGTTTAGTAGTATTGCTTTTACTTATGCAGCAAAAATGAACCAATTTAAATAAAGAAAAGAATTATTGGATTAAATTGAACTCCAAAGAAACGCAAATGATTCTTTAATGATGTGTTCGGGTTTCAAAATTTAATGATGATGTGTTCGGGTTTCAAAATTTAATGATGATGTGTTCAGGTTTCAAAATTTCTTTCAAATTAAATTTGAAATTAAAGCTTTAAAAATAGTTTTTTTTAAATTAATTTTTTGCATTTATTTTGATTTTTTTTTTTTTTTAAATAATGGAGAAGAGAAAACTTTCTGGTTGGTAGTTTAAATAAACACATCTACGAAAAGAGGAACAATTGAAATCAAATTTAAACATCTTTAGAAAAATTTTTCTTTAAAACTCATTGTGATGAAATGGCTGATAAAAGTTGAATAATTTAAGATTTAGCAGGATATGAGTTATTAAATGTGATTGTTGACTCTCTGGAAAAAAAATAATTTTTCAGTGGAAAACATTGCAGAGGTCAGAGCTATGACAATGTTGCAAATCTGAATAAGGATAAAAAAGGATAAAAAATTGTATACATATTCTTAAAAAAAAGTTTGAGTGTTTTATATTCCATGCTGCAACAAAAATATTAGTTTTTAAAAATTGATTTTAAAAAAGTTTTTGATTCTGATTTTGATTGTCAGATGTTCACCTAAAATTTTTTAATATCACTAAACAAGTTTTCAATAATTTTTTTTTCCTTTGCAATCAAAAGTCCAAATCAAAGTGTCCAACTTTAACTGTTAAACCATTAAGTGATACAAGATGAAAAAAAACCACATCAATTCTTTAAAAACTCTTTGGCTTGAAATGTTAAAAATTAACAAAGCACTTGATGATGCAGCTAAGACCACTTAAGAAACAATTGGAAAAATCATTTGATTGCTTTAAAAATAGCAAGTTTTGATTTTTTGTGTTTGATCGTAATATTTTTTGTTTAACAAATATTTCAGATCCTTTAAAGTCAATGAAACGTTTTTTTTTTTAAAAAAAAAGAAAATTAGAACCAAGAAAAGATTGACTCTGTTACTTGTATTGCACACGAACTTGCTTCTTTTTTATGTCTAATTATGTCTAAAAGAAAAGTACAAACAAGAGGTTTTCCATAAAATATTTGAATGTGCTACTATTGTAATAAAAGATATAACGCTTTTAAAGTTGGAATTATCTCTTTTAGCTTTTTATTCAATATTATAAAGCTCTCAACAGTTAATTAAAAAGCTCTCAACAGATTTACTTTATCAGAAGAATTTATAACCTTTTTTTGAAAAATTTTGATTAAAATACATTTAAAAACTTGAAATTTATTTTGTTAAGGCGCCAAAATATTTTTTTCACCCACTTTCAGAATGTCTAGGGTCAGGCCTATATGTATGTATTAATTTTAATAATGTTAAATCTATATCAATTTTAATGATATTGAATAATATTTAATAATGAGTAATAATATATTTGATAATAAGTAATTGGCTCTAAAATTTAAAAAAAAAAAAAAAACACAAAATCTTTTTAAGTATTACAATTGTAAGTTTTTGAATTTTTATTATTTTATTATCTAAGCTAAGCATTTTTCTAAATATTTTTTAAAGGAAATTACATGAAAAGACAAATTTCTATATGGTCAGCACAGTATGAAGCAAGTAAGACATGCAGTGTTCCTCAAATGGATCATTTAATGGATTGGCTACCAAAAAATTTACCGGAAACTGAGAAATCAACTATTGTACATGGTGATTTTAGGTATTTGATTGAACAATTAAGTTAATAAGTTAATTGAATAGTTAAGCAAGTTAATAAATTTATTTATTAAAAATTTTATTAAAGATTTAAGATTTAAAAAAAAGTTCATTTATAATATTAGACTGGATAATTGCATATTTGATGAGAACTCATATTCAATTAAATCAATTCTTGATTGGGAGTTGTCTACAATTGGAGATCCAATCACTGATTTGGCTTACCTATGTGCTATATATCATCTTCCTAAAGATTTTTCACTTATTCAGGGTAAGTTTGTAGTATAGAATTAAAATCCAATAAAATATTAAAAATAGTTGTTTACATTCCAGGGAATATTCACATGTAGTTAGAGGGTTAATTTAAAGTAAACACCTTCGAATTACTATGATAATTTATGATAATTTACTATGATAATTTTAGTTAAGAAGTTGTAGCATAAATTTTCATAAGAAGACTCAAGGAACAAAATTCTAAAAAACATTTTTTTTAGATTTAGTGGTTGAGTTGAGTTCATTCATTTAAGTTGAAAAGAAAAATTGTTCGATGATTAGGCGTTTTGATAATTAATTTTTAACCACAGGGCTCGAATTAATGCAAAAAAAATGTAGTTGCAAATAAAAATAATAATTTTATATCTGTATTATGATATTTTCAGTGATTGTTTTAGTTATATTTGTAACACTTTTAATATAATTTAGATATTTTTTGTTTTTACTTTTTAAGTATCATTACCAAAAAGAGTAAAAGAAAAAATTCAAATATTACAATATTTAAATCATCTTAATTAGTTATAGAAAATTATTTAATACATTCATGCTGACGATAAAACCTGTTTTATTTTTAGAAAGTATTAAATTGCTATTGTAAAAAGTTATAAAACAACAATGAAACAAGGTTGTTGTGTCAATATAAAGAGCTTGTGTTAATGTAAAACAACTTTATCACACTGTTTTATTGCTGTTTTATGCATTTTAAAATATTAATAACATAAAATGCACTTAAAATAAAACAGTTTTATTTGAATTGAATTGTTCTAATTAATCAATTATTGTCATAAACTTTTAAACTTCATATTTGCGCATATTTGCTTATAGACTATATGAGTCTATAATATATAGACCAAGTGAGTAAGGCAAAAAAACATTAGATACCACATTTTTTATAATTTATTGTTTCTTGATCTAGCGTACTATTAAAAATAATTAAGTATAATTATTAAAATGCTTAATTAATAATTAAGTATATTAACCATATGAATGAAAAATTTAATTATACTTAAGTATAATTAAGTTTTTCATTCAAACGGTTCTTAAGTTGATGTTTTCATTCAATTTTTTCATTTAAATTGTTTTGCAATAAAAAGCGAGAAAAAAGAAAAAGAAAAAAGTTTGGTTTAATAAATTGAATATTCTATTTCCTTAAGTTTAAGTATATGCTTAAATTATTTTTTTGGAAAAAAATTTCTTTAAAACAGAAATAAAATAATTCTTTTTTTTTAATTTAAATTTCTTATAATTTATTTTTTGGTTTGAGGTTTGCAATAGTCACTGGTTTAATGTTTGCAATAGAATGTTTCTTTTAAAACTATTTTAAAGAAACAAAAAATAATTGTTTAAATGTTTACAATTTAAATAAAATTTTCTTTCCTCGCTTGCACTATGCTCTAAATCTGATATTGTAGCTAGATGTTTAACTTTCATTAATGATCATTGCTATGTCACTGAGTGTTACAGACATTGCTGCAATTGAATTTATAATTATTGAACAGTAAAGTTCTTTTAAATTTTTTAAATTTTTTTTTTTAATTACAAATTTCAATTGCAAAAATGTCTAATTAAAAGAATTTTAGAATAAAATTCTTTTGTTCAAATAGGTTGTTTTGATTTACTTTATAAGTAAATTTACTGTGGTTTATTTTATCCGTTCAGTAAATCAAACTAAATATAACTTTAAAATATTATTGGCTTTCACGCAGAGATTTAAAGTAATTTAAATTCAAAAGCTCTTTTATGTTGAATAAAAATCTCTGCGTAAGAGTTCAAATGATCATACTTCTATTCAAAAATTAAATTTTGAGTGATGTACTTTATGACCCCTAATAAAAAGCTTAGACAAAAACATTACTTTTAAGAATGACCAAAAAAGATGATAAGTTTGAAAAGAAAAAAATTGACAAATAAAAAAAAAATCGCCATACTATTTTTTTTAGAAAAATTTAATTGCAAAGGTGTGAAAACCACGATACATCTAATTCGAGTCCTGAACCATATGGTAGAAATGTATTCTAATATAATGCTAGCATGCCATTTGATCTACTTAAATTTATTAACAAGTCTTTTTAATGAGATTTTAATACAAGGATGTATACAATAAGGATAATACAAGGATGCTTTATAGAGTTAAAATCGTTTTTTTGTCTACTAAGTTTGAAATCGATTTAAAGATTGCTTTAATAAATTTTTCCCCCGGCATCAGGCTATTTCAGTGTAATGTCAGAGTGCTTATCTAAACACACATTCACATGTGTGTGTGTGTGTGTATATATATATATATATATATATATATATATATATATATATATATATATATATATATATATATATATATATATATATATATATATATATATATATATATATATATATAGATCTAGCCTTATATGACCACACAAATAGTTCTTTGTTTTAACAATTTGACCACGGCTCGTTGCAAGTTTTGATAATTAGCGCATTTAAAAATTGTGCTAGAAAAAAACAAAGCAAATTAAAATAAACAATCCATAAACTGAAATAAGAATAAAATCCTCAAAATAATATATATAACAAAAATTACCCTAAAAAAATAAAATGTTTAAAGAATGATAAGATGAATAATGGAAAAACCAGAAAAAAATCAAAACATGTATTAATTAATTTAAACTTAATTGGAAGCAAAAGTTAAAAAATCACAGCTTTAATAATCTTTACCATTCCTTCCCATGAATAAATAGGCTAATACAAGTGCGGATCCATAGTGAGGGAAAGGGTCATGAAATTTAATAAAATTTTCTGGTACAAATTTAAAATTTTATTAAAAAGTTAATAGGATACAAGGTGCAACAAATCGACAAATGTGTGCGCATTTCATTAAGACAGACAGAAAAACAAACATCACGTTTCTTTAATTTTGCTTATGCAAACGTTGCCGTTTGATTAAGATTTTTCAAAACAAATGCGTTACTTCAGCAATTTTTTCAAAATAATTTTGCGATTAATAGTTTTTTATTTATTACAAAAATCACATATTTAAAATGAAAAACAATTAATTACAGAGACTTTTTTTAAAAAATGCCAAAACATAATTACTTTTTTCAATAGCGTCACTATTAAGTAAAATAAATAGAAAAAAGTAATTATGTTTTAGTGTGGTTTTTGCATGCGCTCACAAAAGTATGATAGTTTTATTTAAAATAGATGCTTTTGCAAAAACTTCAAAAGAAACCGTCCTTTAACAATTTGATTGCTTTATTTTATTGAACAAAACGTTCGTAATGCTTGGTTTCTCTTCTGTTTTTGCAATTACATTAAAAGTATAAAGCAAATGATTTCATTATAAATAAAATTTATAATGTTAATTTTTATATATAATAAACTATAAATATATTATATAATGTTAGAAATTGTGCATGCTTTTTTTTTTTAATTTTCTTATTTTCCATAAACTGAAATAATGTTTGTTTGCATATTAAAAACACTTTTAAAAGTTTTTTTATCGTGCGTTTATCATTAATTTGCGCTTTGCAAAAGTGTAAAATAAAAGTTTTTTGAAAATTGAATAAATTGAATAAATTTACCTTTCTTTGATATATTTGAATAAATTTACCTTTCTTTGATATATTTGATAACTTATTAACTAGAATAAAAATTATTTGAAACTTATTTGACATAAATCTCTTAAATTAGACGTACGTCAATAAATAAAGATATGCAAGTCAACAATCATTAAAAAAAACGGTACGTCATGCCCTGGGATAAAAAATAGTTAGCAAATGCGACTATTTCTAGATTATTGTAATTCTTTTTTTTAGTAAATAATTTCTTTATTAGAAATGATAGTTTTATGATAAAATGGCTTGTAATTATTTTTTGATTTACTTATTTTGCTTCTGTACTCATTTTGCATTCTAATATTTTTTTCAACGATTGCTTTTATTAAGTTGCATTAAAGTACTCAGGAAATTTTGTGGCAGTTTAATTGTATTTATGGAATCAATTAAATTAAAAATCGCATTTGTTTTCTTTTAGCGCATTTTTAAACGCGTTAATTATCGAAACTTGCAAAGAGCCGTGGTCAAGTTGTTAAAACAAATAACTATTTGCGTGGTCATATAAAGCGTCTGATCGCACGCCTCTTACGAGAAGGCCTGTATATATATATATATATATATATATATATATGTATATATATATATATATATATATGTATATATATATATATATATATATATATATATATATATATATATATATATATATATATATATATATATATATATATATATATATATATATATATATATATATATATATATATATATATGTATATATATATATATAACACACTCACACACACACATATGAATGCGTGTTTAGAAATAGCCTGATGCCAGGGGCAAATTTTATTAAGGCAATCTTTATAATTTTTACCTAATGAATATAATGGTGAAGAAAAAAATAAATTTTTAAAAGCTTAAATCTTGAGGCATAGCTAATAGGGGTGTAGGTTTAGTTCCTCCTAAGAGAACTTTTTTTTTTTTTTTGCATTTTGATGTTTTCTTTCGAAGTAGATTTATGTGTTTTAAATGTTTTTGTTGTTTAATAAATAATTATATTTATTATTGTTTATATTTATTAAAATTTCACAGAATAAGTGCATCAATGCCTATATAAATCAACTGATATAGTCGCAGTGTAGTTACATAGATTGAGCTGACCTAAATTGGTGTTGGGGACTTGGTCTACATCAATCTTCTAGATTTAAGTCAAAAGTCAACTCTATTAAAATTCAAGTCAATATAAAAAGTCATTTTCAATTTAATAAGTTAAATTGGAATAGCCGCAGTTGAGTGTATATACATCAATAGAGGGTTTATGTTTGGCTAACATACATCAATAGAGGGTTTATGTTTGGCTAACATACATCAATAGAGGGTTTATGTTTGGCTAACATACATCAATAGAGGGTTTATGTTTGGCTAGGCACTCTATTAATCAAAATAAAAGTTTTTTCTAGATTTGAAACTAAAAAAAAAATTTACATCACAAAATTGAATACCCT
>NC_061157.1:13141709-13226709 GCF_022113875.1 Hydra vulgaris | reverse complement strand
TTTTAAATTAGGTTGAAGTGTGAAGTTTTTAAATTAGGTTGAAGTGTGAAGTTTTTAAATTAGGTTG
This sequence comes from Hydra vulgaris, assembly GCF_022113875.1. Lineage (NCBI taxonomy): Eukaryota > Metazoa > Cnidaria > Hydrozoa > Anthoathecata > Hydridae > Hydra > Hydra vulgaris. Next base: position 13,226,642 of record NC_061157.1, on the reverse strand, counting down.
AAGTGTGAAGTTTTTAAATTAGGTTGAAGTGTGAAGTTTTTAAATTAGGTTGAAGTGTGAAGTTTTTAAATTAGATTGAAGTGTGAAGTTTTTAAATTAGGTTGAAGTGTGAAGTTTTTAAATTAGGTTGAAGTGTGAAGTTTTTAAATTAGGTTGAAGTGTGAAGTTTTTAAATTAGGTTGAAGTGTGAAGTTTTTAAATTAGGTTGAAGTGTGAAGTTTTTAAATTAGGTTGAAGTGTGAAGTTTTTAAATTAGGTTGAAGTGTGAAGTTTTTAAATTAGGTTGAAGTGTGAAGTTTTTAAATTAGGTTGAAGTGTGAAGTTTTTAAATTAGGTTGAAGTGTGAAGTTTTTAAATTAGGTTGAAGTGTGAAGTTTTTAAATTAGGTTGAAGTGTGAAGTTTTTAAATTAGGTTGAAGTGTGAAGTTTTTAAATTAGGTTGAAGTGTGAAGTTTTTAAATTAGGTTGAAGTGTGAAGTTTTTAAATTAGGTTGAAGTGTGAAGTTTTTAAATTAGGTTGAAGTGTGAAGTTTTTAAATTAGGTTGAAGTGTGAAGTTTTTAAATTAGGTTGAAGTGTGAAGTTTTTAAATTAGGTTGAAGTCCGAAGTTTTTAAATTAGGTTGAAGTGTGAAGTTTTTAAATTAGGTTGAAGTGTGAAGTTTTTAAATTAGGTTGAAGTGTGAAGTTTTTAAATTAGGTTGAAGTGTGAAGTTTTTAAATTAGGTTGAAGTGTGAAGTTTTTAAATTAGGTTGAAGTGTGAAGTTTTTAAATTAGGTTGAAGTGTGAAGTTTTTAAATTAGGTTGAAGTGTGAAGTTTTTAAATTAGGTTGAAGTCCGAAGTTTTTAAATTAGGTTGAAGTGTGAAGTTTTTAAATTAGGTTGAAGTGTGAAGTTTTTAAATTAGGTTGAAGTGTGAAGTTTTTAAATTAGGTTGAAGTGTGAAGTTTTTAAATTAGGTTGAAGTGTGAAGTTTTTAAATTAGGTTGAAGTGTGAAGTTTTTAAATTAGGTTGAAGTGTGAAGTTTTTAAATTAGGTTGAAGTGTGAAGTTTTTAAATTAGGTTGAAGTGTGAAGTTTTTAAATTAGGTTGAAGTGTGAAGTTTTTAAATTAGGTTGAAGTCCGAAGTTTTTAAATTAGGTTGAAGTGTGAAGTTTTTAAATTAGGTTGAAGTGTGAAGTTTTTAAATTAGGTTGAAGTGTGAAGTTTTTAAATTAGGTTGAAGTGTGAAGTTTTTAAATTAGGTTGAAGTGTGAAGTTTTTAAATTAGGTTGAAGTCCGAAGTTTTTAAATTAGGTTGAAGTGTGAAGTTTTTAAATTAGGTTGAAGTGTGAAGTTTTTAAATTAGGTTGAAGTGTGAAGTTTTTAAATTAGGTTGAAGTGTGAAGTTTTTAAATTAGGTTGAAGTGTGAAGTTTTTAAATTAGGTTGAAGTCCGAAGTTTTTAAATTAGGTTGAAGTGTGAAGTTTTTAAATTAGGTTGAAGTGTGAAGTTTTTAAATTAGGTTGAAGTCCGAAGTTTTTAAATTAGGTTGAAGTGTGAAGTTTTTAAATTAGGTTGAAGTGTGAAGTTTTTAAATTAGGTTGAAGTGTGAAGTTTTTAAATTAGGTTGAAGTGTGAAGTTTTTAAATTAGGTTGAAGTGTGAAGTTTTTAAATTAGGTTGAAGTCCGAAGTTTTTAAATTAGGTTGAAGTCCGAAGTTTTTAAATTAGGTTGAAGTGTGAAGTTTTTAAATTAGGTTGAAGTGTGAAGTTTTTAAATTAGGTTGAAGTCCGAAGTTTTTAAATTAGGTTGAAGTGTGAAGTTTTTAAATTAGGTTGAAGTGTGAAGTTTTTAAATTAGGTTGAAGTGTGAAGTTTTTAAATTAGGTTGAAGTGTGAAGTTTTTAAATTAGGTTGAAGTGTGAAGTTTTTAAATTAGGTTGAAGTCCGAAGTTTTTAAATTAGGTTGAAGTCCGAAGTTTTTAAATTAGGTTGAAGTGTGAAGTTTTTAAATTAGGTTGAAGTGTGAAGTTTTTAAATTAGGTTGAAGTGTGAAGTTTTTAAATTAGGTTGAAGTGTGAAGTTTTTAAATTAGGTTGAAGTGTGAAGTTTTTAAATTAGGTTGAAGTCCGAAGTTTTTAAATTAGGTTGAAGTGTGAAGTTTTTAAATTAGGTTGAAGTGTGAAGTTTTTAAATTAGGTTGAAGTGTGAAGTTTTTAAATTAGGTTGAAGTGTGAAGTTTTTAAATTAGGTTGAAGTCCGAAGTTTTTAAATTAGGTTGAAGTGTGAAGTTTTTAAATTAGGTTGAAGTGTGAAGTTTTTAAATTAGGTTGAAGTCCGAAGTTTTTAAATTAGGTTGAAGTGTGAAGTTTTTAAATTAGGTTGAAGTGTGAAGTTTTTAAATTAGGTTGAAGTGTGAAGTTTTTAAATTAGGTTGAAGTGTGAAGTTTTTAAATTAGGTTGAAGTGTGAAGTTTTTAAATTAGGTTGAAGTGTGAAGTTTTTAAATTAGGTTGAAGTGTGAAGTTTTTAAATTAGGTTGAAGTCCGAAGTTTTTAAATTAGGTTGAAGTGTGAAGTTTTTAAATTAGGTTGAAGTGTGAAGTTTTTAAATTAGGTTGAAGTGTGAAGTTTTTAAATTAGGTTGAAGTGTGAAGTTTTTAAATTAGGTTGAAGTGTGAAGTTTTTAAATTAGGTTGAAGTGTGAAGTTTTTAAATTAGGTTGAAGTGTGAAGTTTTTAAATTAGGTTGAAGTCCGAAGTTTTTAAATTAGGTTGAAGTGTGAAGTTTTTAAATTAGGTTGAAGTGTGAAGTTTTTAAATTAGGTTGAAGTGTGAAGTTTTTAAATTAGGTTGAAGTCCGAAGTTTTTAAAAGTTGTGTTTTTATAATCTCAAGAGTAAAATCAATTCAAATTGAAAACTAAATCTAAAACTTTTTCAATTTTATTTTTATACAAAATTAATACTAATATTCATTTAGTTTTGAATTTAGTCCAGTAAAATTGAATTCTAACCCACTGTGCATTGGCATGTGCCCAAGAGGGTTGGAATTATCCAGTATTCAGTCTGGCTTGTTGCTAATTATTAGGTCAAGGGTTGTTTTTGGCAGTACGAGGCGCAATTGGCATTAAGTGGGGAAAGTTACAAGCTGTGTCAAATGTGTTTCTGCAAAGGATGCTTGTTAATCAATCATGTGTATAAGTTGTTTTGGTTATGAGGCCTGTAGGTGCAGCCTAATAAGAACAATTTTGAATTTTTGTGGTTGATGTTCAGGTTAATCTAGCATCAGTGATGTTGCTGGCTGTTGTGTTTGTAGCATAAACAATGGGCTATTTTGCAGCTGCAATAGCAGCTTGTGGTGAGACAAAAATGTACCCTTTTTGTAAATTTAGTTGAATCAGTAAATTTCACCAGTCCTACGGTGGATAAGGTTTTGAAAGAGCCGGTATAAGAGTCCAAATGCATTCAACTTGAAGTCAAAGTATAATCAATTCCATCCATAATAAAGGTTGTGGGTAGAATTGTACTTTGACTAATTACTAATTGGGTTGACTAATTTTAAAGAAATTTTCAGAAATGTTAAACTTAATATTATATGTATAAGTTTTTTAAACGCAGGAAAAAGAACTGATTATTTATGTGTTAAAAAGGCAGCGGAGCTGCCAATGTTTAGTGGGAGGTAGAGGTCACTAACACTATCACGAAGAATACATTGGTATTTTTGAATAAACAATTGCTGATAGGTAGTAGTGATTGCAGTGTTTAGAGAAAATGGGAATCTGTTGGTGTTTCTGCTATTGGTGTGAGGTATTTTAGTGGTTATTGGATGTTTTGTATCAGCAAGGATCTTTTTAAGGATATTGATGCAGGTCTTGTCTAGTAATTCTTCAATGTCAAAACAAATATTGAAATGGCTTGAGAAGGTTGCATCAACTCTGATGATGTGTTAGGCATTTTTGTAGAAATGTTGTATCTCTTTTTTTGCCGCAAGACTGCAAGAGGTAAGAACTGGGGCACTATATATTATGTTGCTTATGGTTGGGCTGAGTGTGTCCAATTTGCTTAAGGTGCTTGAGTAGAAATGATACTGGTTTTAAAGTGTTGTCCACTTTTATCCATTGTTCATCCCAATCAAGATTCTTATTGAGCAGGATTCCAAGGTATTTGTAGCTGTATACAATTTCAAGTTCTCTATTATTGAGTATGGGAGTTGGTAGAGCATGAGTGTCAGAGCACCAGGCATTAATTATAATGACTTTACATTATTAGCTGTTGAGTTTCATTCCATTGGCCACAGACCAATGTGTGACGCCATCAGCAATGGATTGAGGTAAATTGACTGTAGATAATATAGGTCAGGATGTCATCAGCGTAATTTTTGAGAATGGCTTTAGGTGGAAGTTAGGTGTTTATATTAGAAATAAAGAGAATGAACAAGATTGTTCCAAGAACACTACCCTGAAGTACTCCAGCTTGTATATATTTCCAATCAGTGATGATCACTTATTTTTACTCTTTGGCGATGATTAGATAAGTAAGCTGCAATCCAAGATGTGAGCCAATTAGGTAGAATATTCACCAACTTTAGTAGCAACTTGTCATAATCAACAAAATCAAATGCTTTTGCAAAATCAAAATTTATTTGTGTTATGCTTTTTTTTTTTTTTATGCTGCCTAATTTTCTGACAATGTGTTTATTTTCTGACAATGTGTTTAATTTACTACAACTAGACACACAGTAATAGCAATTTTACTGGTATGTGTATACATTTATGATATTTCTAGTATAATATAAAGTATGAAGTGTGTATATACTTATGATGTTTTCAGTATAAATGATATATAATTATAAAATCAGTAAAAACAGCTAAAAAGAAACAGCTATAAAATACAGAGCTTATAATTTGCATGATTTTAATTTTAAGTTGTATCGAGATACAAATCCTTAAAATCCAGATAAGATCCAGATCCAAAATATCCAAAATCCCAACCAGCTATGCCTTATTTTTCTCTTTAAACCTTGTTTTAGGTTGCTTCATCTGATGCAACAAATATTGAATCTTCTATTGTACGTGAAGGGGACAATTATATTATTAATGGAAAAAAATGGTGGATTTCAGGTTTTAATTTTTTATGAAATAATTCAATTTTATAAACTAGTAAATATTTTCTGTTATAAATTTGATTTTAACTATTTATTTTTTATAATAAAAGGAAAAAAATACAACAAATTGTTGAGTATTATTTTTTACTTATTTGATTAGTGCTTAAAAAAGGATTCTGCTTAAAGGGATTTTTAATCACAAGTTTGAAGTTTTGATTTATTTTATTAACTTTTAAATTCTTATTGTTGGCCATGGTTTTAAAATGACAAATTAAAAATGACACTATCACACTGCACCAACCATATTTTATGTTTTAAATTCATTGAAATTTGCAATAAAATTATTAAAACCAAGTTATGATAATTTATAATAAAAAGATGTTAGAATAAAAAGAAAATTTTTTTTCTTTAATTATTATTTAAATTAATTTTTTTAAATTATTTATTTTAATTATTTAATTAAAATACAAAGTATTTTAAAGAAACTATAACTTCTCAGCTTGAAAAATCAGTTATTTTCAGCTTAGTATTAGTAGATAAGTATTAGTTTACCCATTGTTTGATGCTTTAACTTAAAAGTTTGCTAAGTAAAAAGACATCAACTGTAAAATGCTTGATTTATGCAGCAGTTTAATAATCCATACTTTGATAGAAAGTTTATTGATAATATAATCTTTAATCCATACCTTAATGATAATTAAACAATAAGTTTATTGATAATATAATCTACAATCCATACCTCAAAGGGATGCCAAACCTCCGAGACATGTTGTGTTCAAGGACCGGTGAATATTCGTTAAAATTCGGATTACAAAGTTTACTGAAAGGCGAAGTTGACTTTGACTTCGACTTCGGTGCCGAAGTTGAAATAGAAATTTAGCTTTCACTTAAATTCAGTAACAATTTCAAATTTTCATTTAACTTTCAGTTAAATTCGAAAGCTATAAAGTTTTTTTCAATTTATAAAGAAGAATTATAAAATATATTATATGTTATATGTAAATCAACTTGTTTTTATTAGTTACAACCCTCTTTCAGATTTGAGAGAGGGTTATAACCAATGTAAGAAGTAGCTTCCTCGACTAAAGTGGCCCACTTAATTTTGGGAACATGAATTGGGTAAAAAATAAAAAAATAAAAAATTGTTCATGTTCGTTTAAAAACATTAAGAGTTGTAAAGATTCCATAACTTCAATTTTCATTATTACTGAATTTTAAGATTTTTTATCTTGACGCAAATGGTTTTTTATAAGCGTATACTTTTTTTAATAAATTAAAATTTACTTGTTTAATTAAAATTTAATTGGTTTCACTTGTTCTATATTAAGTTTTAAAATATGGTTAATTACAAGCTAAAAAATAATAATTTTAGTTTATAAAAAATGATTATACAGCAACCACTGCGCAGAGGTGTTAGAGCGCTTGCTTTAGGAACAATAGACCGAGGGTTTGAAGCAAGCCCTAGGCATATTTCGCACCATTGGTAATAAAAAAGGTTTGAACTTTCTAGTTTAATACTTTTCTCATGTACTCCGTGGAAAAACCGTTAGATCTTCTTGGAACAATTAAAGCAAAAAAAGTAAAAAATTTTATAAAACTTAAAAAAAAATTTTTTTAATTAAATGTGTTTTAAAATCCAAATTCGGTTTTCAGTTAAATTCTAGTTGAGGTTCGTCTTTACCGTTTTGTTGTAGGCCAAAAAGTCAGCATAATATGCACCACAATCTACAGACTTGATAATTTATTCAAGCTATGTTATTTCAAGTTTCAGTACATGATGTCATTGATTTTGTTTGTTTGTGTTAAAGTCAATGACATCATGTACTCTTTGGAATTCTCTTAGGAATAAAATGCCCTTGAATAAATTATCAAGTCTGTAGATTGTGGCGTATATTATGCTGACTTTTTGGCTTACAACAAAACAGAAAGGCAAGCTTTGAGTAAAATAAAAAATTTAGTTTTTCTTCTCAAGAAAACATAAACTACAAAGTACAAGTATACAAGAATACAAATATTACTGGTAACTTTATTTTTTTATCAAAGTATGTCAATAAATATTTAAACAAATGACTAATGTGATAGTGTTTTTATTAATAATTGTGTCAACAAAATTTTTTTTTAATTTTGATGTCTTCAGTTAGTGCCAGGGAGTTTTTTTTTTTTACAAAAACCCATTTTCTGCCATTTTTTACAAAATAAAAATAACAAATTCTATGCATAAACTAGAGTTGTGACAGAGTTTAAATATTAGACAATGGTTCATTTATCAATGTTTGCAATTTTTAATAAAAATTTTTTGTCTTCAGTTGTGCTGGAGAGCTGCTATTTATGCTTCATAGAAAAAACTGTTTCTATGAAGCATAAATAGCAGGTTTCTATTTTTATTTAAAATAAATTTGTTTTAATTATTTTTTTGGTAATAAATTATACAACCCTTGGAATTAGTGTCGGCATTCGGCAATGCCAATCTAAATGCTGATTTAAAAGTGTTTGAGGTTGGCAAAAAATTGCCGACCTTATTCCTATGTTTTACAGTAACCCCTTTGTGTCAATTTTTTTTTGCCAACCTCTAATTATAATATTGGAGCGAAACTTATAATCATGCTAGTAAACTTATAATCATGCTAACATTTTTGTCATTTGTTTGTCTTTGTTGCCAAATGAAGACATCTATTTTTAAATTGAAAAAAATTGAAAATCTATTATTAAAGACATTTTTAATGTCTTCAGTTGGCCAGTGGTCAAACAAAGATGATAAAAATGTTATAAAGCAAATATTCTGTGACCAATGGTAACAGCAGTGATTTTTAATATTGAAGCATGTAAATTGAAAATACAGTTGTAATTTTATTATTTGTTATGTCACCAATTTAATTTTATTAGTTGTTATGTCACCAATTAAACATTAATCATTAATCACTTAATAATTTAATTACTTTAATCATATTATTTACAATAAATTCTTTTTTACTAAATATATTCAGATAAAGAGTAAAAAAAACACAGTTTATGATTTATTATTATAACCTTTTTTGAAAGAAAAAAAATCAAAATTCCTGGTGCACAAAGAAGAAGATTTATGGACAAAAGTATTCCTACTGTGTCTCATAATCACAATGAAAATGTTGATTACAATGAAAAGTATAGAAATATTATGAAGTATGTTTACTAAACAAAACATACAGACAAATTTAACTTATTCCAACTTAATCACATTCCAAAAGGATGCGAAAAATACTTTATTTAATGTTGCAGCATGCAAGTACCTTGATTTTCCTAAATGCATCAGGTCTTTATATTAGAACTATTTCAAAGATATGGTGCAAAGAAGCAAGAAAAAACAGTAAAAAATCACATGCCTGCAATAACAGGTTATGAATAAGTTTTTTTACTTAAGTTAATGTTAAATTATCTCTGCAAAGATACGTTGTAGTCTCATTTTAAAGCCATGCTTAAATTGTATTTGAAAAAATCAAAAGAAAAAAAAAAAATTATTTAATATTTTTAAACAATGGAAAAATATTAAAACGTTAAGAATGATTTGTACAAGTTTTGGGAAAAAAATCCAGATAAACAAAATAAAGGAAATTGCCTACCATTTTATAGCTTTTAAGTATGCAAATTCATCTGTTTATAAATGGATTAAATTTATAAAAACTAACGGATCATTGGAAAGGAAAATATCTTGTGGTAAACTTATTATAGTTGCATCAAAAGCCTACATTTTATATATTAAAAAAAAAAAATTCATCGCAGCCTGACAACTTTTTTTTTATTCAAGTGATATTAATCTGACTCCCCCACATGTATGGGGGGGGGGGGGAGTCAGATTAATTTAATAATCTGACTTCCCCCCTACAAATAAATTCAACAGACTTGATCTTGACCCAGACCCAATTTTAAAAAAAGGGTCTTGGTATGGTCTAGGTCCAGATCCTACCCTATCAGTTATTTCAAGAAAAAAAAATGCACATTTTTTGTTTAAAGGTGCTCTAAAATGTCCTAATAGTCTTGTCACAGAACAGAATTTAAGAGTTGGTATTGGTCTAATAAATGCAAGTATCATCATGGCTGCCAAGAACTGTACAGTAATTAAAGTAGTTTTTCTCAGTCATCATATTGAGTGGAGCATTGTAAATATTGAAAATATTGAAAAACTAAAGCATTTAGCTATTAGAAATTCCATCCTATAATGTAAGGAGGGGTGATATCTATATGCGTAAGGGTCTTTAAAGGTTGGGTATTAATGTAAGCTCTGAAGCTTACATTAATACTCGTGCAACCACACATCTAAAACAGAAGACCTTGGAATTTTTTTAAAAGAGCAATACAGTAAAGTATGTCTACTGACACCATGGAAATATAAAGGAAATCTTTATGCGTTAGAGTGTCTGAAGGCTTTTGTGGCTTTTTTTTTATATAATATCTATATTAGTTTGAGAAGACTCTGCTTATTATGCTTTACCTCATGCAAGATGATTTCCGAGTGTTGCTCGTACTCAAAAATCCGAAAAAATTTTTTAGGACTTTTATATGCAACTTTGCACCACATTGAATTCACTTAGATTGTAGTTGTACATATTAATCTGACTACTTTTTATTTTTTTGAACATTTGATTTCCATTTAAATCAAGTGTGCATCTTAAACTGAAGGCCTTAGAATGGTAAGACCTTAGATTATGCAAGCTCTTCTGTTGTAGGTCTTCTAATATTGCATTCACACCTGAAAATGAAGGATTATGGTCAATAATTGAGATTCACAGGCCTACAATCAAAAGGTCTTATTTATTAGCAATGTATGCACTTTTTTTATTACTAATGTATATACCAAAACCTCCTATAATGTAACTATTATAATAGCTAAACCAGGACCAAACCACAATTCAAAGACTTTTAACGCTTGTTTTTCTTATACAAAATCAAAAGGTATACTTGATTTTGTTTAACAATTTTGACTTCAGAAAATAATAACAGAAAACTTTTTTCAGAAATAAAAACTTCAGAAAATAATAACAGAAAACTTTTTTCAGAAATAAATGTTGTTGCAATAATGATAGCAATAATTTTATTAATAGCAGTGTTAAGCTTCATATAAATTCTAAACAAAATCTTGCACAAATCTACATATTGACAAGGTCACTAGTATTTTTCTTTTTTTCATAAGAAATTAGAGCAGCTTTGTTTTCATTTTCATCAATAGAAATTGCAGTATTGTTTTTTTTTTTTTTTTTTATTGAAAAATTAAAATTAGTAAATAAATTAAAGTATATTAAAATTAAAGGATATAAACTAAAATACCTGGAAGTTCAGATTTTACCCTTGTGAACATACAATGGCTTCCAATGTGCTTGGAATCAGAGAGCTACGATATTTATCAAGAACTCTACCACCTGCACTTAAGACTGATTCAGAAGTAACAGTAGACAACAGTTTCGACAAAATAACTCTTGCTAAACATTGTATAACTGGAAATCTGACTCCAACATGTCTCCACCATTCCAGTATGTTGAATCCTTCTTGATCAACAATCAATAGCTCATCTAAGTACAACTGTAATTCATTTTTTAGTTCCAAAGAAGAAGATTTTAAAACTACATGATTTTTGAATTTCTCAATCTTTTTTGAATATAAAAAAGAAGCAGAAGACTGATTTGAAATGCTTTCCTTTAGCACTGGAGTTTTTACTGTGTTGAAATATTTAGCAGCGTGCTCATTATACAACATTTTTAATAGTCCATTAATATTTTCTAACTTCTATATGCAGTATCCATACTCTTATATAAGTAGAGTTCCATCTTTTTTTTTTTACATCTAAAACAACATTATTACTAGGAGCTTGTACTTGGGACTAACTTTTACTAATATATTTTTAATGCTTTCAATTGCCTTTTGAACAACCAAATTTACAAAATGTACAGAATATTAAACATGAAAAAAATACCATTACTTATGTGTTTAGTATTCAACTTCTCTTTGAGAATTCTAACCATTGCGTTATTTTTTGAACAGTTATCTAGAACAACACATGATCTTTTTTTTTTTTCTAAACATTTTCGCTTTCAACAAGGCTGCAAGCAATCACTAATTAGTGTTGAAAGTTACTGGAAGAGAAAAGATGAAGATTGTAGAGCAAGATAACGATTGGCAGACGACTTAAAAAAATGCAAATTATATGAATCAGGAAAGCAAAATGAAGGAAGCAAATTCCAAAGAACTGATGTTCGAGGAAAAAAACTAGACAAATAAGAGTTTTTGGAGCACTTATGAACAGTAACAGAAAAAGGATGAGACTTAATTAAATGACGAGTAACACGAGAATGAATTTTAGTAGATGGCACAAGAGACGCTAGCTCTTTAGAGCAGTGCCCATTATAGTACTTGTAGAAAAGAGAAAGAGAAGCAACATTACAACGATGTGACAGAGGTTGAAGGTTGGCTGCAAGTGCAGGTCCAACTATGTTTACAATGCGTTTTTGCACCTTGTCTAAAAGAGAAAGGGCATCATTAGAAGATCCGCCCCAGATGTGGCAACAGTATTCCATATAAGGCCGAATTTGAGATTAGTATTTGAGATAGAGAATAGTATCCAGAGTAAGAAAGTGTCGAGCTCGATAAAGAGAAGCAACTTTAGCAGATGCTAATTTTGCAACAGATTTGATATAAGGTTTCAAAGAAAGATCAGAAGTAAGAGTTAATCCTAGAAGATGAAGGGTAGGAGACTCATCGAGTACATTACCGTTCATGAAAATAGGAAGGTCTAAATTATTGCAATAACGATTGGCTGAAATAGAGTTTTATCTGAATTAAAGTTCACCAGCCACTGTGAGCCCCATGCTGTAGCAGAAGTTAGATCCTTTTCAAGCTTAGATGCCCCCTGCAAGCAATCAGAAGGAGTTGGCTTCTTATCGTGACAAGAATAATTGGTAGTATCATCAGCGAACAATGCCACCTTAGATGTGAGAATATCTGGAAAATTGTTAATGTAAATTAAAAAGAGTATAGGGCCAACTCTCTTGAGAACAACAAACGGCTATTTATTATTGCAAGAAATCGATGTAAAAAGGTGCTTTCTGATGCTAAACTCCATTATTCTCAGTTCACTAAATCTCGCATCTTATCACAGAAGTTAGGCTCTAAAGACTTTTGGAAAATCTTCAACAACATTATTAACAAGGGTAGATCTAACATTCCACCTCTCATTCATGGGACTGATCTTATTACCTCTCCCAAGGATAAGGCAGAACTATTTGCAAAGAACTTTTCTTCAGCTTGTGGTCCAGACAACATTCCTGTCACAGTCTTGCAGAATTGTTCTCCAGAACTTTCTTTAATTCTCTCTAAACTATTTAACAAGTGTTTGACTGAGTCTTGTTTTCCTGCTTGTTGGAAAATGGCATCTGTGGTTCCAATATTCAAAAACTCTGGAGAAAATTCTGACCTCTTCAATTATCGTACGATCAGTCTTCTTTCTGTTATTAGCAAAGTCTTTGAGTCTTTGATCAACAAACTCCTCACATCTCATCTTGAGTCAAATAAACTACTGTCAGACAATCAATACGGTTTTCGATCCTCTCGCTCTACGGCCGACTTGCTAACTGCTGTAACTGAAAGATTTTATCTTGCATTAGATGGCGGCGGTGAGGCTAGGGCTATTGCTCTCGACATATCTAAAGCTTTCGACAAAGTTTGGCATGCTGGTCTTCTCCATAAGCTTGCTTCATATGGTGTTTCTGGGAAAGTTTTTGAGATTATCAAATCATTTCTTTCTAATCGGTTTATTAAAGTCATCCTTGAAGGCCAACACTCTTCTTTATTTCCGGTAACTTCTAGGGTTCCCCAAGGTTCCATCCTGGGCCCTGTTTTGTTTCTTATCTACATAAACGATCTTCCTGACAACCTTTCATCTAAAGTAGCTCTTTTTGCTGATGACTCAACTTTATACTCCTGTCTTGACAAAGAGTCTTCTCTTTTCGATCGCCTAGAACAAGCAGCTGATCTTGAATCCGATCTCACTTCAGTAATAGATTGGGGTTCACAGTGGCTTGTGAATTTCAACTCTAACAAAACCCAGTTGTTTACTGCAAACAACTACCGTAATATGGTCAACATTTCTATATTAATGAATGGCAATCCTCTTACTGAGTCCTCCTCTTTACGTCTTCTTGAATTATCGCTTACTACTGACCTTTCATGGAAACCATATATACAATCGATTGCTAAATTAGCTTCTGCTAAGGTTGCGTCTCTTTATTGATCTTGCCATTTCCTTACTTCTGATTCCATTCTCTACCTCTACAAATCTCTTATTCGTCCCTGTATGGAATACTGTTGTCATATTTGGGCTGGTTCTTCTAACAATTCACTTTCTCTTCTTGACAAGGTCCAAAAACGCATTGTAAATGTTGTTGGATCTGCACTATCTGCAAGGCTTGAGCCTCTTTCCCATCGTCGTAAATTTGAATCTCTTTCTCTTTTCTACAAATACTATCATGGTCACTGCCCAAAGGAGTTACCATCTCTAGTTCCATCAACTAAAATTCATTCTTGTTTTACTCCTCATTCAGCTAAGTCTCATTCGTTTACTGTATCTGTCCCTGCATGCTCTAAAAACTTTTATACATCTAGTTTTTTTCCCCGCACTTCAATCCTTTGGAACTCTCTCCCATCTTCATGTTTTCCTGACTTATACAACCTTCAACTTTTCAAATCTTCTGTCAACCGTTTCCTTGTTCTATAAATCTGTTCTTTTTCCTAGTAACTCCCAATATACTACATATACTATATGTAGTATATACTATATATACTATATACTATATGTAGTATATACTATATGTAGTATATGCATAGAATTTGTAGTTTTTATTTTGTAAAAAATGGCAGAAATCGTTTTTGTAAAAAAAAAAAAAAAATTATGGTGCCAACTGAAGGCCTCAATTTTTTATTTTATTTGGCACAGTTACTACTTATATCAATATTCAACTTTTCCGTTCTGTTAAAATTTGAAATTTGAAAATTTTTTATATATACCACCATATACAACCATATAAAATTGATATACGGTATATAATTGAAATGTGTGGTATTAAAAAACATATACCGTAGTATATTTTGAAAAATGTCAAATAAATTTATGGAAATAATAAAGAAAAAAGATGTTAACCATTTTGGATTTATCTAAAAAGAAACTTTTTATTATAAAAGTGTTTTTTTTTTTTTTTAGATAAAATTAATAAGCATGGTCAATTAATAGATTGCGAATCTTATTTCAAATTTTTTTGAGTACATTTTGTATAAAAAATTTTGTTTTATTCACAAATATTATTATAGATTGAAATCTTTTGAGAACCATAAAATTTTAATTTTAAATACTTTTGTTTAGTTTAAATTTGTTCTTTCTTTTTTAAATTTGTGTGTGTGTGTAACTATGAGAAAAAAGTGCTATTTTTTAGGTGCAATGGATCCACGATGTGCTCTTTGTATTTTCATGGGTAAAACTAATCCTTCTGCCCCTAAGCATTTGCAGCAGGTATTATTTTGGTGTGTAGGTATACAAAATATTTATAAAGTTAAATAACTGATTCTTTTTAATTTTCAAACTTTTTTTAGTCAATGATTCTTATTCCAATGAATGCTGAAGGTGTGAGGGTAATAAGGCCACTCTCTGTTTTTGGTTATGAAGATGCACCAAGTAACTATTTTTAGTTGAGCTTAATTGTTAAATAGATTTATAAGTATGTTAATAAACATATTATTATGTTGAGTTTGAAAGAAATTTGTGAATCTCTGTCTCTTGGTCAACATATTTCATCACAAAAATTTGGCTCTCTTGAATTCTGGAGAATCTTTAATAGTATCAATAATAAGGGCAAGTCTGTAATTCCTCCTCTTTTGTATGGTTCAGACTTTGTCACCTCACCTAAAGACAAAGCTGAATTGCTTGTTAAGAACTTTCATCAATATCATCTCTTGATTCCACTAGTTGCATTCTACCTGATATAGCCGTCAAACAGGTTGATCCATTGCTTAACATTTGTATCACTCCATCTTCTGTATCTAAAGTGATTTTCTGCTTAGACTCTTCTACAGCTTGTGGCCCATACAACATACCTGTTATAGTCTTGCAGTAGTGTTCCCCGGAGCTGTCGTCTATCCTTTCAAAACTATTCAACAAGTGCTTATCAGAGTCTTGTTTTCCAGCCTGCTGGAAAGCAGCATCTGTTGCCTCTATTTTTAAAAAATCTGGAGAGCGATCTGATTCGTCTAACTAACGTCCCATTAGTCTTCTTCCTATCATAAGCAAGGTTTTTGAATCTTTAATTAACAAACACTTAATCTCTCATCTTGAATCTAATAACTTACTTTCTAATTATCAATATGAATTTCAACCTTCTCGTTCTATGGCTGATTTGCTAACAGTAATAACTAATAGGTTTTATTGCCCATTAGATTAGATGGAGAGGTTAAAGCCATGGCTCTTGACATTTCTAGAGCCTTTGATAAAGTTTGGCATGCTGGTCTTCTCCATAAGCTTTCTTCCTACAGTTTATCTGGAAGCATATTTAAGGTTATTGAATCAGATAAAACTCAATTTTTTTCAGCCAATTGTTATCGCAATAATTTAGACCTTCCTATATTTATAAACGGTAATGTACTCGATGAGTCATCTACCCTTCATCTTCTAGGATTGACTCTTACTTCTGATCTTTCTTGGAAACCATATGTCAAACCCATTGCAAAATTAGCATCTGCTAAAGTGGCATCTTTTTATCGAGCTCAACACTTTTTTACTCTAGATTCTATTCTCTATCTCTATAAATCTCAAATCAGGTGCAAAAATGCATTGTAAACATAGTTGGACCTGCTCTCGCAGCCAACCTTCAACCATTATCACATCGTCGTAATGTTGCTTCTCTTTCTCTTTTCTACAAATACTATAATGGGCACTGTTCTAAAAAGCTAGCGTCTCTTGTGCCATCTAAAAATCATTCTTGTGTTACTCGTCATTCAATTAAGTCTCATCCTTTTTCTGCGAATGTTCCTAAGTGCTCCAAAAACTCTTATTTCTATAGTTTTTTTTCTTCAACATCAGTTTTTTGGAATTCACTCTCTTACAGCCTTGTTGGAAGCAGAGATGTTTAAAAAAAAAAATAATGAGTTGCTTTTTATTAATTATATACAATTTTAAATTACTAAAAAATAAAATATGTACATTTATATTACAAAATATATAACAAGTATAGACGTTAAAGTACATAAAATAATACAATACTAAAATATAATGCAACTTGTACAAATTGTTCCAAATAAATTTTGTTATAGCAATATAATATTATTTAGATTAATATATAACATAAAATCTTATATTAAAATTATAAAAGTAAAATTTATATAATTAAGAAACTTTGAAATTAGTATTACATGAATTAAATAAAATCGTTAAGAGATTTTAATAAAAAAAATTTGTGCAAATTTTTTATTATATAATTCATTATCCCAATTCATAACCACCACATATAGCTGCTTATCAAAATTTTAAAAGAAGTATGGTTATTATCTGCCCTATATGTTTATATATTAGGGTATTTCAAAAAAAGGTCATGTCTGAAAAAAAAGAGCCCTAGCTTATAATCTGCCCAGACCACGATTTAGTACCTAATATTTTTTGATTTTATTTTCTTAAATTTTAAGGGTACCTTGAGGGTGAAAAAGGGGCGTTTTGTACTATTTTTAAAAAGGTTTGTAGGAAGTATTAAAATAGGTATTTTTGATTTTTTTTAAATATATTTGTTTGCAAAGATATATTTAATCAAAATAAAATGGGCTCTAATCTCAAAAAAAAGTTTTAAACTTAAAAATTGTTTCAAAAATCACTAAATTCCATAAATATTTTGCAATGTAAGTGCAAAATATTTTTAAAAAATTTTAAAAACTCATAAAAGTATATTTTCGATACTTTTAATAGAGTGCTATATTAATTTCTTAATTTCAACTTTAGGGTTTATCATGGAAAATATGTATAATAGAGGGCCTAGACAGGGAACAAAGATATGTTTTTGTTATCAATAGTCAAAACAATATGGTTTTTACTCAAATTTAAAAAAATTAAAATTTGAAAACTAGAAAAATTATTAAGACAATCTTGTTTTAAATTAAAATACAGCAATCCCAGTAATCCCTCTTTAAAAAATGTTGTTAACAAAAAGCATAAAAAACAAGACTATTGGTTATAGCGATTTTTTTGTTTTCTATTTTTTCCCTCCCTTTTCAGTTTTTTTTTTTATTATTTGTAAAAAGAAAGGTTCCCTGCCTTTTCTTATCAGAAATACTTTTTTCTGCTCTGTTTATTTGGTCTTAAAGTAACTAAACTACCCTCTCAGAGGGTAGTTAAGTACCCTCACAACATCAAGTCTTTTGAATGTTGCTCTAAATTCTAGATAAAAATGAATTTTCAAAACTATGGTGAAGTTTTCATCCATTGAGTTTCTACCTTTCCATGTCAAACTATGTCAAAAACTAGCCACGACTTGTCTGTTGTTAATGACGTCAAACTAGGAGACACGTCTTCACTAAAGTTGAGACTATTCAATATAACTTAAATATAACTTGGTTCATTTCTGGTGCTCCAAAGGAAAACTGTCACTTGGACATTTTTGTAAACTGTACAGTTTTCCATTCATATTATCATCATTTATCTGCTAGAGCAAAAAAAATTATGTCTGAGAATAGAGCTTGAAGCAGCTGGAGTACCAAGTACAATCCATTCTTCAAATCTTTTCATTTGTCTTTGAGCTTTCATATTCTAATAAATAAGTTAACATTTTGAATCACTTTAATCAATTTCTTTTTAAATTTCTAAATTTTCATTAAATTTCTAAATTATCATTTTCTAAATTATCATTAAAATAATAAAATATTTTATACCTGTGTTTGTGCCAAGGATTCTAGCTCTGTTTTTCCAAACCACTGTATAAAAATTAAAAATTAATAACGTTATAACAGTTATTTCTTCTTGGTGCTTGTCAGTCAGGTATTGAAATTCATTCATTAAAAGATACAATTTTAAATAGTATAAACTTCAAATAGTATAAACATTTTCCAATAAATCTTAAACGGCAAACTGCTTCCTTGGTTAGATGGTAAGTGAAATTTTAATCTATACTTCAAAATTGATCAATAACAAAATATTTTTTTCTTAACCTAACTCGTCTCTGGTGTAACTAGCAAAACTTAGGTAATCTAAACTAATATTTATACAACTCTGCTAATTTTTATTTAACTTAGATATTCTTCTTTTACTTCTTCAGAAAACTCATATCTTCTATCTCTACCTCCAAGTCTTCTTTTTCTTTCACCATTCTGGTCTTTTAAGAAAGCAATACCTTCTTCGTTTCTTTCATTTTTCTAATTTTATCTTTTAATATTTCCTCAAAAATAAAATGAAGATGTTCTCCTACCCAAAATACTTTATTAATCTGTTCTTAAAATAAATGTATTTTATTTACTTCAGCAAAATTTGTTCTGTATCTTTCATGTTTTAATTTTGTCCACTCCTTTAACAGTTTCTCATTTTATCCTGTAAAAATATTATTTAATTGTATAAAAGTTTATAAATTAAAATGATTTAGAATTCATTGAAAAAATTACCTAAACTTTTGTATTGTAGCAGCCGTGGCGCAGTGGTTAGAGCGCTTGCTTTAGAAGCAGGAGATCCAGGTTCAAAATGAACTCTGGACATCTCCTTCCTTACCGTGACACTCATGATATTGCGTCACTGTAAGGAAGTAGGTGTGAACTTCCTAGTTAAATGCACTTCCGCGGTGCTCTGTGACAGGAACATTAGGTCTTTTTGGGGCACCTAAATAACAAGATAAAAAATATATTAAGCACTTTAAAAGTTAAAAAAGGTGCACTTTATCAAGTTTTTGATAATATATGTGTTTTTCTTTCTATATTTCTTTTGTAAAACAAATATTATTTGAGATTTTTATATAATTTTGCTTCTTTTGAGCACAAGGTTGACCTACTTTTGAAGGGTTTTTTTCCTAAATATTGAGTTAAATAAATATTTTATATCATTAATATAACTAAATATTTATTAGGTAAATGTTTAAGATACTCTGTAAATATTTAACTCTAAAAATATTCAAACTTTTTATATTTCCAGTGTTATTTTATTATTCAGAATACATTTAGAGGTAATGAAATGCAATTTTTGAAAACTTGTGTGTATGATTTGATCTATTGTTTACAGGTGGTCATGCAGAAATAGAATTTACAAATGTTCGTGTACCTGTTTCTAATATTCTGGTTGGTGAAGGTCGTGGTTTTGAAATTGCCCAGGTAATAGAAAATGTATATCAGGGCCAACGCCATTTTTTCTACTTCAAAACCCGTGTTTTTTGCCCTGAATATAATTTTAACATTTGATTTATACAAAAAGGTTGATTATTAGTAAAGCTTTGTTTTATCAATTATTTAACTGTCAAGTCAAAGAAATTATCACCATTATGACAGAAAATTCTTAAATTTAACATTTTAGTTGTATGAAATATTATTATTTATTATATATATAATAGATATATATTTATAATAAATGATAATTTGCCAATTCTAATTTTTAATTAATTTACGATATTAAATTTTTTTAACTAAATAAGTTTTTAATTCAACTGATAAAATTTAATTAATACTACTTTAGATGATGTTTTATAAGGGTGTTATGTAAGTATGAAAAAGTTGAAGAATTTCAGTTTGATAAAGGCATAGTAAAAAAAAATTTAATGGTTATAGTATAATACATGCAAAGTAAAAATGGAAAAAAAAACTGTAACTATTATAATTTTATTTTTGAGTGATGAAAAAAGTAAAAATTATAATTTTTAATTTTTTTAAAAAATTTACTTTGTGTAGATGTCATGTTTTGATAAACAAAGTTCTCACTCATTTAAATAGAGAAATCAAATATACCTGAGAATGATTTCAGACACATGGTTTACTAAAATGAATATTAATCAAGATTCATTAAAATTTGGATTAAAAAATAGGTTTTTGAAGATTTAAGGGGAAAAAAATAGTTAAAAAGCACATAAGATTGCTGCATAGTTTTTTACATTTTTTAGCTTTATATCATTACAAAAATTTTCTTGATAAACTATTTTCTCTCATGCTATTCATAACAACCATTGTGTTACGCTGTTAGACAATAATTTAAATTTAATTCTGTGTCGAATTTATTTTTAAAATTTTTGAATTACTTATAAGTTTAATGTATTTTTTTAGGGCCGTCTTGGTCCTGGTCGCATTCATCATTGTATGAGATTAATAGGATGGTCAGAACGTGCTTTGGAGCTCATGGTTAATCGAGCAAACTCAAGAACAGCATTTGGTAAGCCACTTATTGCACAAGGTACAGTTCAATCACATATTGCCGAATCCAGAATTGAAATTGAACAAGCACGGTAATTTTTTTTTCTTATGTTACTTTAAAATTAAAATTATTTATAGATTTTAACAAAAATATTGGTTGTCTAGTTGGTCTTAATACTCTCTAAGAAGCCCCAAAAGATAAACCAAAGGAGCCACATTAGAAATCCCATATTATTAACAAAACACTCTATTTTTATAACTGGCAGTCTACTGTATTTGTTTTTTGAAATTAAAAAATTATATTTTGTGCATTAATAGTGTAATTAATTATTTGTTATGATGTTAAATAATATTGAAAACAAAAATGTTTTTTTTTAAACAATTTTTTTTTTAAATCTGTTGATAGATCCAAATGAATTTTTGTAAATTTATGGGTAAAGGTTTTTTTATGTTTAACTTATGACATTTTTAGGCATAACTCCAAACTTAACTGCGTTTTTCGAGTTTTTAATGAGAATCTTTTACAAAAATTGTGTTGATTGGTTGTTAAAAAAAGTTGTGGTGATTGGAGTCTGTAAATTAGTATTTTCTTGCATTTAAGGTGGAGAAGCAAAGTAATTGTTTTTTTAGAGGGATATATTTTTCACTGCAGTTTTTTTGTAACATATTCTCATTTGACACAAGCACACAAGCATATTTAAGTTTGAAGGTTTTTAAAGGCCTAAAAGTGTTAGTCAAGGTTCCTGTTTGGTAGTTAGTGTTAAGAGAGGGTTGTAACCTCAATTAACACGCAGTAGCCTCCTCGACTGCATTGGCCTTCTCGACTTTAAAGAGGTGAATTAAGATTAAAAAAGAATAAAAAAAAAGAACGTTTAAACAGGGTTTATCCTTAAGGACACCTTATATACAAATAGTTAAAACTAATGAGTATATCTGAAAGTTTTGAAGTCAGTGCGAAACTATTTTTAAAATGATTTTCTAAAATAATACTCATTTTTAGATTATTGACTTTAAAAGCAGCACATATGATGGACACAGTCGGTAACAAAGTATGAAATGCAAAACAAAACGTCTTAACTTCTTACTGTTATCTTATAGATACGTTTTAAACTTTACTTTTTTTTATGATGTTTTTATAATAGACTAAATAAATCATCTAAAATAATGTTTATTCAAGGTTGCAGCTTCTGAGATAGCAATGATAAAAGTGATTGCTCCTCGTACAGCGCAGACGATTATCGATAGAGCAATACAGGTAACAAATATATAATTGTTGTACGATGTCGTTTGTTTGTTTTTTTGTGTGTGTTTTGTGTGTGTGTGTTTAATTTAAAATAAATGCTGACATGGATTTTTCAGATTTTTGGTGCTGCTGGATTATCTGCAGATACTCCTCTTGCACACATGTTTGCTTTTTCGCGCGTTTTGCGTTTGGCTGATGGTCCCGATGAAGTACATAAGCAAGCTATCGCCAAAATTGAAATAAAAAGACAACTAACACGACTCTGAAGTTCTAATTGTCCTAAGTTATTCAGCTTAGTTGTGCTTACTTAAATTGCACCTACTACTACTTAAAATTCAACAATACGCCAATTCGTTCTCAGATGTTTTTCGCACGATGGGTGATATTTTGTCAATTTTTTGATTATCTCGGTAAATATCAGCGTTAAATAATTATTTCGAAAAATATTTCCGTCAAATAATTATGTCAAAAATATTTCCGTCAAATGATTATGTCGAAAAGAATTAGTGCCAAACAGTTATGTCAAAAGGTATGTGTATCAAACGATTTCTATAATGTAAGGTATGAAAGTGTTTTTCTCACAAAACCAAAAATTTATAAATTGAATTGTAAAAAGTTTAAAATTTTTGTTTTTCGTATCTGAAAACTCCGGAAACATTACCAAACCTCTAAAAAAAAGTCATGCAAAATGTCATCTAAAGTTTTTAATTTCGTCAACTGGTTTGAAAAACTTATTAAGTTTAGCGTATTAAAAAATTAGATTGTGTATGTCGTTTGATAATTTGCACTTTTTTATAACTCCTATAACTAACTTTAATTGGTAAAATGCAAACTGCAAACCGGTTAAATGCGAACTATTTTGCGAACCAAAGCATTTTATGGTCCACAATGTCTTAATAAATTTGTTTTGGTTAGGTCAGGATTTTATTATTAAAAGTTTTAAAAAATGACTAGTAAACTGTTACATCACCAACTGTTGATCGTGGCTTCCTAAAAAGTTTGCATTTTACTTAATCCATCGACATCATCGACTGCTAATAAGATCGTGGCTTCCTAAAAAGTTTGCATTTTACTTAATCCATCGACATCATCGACAACTATGTTAATGTGTATTTTGTAATTAGAATAACAAAGTTTATTTTATTAAATATATTTTTTGAATTACATATATATTATGTGAATTATATTTAAATCTTTAATCATACTCTTTAACTAATATCAAGCAAGATAAAGGTACAAGAAGACAAGGCAATGAATATAATGAAGAAAATTTTTTTTTTTTAATAAAAACTTCCGTTAACTATGACCTTTAATTTTTTTTCTCAAACTCAAGCTTCACACTTCAAATTGTAAAATAGACAAAAAGCGGCTAAAAGAATTATTGATGATAAAACTACCACCGCAACCTTTTCATAGAGTCCCTCTTGTATGAAGTAAAAAAAAAAAATGCAGATTTTATTAATAAAATCATTATATCAATTAGCCATTTATTTATGCCATACGCATTTTTCAGCTTTTTGGTGCCGTTGGATTATCTTCAGACACTCATTGCAGATTACCTGCAAATACTTGCGGCAAAAATCTACTAGGTATTTGTCTATTTGGAATTAATTCCATTTTCACACTATATTTATTGAAATTAATCACTCTTTTAAACATTATTTTTATAAAAGAAGTCTTAGTCCTTAAAATAGATAATTGAAACATCATGGCATTTTCCATGCCATACTCAAGGAGTAGAGAGATGCATCCAAATTATAACCAAAGCTTCAGATCAAGTTTGCGTTTTGGCTAATAGAGACGGCTTCATTCCTTCAAGATTCAAGATTCGCTCAACACAAAAAGACAGTTTGAGACAGATCCAAATGAATCAGATAGTTGAACTTTTTTTTTTCGCTAAACTTTAAACATTTTTCACTTTATTAAAACTTTAATTGTGCGTTATGGACAGCAAAGCTTGTTTACCAGAAACTCATGAGTGTTTTTATGTAAAACCTCAGCCCTCTAGCGGCAACTGAAGACATTAAAATATTTTCTAAAAAATTATAACCATTTCTAACTTAGTCATTGTGTATTGTTTAAACTCTACTACAATTCTAGATAATGCATAGAATTTGTTGTTGTTTTTTTGTAAAAAAGGTCAGAAAACGTTTTTTTTTTTAAGAAAATTAAACCCTAGCGCGAACTGAAGACATAAAAAATATATAAAAAAATTTTGCACAATTACCTTTTATAGCATTATGCAACTTTTCCGCTTTATTACAACTTCAAATTCATAAAAAGTTTTTTTTCGATACACCCTAATTCATATGTGCTTGAGTAACTCTGAAGTTGTTTGATTTTAGTTTTTCAGTATTTTTTTATCTTTATTTGCTTTACTGCTCAGCGCTGCAGTTTTATGCCCATTAGGGTATTTAAATTATTATCTATACTTAATTAAAAATATACAGAGAGGCTCTATGAACAGATTGCGATGACGTATTGTCATCTTCTTTGAGCCCCTGTATATTTAATTCTTTACTTTATAAAGATCATTGTAAAAAAGAAAAGCTTATATTTTACATTATATATACAAAAACGGTGCTTGTTGCCAAGATTTTACTGTCTTCTTTGTTCTACGGACATATTTTTATATTTACTTATTGTTAAACAGTATTTTTATATTTATATTTGCTTATATTTTATATTTACTTATTGTTAAACAGATTACTTGTTGTTAAACAGCAAAATAAAAGAAATGAAAAAAATATATAAAAAGAATGAATTGATTTTGAGAAAACATTGAAAAAAGTGAACATAGTCGCGCATTAACAGAAAACTATTTTATAATTGGACTTATACATCGTTTTAAATACATCTTAATTTTAAAACGCTTGAAATATTTTATCTTCAAAACGGGATAATTTTTCTTAAAACAGATTTTTCGTTAAAAAGTGGAATCTCAAAAAAATCTTTGATTAAAATATACTTGACATGCATTCCATAACAATATTTTCTCTGGAAAGTATATAAAAGAGAATAGCTATTTGTTCAGAAATTTTTGTTCATTTTTATTTTTTTTTTAATTTAAATTTAACACAAATTTAACATAATATATATAAAAAAAATAAGAAGAAAAAAAATAAATCAGTAAACGTTTTAAGTATAACAAAATTCAAAAAACTAACAAATCTAAACAAATAATGATTCTCTTTTACATATTTTCCAGACAAAATATAATATAACAATATATAATACAAAATATAATAACAAAATATATGAAATATAGCATTTATGATTTAATTAAAGATTTATTTTAAGATTTCACTTAATCACAAAATATCTATTTCAATAAAAATTATAATCCCATTTTAAAGATAAAATATTTGAAACGTTTAAAATAAGCTCAGCAGTATGTTGAATAAAACCATGGAATATAAACGCGATTATAACAATTTTAAATAAAAATTATGGTTAAGTAATATTTCAAATTTAAAAAATTATTATCAGTTAATAAACATTTTAAAAATATGGAACTCTCTTTTGTTATTGTTAATGGTATTTCATCATTGTGAAAATATGTTTCTCTAATAGCAAGAACGTGGTATCGTTCCACTTTTTTCATAATATTTTTCACACACAAGTTTTAAAAGGTCACTTAATGCTTTTTCTTGTATACTTTCATCAGAGTCACCGTCAACCACAATCCAAGGTATAAATGTGTGTGTTGGTGTTGCTTCGCCTGCTTTCCGCAGTAAGTTTTTACCTTCAAGTCCATTGTAGCATGCCGTTAGTTTTTTCCAGTCTATTTTCAAATATTCAGAGCACCTTTTTGCCCTTTTTTCTGTAGGGTTTTTTTCAAGACAATAAATAAACTTGATGGAAACGTCAGTTGGCGTTTGGTTGATAACGCATGCCTCTACAGTATTCAACAAACATTCTTGAGGACCATGTTGGCATTCAAATGAGATTGTTTCATTTTGACTTATGATAGTATGAGCGTTTCCGTAAGGATAAAATTTGAAGCTTACAATATCTTTATCCAGTACTTGATACGTCGGCCATAGTTGCTCTTCGATAAATTTGATTGAGTCTGGACATTTCTGATCAATTAGAACTAGTAGATGTAACTAACGGTTCTGGCCCTAATTATACATATCGGCACCAGACGCTACCGAATTCGTCATATATTGATCACGTCGCCATACCGAAATATACAAATTTCCAAAGTCTAAAATGCATTGTTCATCCTGAGGGTTCAAATAACTTAAACGATCATTTACCACTATCAATATCAGTTGAAGTTGAAGGTACGCATACTAAATACAATACCACAATAGCATAAGATACTAATATTCCTAGCTACGCTTGTAACGATTCCAACTTTATAAATTCATATAATGATCATTTAACCAATTGCCTTAAATATCTTAATTTTACTGATAACTATGAATACGACCTTGTTCAAATCTATAAAATAATTGCTGGCAGCGCTCAATTAGCTTTCAAGGAAACTTTAAAAAATAAAAAGCAATGTTTGTATTCAAAATCTTGGTGGACACCTGAATTAAGTCGTTCTAAAACTATTCTTTCAATTCATTTTAACAAATGGAGAGATTCTGGTTTTTTAAAAGATTTAAACTCCGTAACCTTCAATCGTTACCTAATGGCTCGTAAAAGCTTTCGCAAAGCCTTCAAGTTGGCTCAAAATAATAAAATTTGCGCACAGTATACTAAAATTGAGAAGTTAAAAAATATTAGACCAAAAAACTTTTGGAATGCTTTTAGAAGTTTAAACAAAGAAATAAATTCTAGATTATTTACCACAAATAATAAAAAAGACAAAGAATCCATTACTTCAGAATTTGCAAACCACTTCGAAAAAGTACTAAATACTTCAAAAATAATACATCGCAATGAAAATCATCGTAGATTTCCCCTGTGTACAAAACACGATGATGTTACAATAACTGAAGAAAATATAATTAGGGCTATTTCAAACCTAAAATCTAAAAAATCTCCTGACTCTTTCGGTATCTCAGCAGAACATTTGAAATACGCAAATTGTGATACTTTAACAAAATGGCTCATCAAATTTTTTAATTATTCCATTAATTATGGGTGGACACCATTATCAATGTCAAGGTCTATTATTATACCCCTTGTTAAATCGTATAAAAAATCTTTAGATAGCCCGAGCAATTATCGCGGTATTAGCATTATACCAATTTTTAAAAAGATTCTAGAATACCTAATTCTTATTCTATGTCCGGATATTAAAGATACTCACCCTCTACAATTTGGATTCAATGCTAACTGTTCAACGCTACATGCTGAATTTCTAATTAGCGAAACAATTAAACATTACAATAGCAACAACTCACCTGTATACCTATGCTATTTAAATGTAGAGAAAGCTTTTGATAGCTGCAACTGGGATATCCTATTTAATAAATTATATTTTGATAAAAAATTACCACTCTGTATAGTTAACACTATCTCTTCGTTATATAACAATAGTAGTGCAACAGTCTCATATCAAGGTTGTAAATCAAACTCCTTTCTTATAAAGCAAGGAGTAAGACAAGGATTGATTCTTTCACCTCACCTATATAATATTTACACTGAAAGTCTTCTTGAAACTATTACAAATCAAGATATTGTTGGCACATCTATATATGGTAACTTCACTGGTGTGGTGGCATATGCGGATGATATCATACTTTTAAGCTCTACTCTCTCTGGTCTTAAAAAGCTTATAAAAACATGCAATATTTATAGTAATTTAAATTGTATTAAAATAAATGCCGAAAAAACTGAATTCTTGATTTCAGGTAAAGCACAAATACAAACCAATACGATAACGATTTCTAGTAATAAAATAAATCTTCAGATTAAACTTAGACACCTGGGATTCGCATGGGATAATAAACATTCAACTTTTGCTTCACTCAATAATGCAAATGTTGATGAAAAAATTTCAAACTTTAGGGCTATAGTTCAAACTCTTATTCAATCTGGAATCCGGTTTGCCCACCAAAGTTCTATTTCCTATATATATAAATTATTGGCCTTCCCTACCTTAACTTATGGTATGGAGATATGTGAAAATAATTCTGTTTTGATGAAAAGCTAGATGTAATTGGAAGGAGTGCACTAAAATCGCTTTTAAATGTTTCCAAACACAGTAAGAACTATATAAATTCGCTATTTAAAATCCAGGAGATTTCAGAAAGTATTCACCGAAATAAATTAAACTTGTTTCTTCGTCTGCTTAATAATAAAACAACTCAGACATTATCTTTTCACAACTGAAACACCCCTTATTTAAACATTCGTTTGTTGGCGATATCCAGGACCTATGCCGTTTTCGGATGCTAAATTTTCAAAACTTAATTCAAAATAAAAAGAAGATAAAAATAGCACTTTCTAAAAGTGAAATTTACTCCGAAATTGAACAAAGTTTGAAATATGCAATAGAGCGCTGGAATGTGAAAGAACAAAGAGGAATTTTTAAACAAATTCTGGAAGAAAAAATTCTCAAGTGAAAATCACAAGAAATAACTTTCTTATTTTTCTTTTTTACCTTGTAACTTACATTGGGTGTTAAATAAATGAAATAATAATTTACTTTCAAAAAAAATATCAACGTTTACTTCCCCATTTGACGAGATTAAAGAAAAGCACGCCAAAAAAATTACTTTTGTTATCATTTTTTTGTTAAGTTTACTAAAAGGTTTAATACAGAGTTTTGTATCGGCGACACATTAATTTAATTATTTAACATAATAAATTTATTATAATAGTTAATTTAATTTAAATTTAAATTAAAATAAAATTTTTAAAATTAAATCAATTTTATAAACCCACTTAATAATTGAAAAAAAAGTGATTTAAAAACTACTAAGTTAGTAGCTTTTTAACTTTTTTGCTTTAAAAACATATAACTGATCAAATGGCATAATATAGTAAGTCAAAACATGACGTATTATCTCATGACAGCATATATATAATCATGTGAGCTTAAATAAGGATCGAAAAAAATCTTTGATTAAAATATACTTGACATGCAATCCATAACAATATTTTCTCTGGAAAGTATATAAAAGAGAATAGCTGTTTGTTCAGAAATTTTTGTTCATTTTTATTTTTTTTTTAATTTAAATTTAACACAAATTTAACATGATATATATAAAAAAAAAAAAAAAGGAGAAAAAAAAATAAATCAGTAAACGTTTTAAGTATAACAAAATTCAAAAAACTAACAAATCTAAACAAATAATGATTCTCTTTTACATATTTTCCAGACAAAATATAATATAACAATATATAATACAAAATATAATAACAAAATATATGAAATATAGCATTTATGATTTAATTAAAGATTCATTTTAAGATTTCACTTCATCACAAAATATCTATTTCAATAAAAATTATAATCCCATTTTAAAGATAAAATATTTGAAACGTTTAAAATAAGCTCAGCAGTATGTTGAATAAAACCATGGAATATAAACGCGATTATAACAATTTTAAATAAAAATTATGGTTAAGTAATATTTCAAATTTAAAAAATTATTATCAGTTAATAAACATTTTAAAAATATGGAACTCTCTTTTGTTATTGTTAATGGTATTTCATCATTGTGAAAATATGTTTCTCTAATAGCAAGAACGTGGTATCGTTCCACTTTTTTCATAATATTTTTCACACACAAGTTTTAAAAGGTCACTTAATGCTTTTTCTTGTATACTTTCATCAGAGTCACCGTCAACCACAATCCAAGGTATAAATGTGTGTGTTGGTGTTGCTTCGCCTGCTTTCCGCAGTAAGTTTTTACCTTCAAGTCCATTGTAGCATGCCGTTAGTTTTTTCCAGTCTATTTTCAAATATTCAGAGCACCTTTTTGCCCTTTTTTCTGTAGGGTTTTTTTCAAGACAATAAATAAACTTGATGGAAACGTCAGTTGGCGTTTGGTTGATAACGCATGCCTCTACAGTATTCAACAAACATTCTTGAGGACCATGTTGGCATTCAAATGAGATTGTTTCATTTTGACTTATGATAGTATGAGCGTTTCCGTAAGGATAAAATTTGAAGCTTACAATATCTTTATCCAGTACTTGATACGTCGGCCATAGTTGCTCTTCGATAAATTTGATTGAGTCTGGACATTTACTTTCAAAATAAATGTCAACGTTTACTTCCTCATTTGACGAGATTAAAGAAAAGCACGCCAAAAAAATTACTTTTGTTATCATTTTTTTAAGTTTACTAAAAGGTTTAATACATAGTTTTGTATCGGCGACACATTAAGTTAATTATTTAACATAATAAATTTATTATAATAGTTAATTTAATTTAAATTCAAATTAAATTAAAATTTTTAAAATTATATCAATTTTATAAACCCACTTAAACAAATATTTAAAAAAAAGTGATTTAAAAACTAACTAAGTTAGTAGCTTTTTAACTTTTTTGCTTGAAAAACATATAACTGATCAAATGGCATAATATAGTAAGTCAAAACATGACGTATTATCTCATGACAGCATATATATAATCATGTGAGCTTAAATAAGGATCGTCTATAAAGTACGCATTGGTAGACTTATTTAAAAAATAGAAGTAGGAGATCATTTACTCTCTTGCGCGGTGATTTTCACTGGACTTAAACGGATATTTTGATTTTTGGTTTAATTAAAGACTCTGCGAGGGAAAACTTTTGATCTTTTCTGTTTTGTCTGTTGGTTAAATTTAGCGTTGTGTAATTTACGGACGATCCCTTATTTAAAATATGTCAAAGTTATGAACTCTGCATTAAAAATTCGTAAACAAACAACAAAAGCTTTGATGAGAGGTAATTTTCTTTTTAAACTTTGAACTGAATTATTCCTTTTTTAACATCAAAGTAAAATATTTTCTTTAACGCTTAAAACAATAGTTAAATTAATGTTTTTGTTTCTTTGTGAAAGCGCAATAAATCATTCATTCAATTGGGTGGAGGGGGAGATGTTTATAATATTAAATAATACAAAATTACCAAAAATAAAAAGCGTCATAGTTTTTTAAATACTAAAAACTTAAAAGTTTTCGAACATCAGCCTTCTGTAACCAAAGTAAGAGGTTCTTTGAAATAACCTCTTACTTTAAATCCTGCTACATTTAAAATAATGAAATGATTTTAATTGTAGCAGGATTGATTAAAAGCAACTTCACATTAATTACTGTTTGTAAATAATTTGAAGTCAGGGTTGGTTGAGCTTTTGCAAAAATTTAGCTTTTGTTGACTCGCTAAACTTCCTCAACCAGCACAACTCCGTAAAAGTTACGCATGGTTTCTGTCGCATGTTTAAGACACCTAAAAATAAATAGCATAGCATGTGTTATTCTAAAATATGTTTCCAATTTTTTCAAATTAAATCTTACCCGTATTCCTATTGAATTGTTAAGTTTTTTGTTCATGGTTTTACTGTTACGGAAACTTATCATAACATTATGCTAAGTTTTATGAAATGAATGTGAAACTAGTAGTAAAAGCACAAGAAATATTAAATTTGACATTGAAACCTCATAAAACACGTTATACTCCATCGTGACGAACACTTTTCTATATGGGTTTTAATTTCCACAGTGAAACTAGATATGCCGGCTGGGTCACATAAAATGTTACCTTTAAAGAAAAGTACTGAGTGTTAATTTTTTTTTATAATTTTAACATGACAACAATACAGTATCTAAAATTTTTTTTGAAGTGTTTGTTACTGATAAGTTCAAACTTTTGGTTGTACAATAATTTGTTTTTATATATTATATACGTAATACAGATTTTCGTTATAATAGTTTTTTGTGTAAAATAAAGTATAAAGTAAATAATAACAACAATATCTATTGTTGTTATTATATAGATAAATGTCTATATAGATAGACAGTTCCGTCACTAGACAGTTCCGTCACTAGACAGTTCCGTCAGTAGATACCTATTCAATTTACTAATTCGTCTCTTTTTTTTAATTTAATTTTTAACACTTTTAACAACTAATAAAATTAAATCCTTCAAAAATTACATTTTAGATATTATTTACATCTAAATTGATTAAAATGTACTTTTAAATGACAAAATTAAATATAAAAAGTTAAAAATTTTTTTGGTTTAGAAATGGTCCTAGAAACCCCAAAATATTATCATTTTGTTGCGGTGAAAAAAATTTCAAAAAAAAAATTGTGCTATTAACTTCCAATTTGATAAAGTTACTTATAATATAACAAAGAAAATCCTGTACCAAAATCAAAGAAATATATAGAACAGACTTTTTTTGATAAGAAAAACACATAAAGATAAATAGAATAAGGTGTTTTGACCATATTTGAACTTTAAAATCTTCGTATCGGATTATCATATTGTTCGTTTTGTTGTAATGGATGTGGGGGACATCGATTACAACAAAACGAACAACTCCTGAAAATTTTGTCGACATCGATTAATAAAACCTTTAGATATTCACCGCAAAGTCATCAATTTCAGAGAATGAAAAAAACACATTTAAACAAAAAATCACGTAAGAATTTTTTAATAAAAGCGTTGTGGAGTAAAAGTAAAGCAAATTAAAAAAAAAATTTTTTAAAAAAGATGACATTAACAGACAGTAAAATATTTTTCAAAGATTTTATTAAAAAGTAAAAAGTCTCAAATTTTGATTTGTAATTTAGTTTCAATTAAAAACTCATATCGATTTTACATCAATAGTTGTTACTAGTAAATATATATCAAGTATATGTAAACTAAAATTACTATACACCTTAAAAGATGTCCTTATTACTGTGTGCTCATTATAATTTTATTTTCAGAATATAAACTTATTTTCAGAACTTCTTCCCTGCTTCTAGAACTTCTTCCCTGCCGACATTCATACTAGCTTTAGCTATATAACTGCATCTGTTATAATTTCTTTGTTTAACAAATTTAAGAAATTATTTATGATATCAGACATGTTCATATAACCACAAAAAAGTTTCTTAAAAATCTTATAAATAAACTCATAAACATCATAAAAATAAGTAAATATCAAGAGCTCAATGCTGCTAAGTTGCTTATAGTTTTGGTAGAATAAAACTTCTGCTAACAGTGGCAAGATGCAAACGAAAGTATGAGACAGTGTTATAAACCACATTGTCTTGAGCTTTATAAAAATTTATAATTTAAAAGTTACATGGCAGCTATAATTTCATCTCATGTGTACTGACACATAAATATTTAGCAGCCGTTTGTAACGTTGAACTAATCATAATTAGCAGAACTGTTATTTTTATTTACAAAATAATTATTTACAATTTTTACAGAACATGTTCATGTTTGTTGATTAATTTTGGGTTCCTCAGAAGAATTTTAGTGTTTTACAATCCCTTATTTATTTTTCTTTTGTCGTTTTTCCCATTACTTTAAATATTATTTAATCAAAGTGATAGAACAAATGTGGATATGAAAATGATGATATGAAAACCCATGTAGCCAAATGGACCAAAAGCATCAATCAATAAACAAAAATTAGTTTTAGAGTTACAATCACCGCATCTGGTATTAAATAAATATTAAAAATTTTTACTATATTTATGATATAGATTCTTTTTTAACAACAGAATAAACAAAACGTTGCTACGAAAAAAGCTACTAATAGTTAGCTATTTTTTCTAATTACTCGAAATTCGTAATTTAGGATAACTATATTACTTAAAAAATTTATTACTGAAAAAATGAAACTTTTGGTTTTTAATAGTTCTCGGATTATTAACCTATTTCCTTTTTTTAGTAGAAGTGCGAAACTTGGTGCGTGTTTGGGCTACTCATAAGTAAAAAAGTTTAACTTGCCATAGAGGCAAGTTAAACTTTTTTTAGCATACCCATATTAAGTACCTTACACCTTAAAAAGTACCTCTTTATAACAAAAATGTTTTTTAAAACTTTAGAAAAGTATTAGAGTGGTTATTATACTTGAGACATTTATTTTATGAATTTAAATTTTTTGTTAAGTTTTATTTTTTGAAATAAAATAAATAGATAAATTATCAATATAGTTTTATTAAAAAGTATATAGATTGTAAAATATAATTTTTGCGCTTTTATAAAATCAAATTACTTTATTAGTAGTAATTATATTCTCAAATTTATTATTATATATAAATGTGTTAAAGTATTGTTTAACGGGTTATGCATAAGTCTTCGAACTTTTTTTGAAACTGATTTAAATGAGAGTAATTTTTCAACCTTCATCTTCTTGTTTATTTTGAAGATCAAACATTAATGTATTTAAATCACTTTTAATTTTTATCTAGACTTCTATACAAAATTTTAATGCTCTATGAAAATCGTTCAAGTGATAAAAAGAAATTCACATATAAACATTTTAAAAATGAAGGAATACTATATTTAGTATTCTTGCAAGGTATGAGAAGTATAATGTGTGTATAATGATTTGGTTAGATCAGGTTGTCCTCCAAAAATAGATAAAAAAAAGTCAAACGATTGACTAAAATGCTAAATAATTCAAATGGTATTAGTCAAAAGTATTTAGCTTCATATTTTAAGGTGAACCAAAGCACAATTTCAAGAACTATTTATTTCAAAACAGATATTAAATGCTACAAAAAACAAAAAGCACCTTTGTATGAAAAAGATCAACAACAGAGAGCAGCAACACCATCGAGAAGATTAGTTAATAAAGTATTCCATGAAAAAGATATAATCATAGATGACGAAAAATATTTTAACCTATCAAACTCAAATATACCTGGAAATTATATATATTAAACAAATAATAAATTGTTAGCCCCTGGTAATGTAAAATACAAGTTGAAAATAAAATTCGAAGAAAAGGTATTGGTTTGGATTTGCATTTCTTCAAATGGATTTTGTGAACCTTATATACATAGATCAAAGAATTTAATAACATCCAATATATATGTGAAAGAATGTATGAAGAAAAAACTTATATCATTTGTTAGAGAACATCATAAAGATAATATCTTTGTGTTTTGGACAGATCTTGCAACTGCTCATTATGCTAATAAAACAGAAAATTGGTTTATTGACATTTCCATAGAATTTGTACAAAAATGCACTAATCCACCAAATGTTTCACAGGCTAGACTAATTGAAACATTTTGGGCTATTTTAAGTCAGATGGTATACAGTGATGGTTGGAGAGCACGTAGCATATATCAACTAGTTCGAAGAATAAAGAGCAAATTAAATGAAATAAAAGAAAATGATCCAGATCTGTTACAAAGACTAATGATGAGTGTTAAAACAAAACTTAGAAAAATCGCTGGTAGAGATATCTATTCAATATGTTAAATGTATTAATAAAAACTAGAATGAATGTTCTTTATTACCATATAGTTTCATTTTTTTTATCTAACTTACAATATTTTTTTACGACTCTATAAAAAAAGTTCGTAGACTTATGCATAACCTGTTATATGTAAAGTATCTAGAATAATTTAAATTTTGATTTAAACAAATTAAATTAAAAACTTAAAAATCTGAAATAAATAATATTGACAATCAAAGAAATAGCTACCAACGCTTTTAAAGCGGCAGTAGATATAAAGGATTTAAAAGATACTCTCATGAGAAGTTTATAGAGATGAAAAATAGAAGAATATATTTATAGAAATAAAGAATAAAATCCTGAGTAAGAAATCGACGAGCACAATAAAGAGATGTAATCTTAGCAGAAGCTAATTTTGTAATCAATTTGATAAATGGTTCTCTACAAGATCAGAGTTAAGAGTAAATCCTAGAAGGTGATGAGTAGATGATTCATTGAGTACATTACTGTTCATAAATATAGGAAGACAGTTGCGATAACGATTAAATAACAAAAATTGAGTTTTATCTAGGTTAAGGTTCACCAGCCACAGAGAGCCCCATGCTGTACATAAAAGAAACCCTTTTCAAGCTCAAATGTTCCTCCAAGCGTTGGTTTCTTATCAAGACAAAAATAAATAGTAGTATCATCAACAAACAATACCATTTTAGCTGTGAGAGTTTTTGGGAGATCCTTAATATAAGTTAAAGTAAATTATAAATATAGGGCCAAGAATAGAACCTTGAGGATCCCCTGAAGTTACAGGAAATGAAAAAGAGAGCTGTTTATCGAGGACAATTTTTATACGACGATTGGTAAGATAGGATTCAATAGTTTTAAAGGTGTTACTAGATACACCGTAAGAAGAGAGCTTAAAAAGAAGAGCAGCATGCCAAACTTTATCAAAGACTTTAGAAATGTCGAGAGCGATTGTCTTAGTCTCTCCACATCTATCTAATGCACGGTAATACCTATCGGTTATTATCGTTAACAAATCAGCAGTAGAACAAGAAATACATCGTGTATTATAATACAAGTAATACATCGAACTACAAGTTAATAAGAAATACAAGTGATACATTGAACCGCATGTAAAACTGTTACTAAAACGAAAAAAAAGGAAATGTACTAAGAAAACAGAGCACTATTTCATTGCCAGAAATAGCTAATAGCAACATTACTACTGATACTGACGATATATACTATTGTTGAATAACTATATTTAAACGGTTTTTGTTTTAAAGTCGAAGGTTTAATGCTAGTCTTTGAAAATTGTGCTTAAACAATATGTCGTCGATCCAGAAAGTTTTTCTATCGAAATAGTACTAAAGTGTCTTAACCACATTAAAGAATGAAAAGCAACCAGTTACGAAGCCTTACATCCATATGTCTCCAGTAAATGTGGTTGTACCATTGCCAAACCTCTTATGCTAATCTACAAGTGCATCTTTGTAACTTCGTGTAGTTCCGAACTTGTGGAAACATTTGAATGTAATGCCTATTTTCAAGAAGCAGAGTAATTTTAGTACATCAAACTACCGGCCTATCTCACTCACATCCATTTTATGCAAAATGATGGAAAGTATTTTCAAATAAACATAATGGAACACTGCGTTGATAATTGTCTAATTACTCCAAAGCAGCATAGCTTTGTTCATTGTAAAGGTTGCATCTCAAACCTGTTAGAAACTCTGGACATCATGACTAGGGTTAAAAATTTCGAGGAAATCTTACGTAAATTTTCCGCTCAATATTCCAGGAAATTTTTTAAAATTTTGTTATTACAATAAACTTATATAGTAATTTATTTCTTTATTTCAAAAATAGGCAATTTATCATCGCAGTAATTAGGTGTTCTTTAATTATTTCAACCAAAAATGTAATATAATGAAAACCCACAAGTGAAAAATACAAATATTTTAAGGAAATTTTTGGTATAAGTTCATCAGTTTGCGCATTTTTTATAAAACAGCAATAAAACGCTCAAGTTCACAATACAAAAAAAAAAAAATAATAAATAAATAAAACGCTCAAGTACTTTTACGTATACTATTTTTATGGTTAAAGAAAACAAAAAGTAGATGTTTTCCGAGTTAGCCTCTATTTTGAGCTTGTACATAACTTATTTCTTACTTTTACTTTTTTTAACTACGATGTAAAATATTCGCAAAATACAAAGAAAATATTTTTTAGATTAACAAGTTTTATTGTGTATTATTTTTGTAGAGTGTTTTAATTAAAACACTCTATAAAAATAACACACAATAAAATTTCTTAATATAAAAAAGATTTTATTCAATGTATTTTGTAAATATTTTACATCAAAAAACCTATATAGATTTTTGATTCTATCATCTACCTTGGTCTTAAGAGCTTTTTAAAAAGTTTTTAAAAATTCTAGACCTGGTTACAACAAAAACAATATGATGTAATAACAAAAAATGTTAGCAAGGAAGTTATTTTAAATAAGAAATTCTTTCTGTTTCATTAAAAAATATATTTGTTAATTATTTTTTGTTTTTTTAGTTTTAATAAATTTAAAATAAAATGAGATATATAGACCTGTAATTATAATAAATAATAAGAATCAAACTTAATAATTTTTTTTTTTTTTTTTTTTTTTAATAAAACAATAAATTATTTACAATTTTGTAAAATTTTATTATATCAGGTTAAAATAAAGTGTCATAAAACAAACATACTAGACTTAATAGGAGTAAATAATGCCAATAGAGTCAAATGGATTAAACATAGAGCTCCTTTAACAAGAAATGTTAAAGGAGTTCTATGGGCTCTATATATAAAGGTAACAGAAATAAAGGTCATCACGTAATAACATGGCAATACATTATAAGTGAAAAATTTGTAAGCAAGAATAACATCTTTGAAAAAAAAATTTAAATTGGGAAATTATCTTGAGATATCAAACTATATACACTTGACAGATTCGAATACTCTTTTCTTGAACAAAAATATAAACGATTGTTGTAAAATTTTCAATTACCATTACCAAACAGCTTGTATAAAATTTATTCCATTAGTAAAAACTAATCGTAATAACAAAAAAATGTTTCTTAACAAAGACATTATAAATGATATCAAAAAGAAGAATAAACTCTGGTCTATCAATAGATTTTCTTTATGGACGATAAGTTTAAAAAAATTATAATATAATAAAGCAAAAAGAGAAGTATATAAACAAGTTAAAAAAGCTACAATAGAGTACAAAAAAAACATTGCTAAAAAAGCAAAATCAGATCCAAAACTGCTGCATAATTATGTCAACAAAAAACAAAAACTTAAAAATTATTTAACATCATTTGAAGATTCTAATTCGTGCATCATTACGAACCAAAAGCAGATCGCTGATATATTGAATAAATATTTTCAATCAGTATTTATAGGAGATAAAGATGATATTTTACCAAAATTTAAAAAAAAGTGTTTAAATTCACTTCAGTTTATTAGCATTACCTCAACTGATGTTATTAATATGATAAATGCTATAAACCCAAAAGCGGTTGGACCAGATGGAATTCATCCTTTTGTATTAAAAAAATTTGTAAATGCTTTTTCTGATCCATTGACTTTATTATTTACCAAATAAACTTATGAAGGTTTTGTACCTATTTCACGGAAGACAGCAAACATAACGCCGCTGTTTAAAAATAGCAGTAGAAATAAAGTTTCAAATTATAGGCCAGTTTCCTTCACTTCAAATCTTCGTAAAACTTTAGAACGTTTAATATCTGACTAACTCTTACATTATTTAAAGATTAACTATTTATTATTTTCTAATCAGCATGGTTTTATATAAGGCAAAAGTTGCACAACTAATCTCCTAGAGTACATGGATATAGTAACAACAGGTGTTGCAAATGGTAAATCGTTTGATATCCTTTTTTCTGATTTCAAGAAAGCCTTTGGCAAAGTTTCACATAGGAGATTAGCACTAAAACTTGAAGCATATGGCATTACATCTACGTCATTGAAGTGGATAATTACTTTTTTAACTGATAGGAAGCAACTAGTTGTACTTGGAGAAAGTGTATCATCATGGGTAGACATAGTAAGCGGTGTACTACAAGGTTCTGTGCTTGGTCTAATTTTATTTTTAATATACATCAATGATCTTCCAAGTCAACTTACAAACCTTATATACCTTTTGTTTTTATATGCAGATAATAGTAAAGTAATAGCTGAAGTTAATAATGAAACGGATGCACATGCTTTACAAAGTGACATTTCTATGTTAGAAAAATGAGTAATAAACTGGAAAATACAATTCAATTTTGAAAAATGTAAAATCATGCATATTGGTGACAATAATAAAAATTATAAATATTTCATGACTAACATTAATATAAAGCAAGAATTAACTACAACTAAATTGGAAAAAGATCTAGGCATATTAATCTCGAATGACTTAAAATGGGAACCACAAATCAAAATTGCATCATCAATTGCAAACTATAAATTTGGTATAATATACAAATCATTTAAGTAAAAAAATAGTAAACTAATAAAATTGTTGTATTGTAGTTATATACGGCCGCATTTAGAACTTGAAATACAGGTATGGAGTCCTTATCTTGAAAAAGATATAAATATATTAGAAAAAAATTCAAAAACGAGAAACGAAACCTGTACATGAGCTACGTCATCTATCATACAGTGAAAGACTAGAAAAAATGAAATTAACATCTTTAAAACAACGAAGAATACGAGAAGATCTCATACAAATGTACAAATGGTATTATGATATAAAAATAACTTGGAAAATACGCCCTCGACATTCGTACTCTTTAAATTCTTCTGGTCCGTGTTCAAACATTCGATGTAATAAAAATCATTTATTCACCGATAAGAAATATTTAAATCGAAATCGTGAAGGTTTTTTTACAAATCGCATAGTCAAGTTCTGGAACAATTTACCAATTGAAACAGTGGAAGTTAAAAATCTCAACTTATTTAAGGTGGTAAAAAAAAATTTTTTGATTTTTTTTTTTTAATATTATGAAAGATTGACCCTTTAGGTTGATTTTTTAAAGAAACTTTAGACATTCTTGTTTAAATATATAGCTTTATTTTGACCTACTTGAACCCTACTATTATATAAAACTATTATATAAATAATTTTTAACTTTGTTTGAAAGTGGTTTTTAACAGCGATTTTGAGATGAAAGCATAAAATTATCAAGAAAGAATTTTTTTTGCTTTTAAAAAGTAAGAATATTTGTTTATAACATATATATATATATATATATATATGTATATGTATATATATATATATATATATATATATATATATATATATATATATATATATATATATATATATATATATATATATATATATATATATATATATACAGAGGGTTACAAAAGTGTTCGTACAGTGAATCCTTCAATAAATGTAGTTATTTTTCATACATTTTTTCAAGTTATTTTGGTGAAATTATGTACAAAATTTATTTTATAGATCAAAATTAATGCAACA
Source organism: Hydra vulgaris (assembly GCF_022113875.1). Taxonomy (NCBI): domain Eukaryota; kingdom Metazoa; phylum Cnidaria; class Hydrozoa; order Anthoathecata; family Hydridae; genus Hydra; species Hydra vulgaris. Next base: position 13,186,100 of record NC_061157.1, on the reverse strand, counting down.
TGAAAAGAAAAATAATATATTTTCAGAAAATCCCTTTAAAAAACCTAGATACAAGAAAAAGGTCTTGTTTAAAATGTTACTAAAGTCTTCGTACAATATAAAAATCTTTCAGAAAAACCAAAAAAGTGTCAAGAAAGGTATCAGAAAATCAAATTTCAATAACGAGTTGCTTTTCCTTTGCTTTTTATAACAGCTCTCAATCGATCTGGCATAGAATGAACCAGTTTTTTTGTGATTTCTTGACTTAAACAATTCCAAGCACTCTATAAAGCAACTTTCATCTGTGTGTGAACACAGATGAAAGTTGTTAGTGAACTGAATTTTACGCAGTTTGATTTCCAATTCTGACCATAAATGTTCAATTGGGTTGAGATCTGGACTTTGAGCTGGTGTTTTTATTACTCCAGGACAGTTGTAGAGCATCCAGAGCCGTGTATCAAAAGCAGAATGGTTTGGATCATTGTCCTGGTAGTACTTATATACACCAGTCAGCCCCAATTTTTCAGCACTTTGGTTTAAGTTTTGTTTTAGGACATCAATATAAACACGAGCGTTCATGGTAGTCTCTATAAAATGTAATTTACCAACCCTAGACGCTGCCATACAGCCCCAAACCATCACACCGCCCCCACCATGTTTGACTGTTGCTACCATATTTCGCTCTTCTAATTCTGTATTAGGTCTTCTCCAAACATTGACACGTCCATCTGATCCAAACAAATTAAATTTGCTCTCATCAGCAAAAATTACAATCTCCCAGAACTTTTTAGGCATCGAAACATACTTTTTAGCAAATTCTAAACGTGCTTTTCTATTCTTCTTAGAAATGAAGGGTTTTTTTCTCGCTACTCTTCTATGAAAAATTTGTTTTTTTAAGCATCGTCTCACTGTTTGCACACTTACAGATTGTCCTAGATCAAGTTCTAAATCCTTAGTCAATTTAGGAGCGCTCAGCTTAGGCTGCATCTTGATTTTTCGTACCAACCAATTCTCAGTTCGTTCCGAAAGGATTTTTGGGCGGCCAGTTCTTGGTTTATTTTGAACAGAACCCTCACTAGAAAACTTTTTTATAATAGACTGAACCGTAGGTTTTAAAATACAATGCATTTCTCTTATCTGTGACAGTGATTTCCCATTTTGATGGTGAGAAATAATAAGATTTTGCATTACTTCTGGCAACTCGTTTCTAGTAGGCTTCATTTTCAAAATTACCAATTTTTTATTGCACAAAATATCCTATTTGACAATGTTATTTACGCTAAAAACAAAAACATAGAAAATTTAAAGCTAATGTAAACATAAACAACAGATAAAGGGGTTGTACGAAGACTTTTGTAACATATCAAAAAACTGATTTTTCATCTTTAACAATTTTTTGAAATAATTTTTTCTAACTTAAGTATTATTTCTTATGTTATAAACTAAATAAAGATAGTTAAAGCGATTTCATCAAGAATTTTTACTAATAAATACGTTTAAGTGTTTTAAATATGATGATAAGTATAAAATATTTCACTGTACGAACACTTTTGTAACCCTCTGTATATATATATATATATATATATATATATATATATATATATATATATATATATATATATATATATATATATATATATATATATATATATATATATATATATATATATATATATATATATATATATATATATATATATATATATATATATATATATATATATATATATATATATATATATATATATATATAGAAAATTTAACGTATTTACATCATGCAAAGATACAACACGTTTTAATATATAATAAGTTGAAGATTAAATAAATACATTTCACATACATTTTAAAATAGAATATTTTATATATTGAAAATTTTAGAATGTTGCCCATAGAGAAAATGAATTTTTTCAACTTTATTTTAAAAACAGAAAGAGTAATAGAAGGATCAAAATTTGGTAATACTATTTTATTCCAAAGATTGGGTGCACGATATGCAATACAAAATGGATTGAACTTAGTTCTACAAAAAGGTTCATTTAAAAAACTATTATTTCTTAATGTGTATTTATTTATTGGTTTTAAAGAAAAAAGGTCGTTAAAAACAAATAAAGATAAATCGTTTTTTCATATAAAAGTAAAACATAAGACATTAAATATGTTCAGTTTATAAACATCTAGAACCTTCATATAATGTGAAAAGCGATCCGCATAATTAACAACGCGGATTGCATGTTTCTGACGGCGATAAAGATGTTTACTTTTATCCGTATTTCCCCAGGCGATGATTGCATAATTTATATAATTATGTATAAATGAATAATAGAGTTGAGATAAGTTTTTTTTGTTTAGATAATTTCGTGCTTTGTATAAAATCCCAATATTTTTGGAAATTATATGATCAATATGTTTTCTCCAAGTAATATTCTTATCAAGGTAAATACCTAAGAATTTTATAACAGTATCTCTTTTTATTATCGTTTCATCAATATAAATTTGAGGCATATTACTTGGTGAAAAACGTTTTTTTGCGCAGGAGTGAAAGATAATCCATTTTGTTTTGTTAATATTTAAAGTTAATTCATTAGCTTTGAACCAATTCTAAATGTGATTTAGTTCTTTGTTTTTAGTTGAAAAGAGTTCATAAATATCAGTATGGGATAAGAAAAGATTAGTATCATCAGCAAACATTATACTTTTCAATTTGGAAGCTTTGTTTAAGTCGTTTTCATAGGTTAAAAAATAGTAATGGTCCGAGAATAGAATCTTGTGGACCACCACAGGTTATGCTCAGTGGTTCACCTTGCCGACCATCATTACTATAAACAAGTTGTTTTCGATTTGTTAAATAGCTTTCAAACCATTGTAAGATTCTATTGCTTAAACCATAATGTTTAATTTTTTGGATTAAAATGCGATGATCGACCGTATCAAAAGCTTTTATTAGGTCAATAAAAACACCTAGTGTATATTAGGATTTTTCAAAAGATTTCAGAGATGTTATGCATAAATTGTATAATGGCATGTTCAGTTGAACTCCCTTTTCTGAAACCATACTGATTGTTATGAAGTAAGTTGTTTTAATTAAAATAATTGTATACCCTATAAAAAGCCCCTTAGTTATAAGCAAACGTTTTTAAATTTTTTTTTTAATTTGCACATTTTTCACACATCAAAAATTTAATATCAAAATTACACATTGCTATAACATATTGGAATGTCACAAGTTTAACATCAAAAGTTGTCAAAATAAGTTTTCTAATGTTATTTTGTAATAAAAATATGAAGCAAAATCGTTTAATTAAATTTAATTTTTAATTTTAACGTTTAATTTTTTTTTTTTAATTCACAACTTTGATAAAAATAAGTTAAAGAGTAAAAGTTATTTTTAGCTAAAAAATTTATTTAAAGACTCTTAATAAAGACTCTTAATAAAGGCGAACTGGCTAAGTACGCATGGCGTAAGTGTGAACTGACATAAGTGCGAAGCAGTTACGAAAACTGGCACAAGTGTGAACTGGCATAAAGAACTTGCAAACATTGGTGTACGTGCGAATTGACATTAGTGCATACTATCATCACTGCGAATTAGTGGCAAAAACGAGTGCAAACTGGCATAAGTACAAAGCATAGTTATTAAAAGAGTTCTAGTGACAAGATTTTTAGGTGTATATAGCGATAAAAATCTTACATGGAAACGCCACATTGCTAACTCCAGTAAAATTTCAAAGAGTACAGGCATTTTATACAAAATAAGAAACTTCTTAATAAACATACCTTTATGCAATTATATTATTGATTAATTCATTGCCATATTAACTAATCAAACATTGCTTGGGGTAGCACTTTTAAAAGTAAACCTAAACCTCTCTATCGGCAACAGAAGCATGTAGCACGCCTTATAAATTTCAAGAACCGTTTTGCTCACGCCAAACCTCTTTTATATGATATGAAAGCACTCAATATATTTGAGTTAAAAGTTTTTAATATTCTTTGTTTTATTTATAAATGCAAGACCCACCTATCAACCGTTTCATTTCGTAACTTGTGTTTACAAAGAGATAGAAATAAATATATTTTAAGGAACGATAACTTAATTCGACAACCATTTTTTCAAACTAATTTTGAAAATTTTTTATTTCATTTCGCGGACCATTTTTATGGAATAGTATAGTTTTAAATACTTTTAAAGATTTTTCTCTAGAATGTAATTTTGATTCTTTTAAACAAAACCTTAAAAAACTTATTTTTTCATCTGAAAATATACTAATCTACTTTTAAATTTTTGAAAATCCTTTATCTATATTAGTATATGTATATATTTAATGTATATTCTTTTTTATATATTATTGGTATTTTTTTTTTTTATCAACAAGCAATTTGTTAACATGTTTAATTTTAGTAAATTCTTTAACATGTTTTAGTTTTAAAGTTTTAGAACTCTTCTATTGTAATATTGAATGTCTATTTTTATTTTAATTTATAATATTATATTACAAACTTTATATACTTTTTTAATTAAACTTAATTTTGTAATAAAAAGATATTAAACAAAAATAAATAAATAACAAGAATATAATAGTAATAATAAAAAAATAATATAATAAAATAATTAAAAAAAAAGTTAAAAAATAAAAGAAAAAAAAAAAAATATATATATATATATATATAGGAAAAATAAAATAAAAAAGAATGGACGTATGCGTATCTGCTAATATATGTATGTAGGCTGCGTTTGAAGGTGGCTTGGCGTTTTTGTCGTCATGAGCGTTAACGGAAATTCGGTAATTTTGCTTAAGACACAGCGATAACCATCGCTATCTAGGTCTTTTTGGACAACGTTTTGAACAATCTGGAAATGTACTATATTCAGTCTGGAGATTAAATATATTGATTATATTCAGTGAAATATAGAGAATAATATATAGCGATTAATAAGATTCAGTGATTATTACTAGACATAACTAGATTCAGTGAGAGCAAGAGATTTATCTAGAAAACTGTGGACATTATTGTTCGCATGATTCAGCTGTTCGGAAGACACAACAATTAGATTGATGAAAGCCGCAAACACCATACCAAAGGGAAAAGACCATAAAAAATTAAAATAAAAAACGTTCTAATTTCTTCAATAGCGGTTTCTCTGTGACAAGACCTGATGGCCTTCTTTGAGCATCCGCGTTCTTTATATTTGTTTTTATACTTTAATTTCTTAACGTATCTTCACTTGTTAACTTTTCGTTTTTTATAAATTTTGTATCTGTATCATAAATATTGTAATAAAAAACAAAAAAACAAAAAAAAAAAAAAACAAAAAAAAAAGCAATGGCATAAGTGCAAATCGGCACAAATGCAAACTGACATAAGTGCGCAAAAAGAATTTGTTTACATCGGCTTAAATGAAAATCTTAAAACCCTTTTATTTTTTCATTAGATTTAACTTTCCAATCATTTATTTTTGTCTTTTCGTTTAAAAAAAAAATGCATTTACTATTACAAAGAGAGATGTCACTAATAGTGTTTTTGTGAACCAAATATTCGGCTGCCGAGTATTCGTTCTTATTTTGAGTGTTCTGACCTGGTTCATTGAATCGCATAACGTGGGTATACTGGCAAACAACGTTAAGTCAAAAATCGGCAGTTTTGACTTAATAATGCAGTATTGTAAAGTTTACAACGCTCTACAAACTTAAAAAATACAAGTAGAAGAAAACTTCCCCCACCAGTTTATCAATTTCTCCTTAGGCGGCCGCCTAATATGCCGTATCCTAGATCCGCCCCTGAAGTTTAGGTTTTATAATACAGTTAGGCTATTTCACTATTATAATAAAGTTTATTTTTTATTTTAAAAATGTTAATACCGTAAAATTTTGTTTTTTCGATTAAAAATGCATTAAGGTGGTAGGCTGCTAAAAAAGTTAGAAAAAAACGATTTTTCAAAAGTGGTATTGTTTTAAACAGTGACTGATGTAGAGTCTGAAAATATAATGATCTTTGTATGAGAAAAAAAGTTTAGAACTTATAAAAGTGATTTATGTAGGGTAATTTTGGGTATATAATCATAGGGTAGTTTTGTTTCCCCTAGCAACGCTCATAGCAACCGCTAGTTAAGGTTAGTAATAAAAAAAAAAAAAAAAAAAAACAAAGAAAAAATCTTAAAGCAACTAGGAAAGGATTTGATAAAAAATACAAAAATTAAGAAGAGCAGTATATAAAAAAGGGGGATTTTAATAAGTTTGTATATTCAATATTTTTAATTTTCTATGCTTTTTTCTCTGTTTTATTCTTCTATTTTTCTGGCAAAGATTGCAGGAGCTGTAATTGTCCAATTGACTTAAAATTTTGTACAGAGATTCATTATAATAAGCTTTATGTCCTGAGATAAAAAAAATTTAGAATAAAAACTTTTAAAACAACAAACTTTTTGTTCTTAATATCAGAAATTCGATTATTAATTGGGCGCTTTGAAAAATCTAACGATGTTTAAAATAAAGAAATTTTCAACAAAAAATTTTATCTCAGGACATTTATTTACATAAAACAAATAAAAATACAAAAAATTAGAACTTAATAAATTATACTTTTTGAGATATCTTTGCCAATATTTTAGCCTGTTTTTGGAATAAAATCACCTGTTTTTGCCCAAAATATATATGAAAAAAAAAAAAAATTAAAAAATAATGAATTTTTTAATGTATTTATCATGTTCGAAGTAAAAAAATTTATTGAAATATTGTAAAATACAAAAATAATTTTTTTAGCAGTCTACCACTTTAACGCGTATCACCGAATTGCTGTATTACATTTTAAAAATGATATGTTAAAAATTGTATTTATCATACATATTCAGAGCTGTGGTTAGCGCGTTTGATTCAGAAACTAGAGATCGATGGTTCAACGCCACTTCTGGGCAAGTTTAATAACATTGGTAAGGAAGGAGGTTTGAGCATACCCTCAAAAGCTCTTCCACGGTGCTCTGTAATAAGACCGTAAGGATTTCTTTGGGCTCCTAAAATAATTAATATGAATATATATATACATATATATATATAATTTTTATTTGTCATAAGTACATGACATTTGTTTAAATATAAGTCTTATAATATAAGTTATATGGGGCATTTGATACTCCTATCAATGAGCCCCGCATAGTCAATGATCAATGTGCCCCATTAGGTACAGTTGATATGTTAATAGCAACAACTTCTGAAAATATTTTAACCAATTCAAAAAACTAAATTTATTATACACATGAGTTTACAATAAAATTATTGTAAAGTCATACGGAAATCTAATTAAAAATTTATTTGAATTTGTTTACTACTTTCAAAAAATCACTTTCCCTGATGAAAAACTGTATTTTCTATTTTCTTAACGCAGAAGTTAATCTCATTAAAAATATTACGATTAAACAATAAAGGGTAGTATAATGGTTAACTAAATTGCAATCTCTGTCAAAACAAGACAAAAATAAACGAGTAAAAAATAAAAGATCATACTGCCCCGATGATCAACCCACCCCTATCTCCCCTACTTTATTCACTAAATTTTACATGAGAACCAATACGAGGTCGCACTTTATATAAAAACCATAACTTTTTTACTTAGTTGCTAATATATCTTATACCTTATATATAAGAAAAAAAGAAAAATATTATTTTAGGAGATTTGAACATAAATGCTTTTTCCTATAATGATGACTAAATTTTTTTGACTCGATTTTTGAAGTAGGAGCGGTTCCTTTAATAAAGTAACACTGTATCTTGAAAACGCGAGAAGTCACAAAATTAAAATTTTATAGGAGAGAGAAAAATGTTTCTCCTCTAAAAAATTGTATGAAAACTTTTTTTGTAGCTTATATAAAGTAATAAGTGTTTACATCTTACATCTTAAATCAGAGAAATTTTTTTTATCCGAAGCATCAACTTTTCCTAAAAATAAATATTTAAAACAATCTCACTTTTGAAAAAAGTGTGACTCGTCACGTTTTCGAAACACAGCGTTTAAATAGTCTAACTAGAGTAGCAATTAATACAGCAATACAACAATTAATACTCTTATCGGTTATATCATTACAACAGATATACTTAATAATGATATAAAAAAAGGTAATTGAAAACTGCAAGCCCTCAACAAAAATTAAATCAAGCCTAATATTTAGAAAACGTTCTTTTCACCATACCAATGTTAACCAGTTGAAAGAACAATTATCACAGCTTCATTGGAAGCATAGGGTAAACTTACCAAAATCGAGCCAGTGACCAAATTCCAGCCACATTTTAAATTTATTATTTCTGTCTTGTTTTCTGCTTTATGTTTGTAAATGCTACTTTTTTGAAACTGGTATGAATTCAGCCAATAAAAAAAAGCATTGTTATAGTTGGCGGCTGTTTATAATAGAAGTAACATCCTAAAAAATATTTATCTCAAAAAAGTACTACTTTATATTTAAAATATCATGTAAGCATCGAGTTTGAAGCTTATAAATATTAAATATTTATTACTTAACGAAATGTTAATTATTTTAAACTATAAATATATTTCTTAAAAAGACAATTTTAGCTTTATAATTATGTTGAGTCATTACTATAGATTGTATTTCTTAATTAATTGCACCTGGTAGAAAGACCAAAATCCGGCCACGTATAAACCTTATTTCGGCCAAGGCCGAAATTAGGTTCACGAGTGTCTAAAAGTAACTCATACTTGTATGATATTTATATTATTAGATTTTATTCTTTTAATATAAGTACTTTATGTTACATTTATGTCCTAAAAGTTATCAATCTTAAGTATTTGCATTTATTTAGTTAAATATTTATATAATATTTTTAAAATTTGAGGATGATGACTTAAAAATAAACAAAAGTCTAAATAATTGAAAGATATTATATTGTTTCATGTAAATTATTACTTATAAATGAAATTATATTAAAAAATAATCTTTAATTGAAAATTTTTATAATTTATAATATAAAGTTTTCATTTTAGAATGGCTGATAATAAAAATAAAATTTATAATAAGAAACAATGTCATCCAACTCGAGGTAAATATATGAAATATAAAGAGGAAGTGTTACTTGAAGCTATAAACAGTGTTATTAGTTCACCTAAAATTTCTGTTAGAGCTGCTGCTAAATTTTTTAAAGTACCCCGAGCAACTTTGCAGAGCAGGATAAATGGAAAAGTTGAGATTGGTGCAAAAGCAGGAAGAAAAAGTTTAATGCCGCTTGATCTTGAAAAAAAGTTACTCGATTTTGCAGACAACAGAGCTAGGATGGGCATTGGTTTTGGAAAAGAACAATTCTTGGTATATGCTGGCAAGCTTGCCAAAAAATATGGATATTCTTTTAAGAATGGCAAACCATCTAATAAATGGTGGCGACTACTTAACAATCGACATAACAAAAAAGTAACTCTTTGACAACCAGAATCAACAGCATCAGCTCGTCATCAATGCATGAATCTGATAAAGGTGGCAAATTATTTTACTGCACTTAAAGAAGTCATTAAAGACTGTCAGCCTGAAGTAATATGGAACATGGATGAGACAGGACTGCAGCTAGACTTTAAGGCGCACAAAATAGTTGCTGCAAAAGGTACAAAATATTTACATATGAGAACAAGTGGAAATCGAGAAATGATTACTTTAATTTTTTGTGTGAATGCAGCAGGAAGAGCTTTACCACCTCATGTATTTCCAAAAGGAAAGACAGTAAAATCCCTTCAAAGTTTTCAAGTTCTAGATGCCCCTGAAGGAACTAACTGGAGTCCAAGTGAATCTGGATGGACTAAACAAGGGATTGCAAAACTATGGTTTGAGCTTACATTTTTAAAAAACATTGGACCACAACGTCCACAAGTTTTAATTTTAGATGGCCACGATTCCCATAATTTCGTAGACTTAATAGATATGGCCATACAAAACCGAATTGAAATTGTTGAATTACCTGCTCATACAAGCAATTGGCTTCAACCTTGTGATCGAACTGTATTTAAGCCATTCAAAGTTTCATATAATAAAGCAGCCCAGGATATGATGTCTAATCACCCTGGGGTTATAATAAACAAGGCCAATTTTACAGGACTTTTAACCAAAGCCTGGAATAAAAGTATGACAAAAGCTAATATTGAATCTGGCTTTAAATCATGTGGAATCTTTCCATATAATCCTTCAATTATTCCAGCTGAAGCTTACTTGCCAAACTATGTGTATTCTGAAGACAGGTTAATGACTAATCTCTTTGATCAAATTAAAACAGTTGATAATACAACAATAGTTAAGCAGATTAAGCAAACAACAGACAGCACAAAAGTACTTTTACCAGATACTGAGTTGGAACAACATCTTATTACCAACCCAAGATTTGCTGTAGCAAACGATCACGACTATTTAGCTGAACCAATAACCGTAGTAGAACATAGGAGTGATGATTTAGTGAAACTAAATATGAAAACTATAGAACTAAAAGCTGCAAGTAATAAAGCTACTAGTAAGTTTCAAGACAGCTACTAGTAAGTTTCAATTTTAGAGTAAGACAGGATTATGTCTTACTCTGAAATTGAACAGCCTATTGATCAGCATGAAGTTGATTTTACAGTTTCAACTCTTTTAGCTTCTGGTTTTGCAAAAACTAGATCTTTTGCCCCAAATTTCCCCTTTAAAAATTCATCTTATCCAGGAGATGGAGATAATGACATTTTTGCCATATTCTTATCCAAATTTTACAAAGAGCAAAAAAGCTAAGAATGCAGACAAGTTTTTTGTGCTTACTTCTAAAGAAGCATATGACTCACAGTTAAAGCAGAAGCAAAAATAAGCTCAAAGTGAAAAGGAAAAAGAAATGCGTAAATTGAAAAGACTACAAAACTTAAAAATAAAGGAAGCAACGGAATTGTCAAAAGATAATCCTAGAAAAAAACCGTTGCTATAAAAATGAACCAATAAAAGTATAAAAAAGCAATGTGTAATTTGATCATGTTGTTATGAACTTTTGTTCTTAGTGTTTAAAAAAGTCTTTTATAGAGTTCACTGAATTCTTTTTTTTTTTAATGTGAATATTATATTCTATGCAAATCTTTTAAAATAGTTTCAAAATCATTTTTGAATAGTTTTAAAATCATGTCCTGAAAACTTATTTTTTTTAGATTTAGGCATCCTTACTAAGTTTATTTGTTGATGAATGCTTAGTATTAAGTTAAGCAATCATTTTCTAACTGATGTTTAAGATCATATCAAAAAAATTATTGGTTCAATATTTAGTAATTCAATTAATTTTAAAATATTTTAAATGCCAACCCATAAAAGTATTATAAAAAGCTTGTTATTTATATTGGCTGTAATTAGGTTCATTCCGCATACGCCTGGCTGAAATTTGGTCATAGTGGCTGTATTTTGGTCAAATTTATATACTTTTTGTAATCGTTGTTTTATCAAACAGTTTTTATTTATAATAATTGCTGTAATTATATCCTAAATGCTGAAAGATTTATCTTTCTAGAAATGTATATATTTCATATAGACCTCTTTGTTAATATGTCTGTAGAAACAATTTTGTAAAGATGCGGCTGGAATTTGGTCACTTTACACTATAAATTTTAATTACAACGTTAACTCTTTTTACAATAACCTTTTCAGCACAATATACTCTATCTACAATGCCAATTTTCCATTTATTGAAAAAACAATCAATTCAAATAACTCATATAAACCTTGGATTACTAAAGAATTTAAAAAGTCATCAAAGCTTAAGCAAAAATTATATATAACGTATTTAAAAACAAGAATTTAAAAAGTAATTTATATGGTTATCAAATTCCAATGAAAATTCACAATACACTCTTTCTTTATTGACCTTTTAAAGGCATTTGATACAGTTGATCATACCATATTACTTCATAAACTTAAGTACTATGGAATAAATAACAGAGTAATAAAGTAATTTGAAAGTTGTTTATCAAACCGAAAACAATATGTTTCCTGTAATGATGTTTAAAAAAAAGGATTTATTACATATAACCTGTGGTATTCCGAAACGCTTTATCTTTTATAATTTATAGTAATGACTTAAAAAAAGTCTCAAATCTACTTAGTATTAAGAAATTAGGTTATTTTGCAAAATTTTGATTCGCTTTCTTCTTGGACTGTTTTTATAGCTAAACTTAAAAGTTTTATTCTTTCTGTAGACAATGTACTTATGTACTGCTAATGGTAACATTCTGAAATTGTTAACTTTCTATTATTACTAAGCAAATATTTTTGTTTATATTAAGTCATTTTACTTTTCTTATATATATATATATATATATTTTGTATTTGTCTATATTCTTTATAAAGTTTATTTTCTTTCATCATTGTTAAGAAGATTATTTATTTGTTTTATCTCGTTATTGTAAGAAATTTATTGATGCATTAAAAAAAACAGCTTATTTAGGGTTCTGATCAAGATTTTCGTGATCTTCTTTTAGTTACCTTGTTTATATAGTTTATCATTGTAATTTTGTGAAAGGTAATTGTTATTAGTGTTTTTTTATTATTATCACTATATAATTATACAACGACAAACTAATGTAAACAAACAAACAAAAAAATACCTACATTGTTTAACAACCAGATACTTTCCTTAGTTACAAAACCAAATACTTTCCTCAGTTACAGATAATTCGATTTTTGAATAATGATAATGGTGTGGCGATCACTGCCTTTTCCTAAGTTATTCATCTCACTGTGTAAGAGAAAGGGCTGTTTCCGTCCTATCCTACTTTTAATATTCTTTATAATTCTTCTATGCATAGATTTTTAAAAAATTGTACAAATGTAGCTCATAATCAGAGACGGATCCAGGAATTTTTGGTTTTTGAGATTGCTAACTTTCAGACGTAGAGCAAACTCCAAACTAAGAGATACTATGAAAATTAAAATTTATCGATGAATATGTCTAGTTGATAATAGAATAAAAAATATTTAATCAACTTGTTGCTCCTCACATTTGGAGTAGGGGAGGGGGATGAAACTAAAGAGCTTTTTTGTTCCCAGCCTCCAACAAACGTGATTTTTTGAAAAGTCTAATAAGTTGACATAAGTATAAACATATAAATGTTAAGAGTTCAAAGCAAATTTTACATTTTTATAAAAAAGATTTTATGAAGCAAATTTAGAAATTCATAAAAAGTTTTTGTAAAAAAAAAAGGGTTTTTAAATTTTAAATTTTAAATTTCTTAAAAAAAACATTTATAAGTAATGATTTAATAATAATGGTATTTTTGTTTTTTAATTAACACATACAGTGGAACAATTTCCATATTGAAAATATTTGTTTCACGTGTACACAACAAAATTATTTATCTTTAAAGAAAAGAAAATTTTTTAGCTTTAATGGTTGCGAGCACGACAAAAGACTGACGTCTTCGACCTGCAACATAACCCACGAAACGAACAGCTGATCTTCTGCACAGTCGGCATTAAGTAGTCCCAACATCACTGAAGCCAACCAGTTTAAAATTACCGTGTCAAAACTTATTTTTTCTTTTCGACCAGCTTTTTTGAGGTTTGAACCACTGTGAGACGTAACAAATTAAAAGAAACTAAGCTAATTTACGTTTTTCTTTTTTTATAAGGTGATAATGTTAACATGGCTACTAATAAAGTTCGTTTACATCACTGTATTTTATATGAATTTCAACAAGGAAGAAACGTTACAGAAGCATGTAGAAATTTCTTGAAAGTGTTTTGCGAAGTTACTGTCTCTAGTAAGATCATCGAGAACTTGTTGGAACAAGATCAATTTTCCGACAACATCGAGATTGCAGAAACACTGAATTCATCTCAGCAAACTATTTTGGACCATATTTGAAAGATAGGTTTAGAGTGGAAATATTTAAAATGGGTGCCACATGAATTATGTTTGAAGATTTTGGATAATCGAGTCTTTATATAGACAACTCTACTTGCTCTGTACAGAACCAAGTCATTCCTCAACAGAATGATAGCTGGGGTGAGAAATGGATTACTTACCAAAACATCGTAAGAAAAAGGACATATTGTAAAATCGGAAAGTTTAGCTCTTCCACATCTAATTAATATTTGATCCTAAATAAGAGAATGTTGGATATATGATGGAGCATTTAATGGCCAATACATTATGCGCTTTTAAAATAAGTGAAAAGCATAATTCGGATAAGTATTTTCAGCAACTGAATGTTTTAAAGAAAAAAACTCGAGAAAAAGACCGGCGATATTTAATAGGATTGACATCATGCTGCTTTAGGGATTCGTCAAAAAACTACAGAACTAGACTGGGAAATAGTTGCATCCACCATATTCCTAACAGGTGATAGTTTGAGGATTTAGCGCCTTTCAACCATCACTTTGTTTTTGTCCTCACAAAATTTCTTGAATGACAAGAAATTCGAAAACAAAGATATCAAAAAAGCACTGGTTAAATTTTTTAAATTTAAGGTAAAAACGTTTTTCATAAATGGAGTTTACAAACTACCATCTCGCTGGCAAGAAGTCATTGAAAATAATGTCAGTTATATTATTCAATAAAGTTTATAAATGATTTTACAAAAAACCTTCCTTAGACCTAATATGAAAAGCGGTCCGTGCAACGGTTAAACGTGTAAAGTGTTATCACATTTGAATGTTTTATTTCGAAAAGGAAGCAATTGCATTTGTTAAAACTTTTTAAAATCAATTTAAAAAAAAAAAGTTTTATAAAAAAATGTTTACAGTGCTAAAATAACTAAACATAGTAGTCGATAAATGAAAAACATAACTTTATTTGTTTTATTTAATATAAAAATCATGCAGAACTTTTTAATTTAACCCAATTGCGACTGAGCTAACAACAGCTACATGACTCCACTTAAAATAAAGAACTAGAATCATGATCAATTGAAAGAGTATAAAATAAAAACTACTAGTCAGAATTTTAAAAACAAGACTTTGTTTTTTTTTTGTCTAAGAATTGACTTTTAGAATATCTAAAAACTTTAAAAAAATTTTGTTTATCTTAGTTACGTGATCAAATTATATTATGTTAAAATTAACAAAAATATATAGTTTCTTTATGTGAACTTAAACAAACAAACAAAAAAAGTAATAGTTATCTATATCATTTTTGATATTAAATTAATGAAGTCTTTATATTGATGATCAAAAAAAATAGTTATCCACCATTATCATTGGATAGTTCAGTTGGTTAGAGCGTCAAAAAAGTTTAAACCCGGACAGTTGTAAGATATGAGTTCAAATCCCGCCACCGCCAACTCAGCACTTGAGTGGTATTTTGGTACGCAAAATGCTGGTCAATAACGGACGCAACTTTGGATCAGTCTTAATGACTATTGTGGCTGTTCCTATGCTGAGCCAACAATATCTTCGGATATAAGAACATTGTATAGAAAAATATAGCATGAAAATTCAAATAAAAAAAATTGAAAAAAATATAAATGATTTTATTTATATCAATATAATAATATCTGTTCTTCGTCATTTTCTAAAATTGATTTTTGAGCGATCTATAAATGCAATTGTTTGAAGCATTAACTAAAAAAATTATTCATAATTCAAAGACATTTTTAAAGTTTTTCATAATTGCTATAAATATTTTGAAATATGTAAAATTGTTTATCCATCGTCCTGCTGGTTACTCGTCATTTAGATACAAATTTTATAAACCGCCATACGGGTCACGCGTCACGAAAGGGTTAAATTTATAAACTAAATATTCAAAGCTTTGGACTTGTGTCCTTAATGGAATGTCGGTTTTATTTTAAGTATATCTTAAAAACCAATACCCCCTCCTTTTTCGTGACGTAATTCGTGGACTATGATTATTCGATGTGTAAACTTTTAAATGGTATATATAAAAACTTTTTTAATCTAAAAAAAAGACTGTGTATAGAATAGCATTTCCTATTTACCGTGACATCAAAACATTTTAAAAGCGACGCATTAAAGCACTTAATCAAATTTAACAAAACGTTAGATTTACACAAAATTTGATAGACGTCCAAGATAAATATAAGATATAAGTTGAGATACATACCCATAGCCATTAGACTTGTAGTAACAATAGTACATACAACATGTTACAAGTGTTATAATACATTAAAATTATGGATTAGTAAAACTTTTTAAACATATATCAAAATAATTCTTTAGCTAAAAAAATAATACTTGTAAAGGTGAAAAGTTGCAGCCTGTGAAAGTAATATTAAATAAAAAAAAAAAAAAAAAAAAGGAAACTTTGAGCAGTTTTTCAAATAAAACAAAAATCCATTCTTATTCTGTCGCTAATTTTTCAAATTAATTGGGATAAAAAAAGTATAAATTAAAAAAAATGTATTATTATTTAAAAATGTAATGATTTTAAAGCTAAATTCACATCTTATTGCATTGATTTATTTTTAATTAAATGCAATAAGAGTAAAAAAAAACTTTTAAAAAGAGAACCACCAAAGTTTTATTTCGAGTAAAATAAGGTAATAAGTTATTCGTTACAAACTATATTCGAACAGATATATTGACTGTTAAAAACAGAATTTATACAGTGTTTAAAGAAGTTTCAGAATAATCATAATCCAAAAGCTTTCAGAGTTCAGAAACATAATTACATTTGAGTCTTACAAGAAATAGTCTGGGGTTCGCCTAGTAACATGAGGTTCTCCTCTTCGAGGAGCAGGATCAAATTGCAAGAATGAATATTTAAGTGCATCGTCGAGTTCCATCAGCGCAGCTTGATTACCACATCGATAACAGTAGTTGGGAGCACTAAATATAGTTACAACGTTCCGATCATGACACCAATTATATCCCTGAAGGTAAAAATAAAATTATTTATAATTAACATAAAATTAACGAACTTTGAAAAAGTAAAAATTAACAACGTTAAAAAAGATAAGATATATATTTTTTTACCTCCATAACAAGTTGATGGGCCCTTGCTATAAGTGTAAGTCCGTTAGTATGATTAAATGTTTCAGATATATCTTGTCCAAATGTGTATCCAGCACCACGTGGTGATATACCCCAACCTCCCCTGTCATCAGGGTCACTCCACAAAAGATCACACATCGGGCCCTAATACAAATATAAACTATAAATTAAAAACGTCGAGCTGCAAAAAAAGTGTTTTTGTCTTCAAACAATGCCAAAAATTAACTTTCTTATCTACAAACAATATTCACAATAAACTTTCTTGTTAACAAAAAAAAAAAAATTAATTTTTATATATTATAAAATAAGTAAACTAAATTTAAACAGTATAAATAATTTACTTCATGGGGTACTTCTTGAAGTCTGTCTAATGCTCTGATATGATCGAGAGTATCTATTGACGGCGACAAACCTCCATGCAAACAAAATATCTAAAGATTAAGTTAATATTCAAATTAAAACACCCACAGACTACTGTGGATTTAAAACATATTTCTTAAACACTTTAATTTAGTATCTAAAAAAAAAAAAAAAATAATAATAATAATAATTCCTAAATGCTATTATAAATCTCCTTTATACTTAGATATTGCCCAAACCATAACCCTTAGATGTACATGTACTGAAATCTATCTAGCTGTATGTGTATCCTGATTTCAGTATAACATCATCAGTTACATTTGTATGGAGACCTGATTTAGTAAAGGTTATAAATCACCTCAACTTGTAGTTGCTCTCTCGGCCTTGGGGAGGCGGAGAAAAAAAAAGCAAAAAAACTTAAGGAACCTATTCTATTTTATGTCTATTTTAAATGAGCTGATCACTGCTCCTGTACCCATTTACTTATAGCAATTTGTGTATAGAATTTAATCAGAATAAAGAATTCTAAAAAACCTATAATTTAAATCATAATTTTGTAATAAATATAAATATGAATACACATTGTTAAAAAAAAAAGTAAATTATAAAAAATAGTTGCATCATTATAAGAACCAATATAAATATGACAACAATATTTCATACAGGGCTTAAAAAAGATTTGTAGAGGTAGAGAATGGAATCAGGAGTAAGAAAATAGTGATACACCATATGAAGCAAGCTTATAGAGAAAATCAGCATGCAGAACTTTATTTCAAACTTTAAATATGTCAAGAACAATAGTGCATACTTCATTGCCTTAACCTGATGCACAATAAAATCTTTCAATCATAGCAGTTAGTAAGTCAGCCGTAGGGCTAGAAAGGTTGAAAACAGTATTGACTGTCTGACAGTAAGTTATTTTAGTATTATTAAAATTTTTGTTTAAGTGACATCAATTATCATGTATATGCTTATAATTATTACAACAATTTTTATTAGCCTTTTTTAACTACTTATTATTATTATTTACATTTTTTATTTACACTGTTATTATTATTTATTTATTATTAAACTATCATCGAATATGCACCAAATAACAAATAAGAAGACTCAAACCAAAGCTGATGACCTAGTAGCTTCTTTGTAAGATTTAGCTGTGTTTTCATAACAAATCAATCTTTCACATCAGAAATATATGGGACTGAATGCTTGAAAAAGCAACTTTTTCCTTTAATTAAAAAGCACAAACAACCAACTTTATTTTGGCCAGATCTGGTATCGATCTACTATTCCAAAAAAGTTATGCAGTGTTATAAGAAAAAAAATCAATTTTGTTTCAAGGATGCTAATCCAGCATAGGTGGATTAAATAGTGTTAAAAATTTCTGAGATTTATGGATTGTTACAAATCCATAAATCTCAGAAATTCTGAGATTTACGGATTGTTATATCTCCACAGTTTTAATTTGCTTCAAAAGTGAAGCAAATTAAAATGATGATGATGCAAATTAAAATTAAGATGATGGGGGTGATGATACTTTATAAAAAATTACTTGCATGTCGTAAAGGCTTTATTTATTTAACGTGGTAATATTAAAATTAAGTGAAAAAATGTACCTGACCATTTTTGAGGGTTTGCTAATTGAAAATTTTAATGAAAGTAACCTGATTTAAACTTTCTGATGATGAAGACAAATTTTCTGTTTTGTTACTTTTTTTTTTTTTTTTTTCAATTTTTATTTCAACAAAAGTAATACCTCTGTTGAAATAAAAATTATGTTAACATCATTATATAAAAAAAAAATCATTACAATTAAGTGGTTTTTGAGAAAACTCAATTTAAAATCGTCTAAATTTCAACTGATCATGGTGATATATAAGAATGTATTATGTAAGTATATATAAGTAAATTGTATATATGTATGTATAGTATGCAACCCTCAAAATTATGAAAAATGAGGCCGGCAATAATTTGCTGACCTCAATCTTTTTGAGGTTGGCATCAGGTCGGCAAAAATTAATTGATACAAATCTCTGACCATAAAACATAGAAACGAGGTTGGCAATTTTTGCCGACCACAAGCACTTTTAGGTCGGCAGTTAGGTTGGCATTAAGGAATGCCGACCCTAATTCCGAGGGTTGAGTATGTGAGTATATAAGTATATATTATGTAAGTATATACAAGTATTTATGTATGTTAGTATATGTAAGTATTTATGTAAGTGTATATAAGTATCTATTATGCAAGTATATATAAGTATTTATGTATGTAAGTATATAAAAATGTATTATGTAAGTATATAAGTATTTTTATATGTGAGTATATAAGTATGTATTATGTAAGTATATATATGTATTTATGTATGTTAGTATATATAAGAATTTATGTATGTAAGTATATAAGTATGATGATAAGTATAGAAGGCCTGGTAAGAAAGACTATGTTAGTATTGAAAAAAAAAAAAAAAAAAAAAAAAAACATATCATAAAAATTGATTTTGTGTAACCTTAAGGAGAACTATGCAGCATATAAGATAAAGTACCCATGAAATCAGATGTCCAAATTTTGTATTTTTTGACTTGAATGGTATATTCTTGCTAGTTTAAAAGGTATACATTCTATTTGGGAGTGTACAATACACCAAAATGTGAAATTGCTTTAAAAGGTCTTTCTATGAAATCATTAAAATGTTTGTCTGCAGCAGAGAATCAGAAGTTTGCACGATTCATAAATGCAACAGTTATCCTGGAGTAGAAGCTGCCTAAAAATGTTTACAACAGTATCTGAGACAAAACAATGATCTAGAAAATTAATATGAAAGTGACAACAGTGACAAAAGTGTTTATGGAATTCAAACAAAAAAGATAGAATTGATATATTACCAATAAAGCTTCCATTTGATGATTTCATAGATATATTACCAATAAAGCTTCCATTTGATGATTTCATAGAGCTTCTGTTCAAAAAATTTCTGCCTAATAAATTTTTTTATTTTTTTATTGGAAAATGACAATCAAGCCACCTATGCATCTCAAAGAGATACTTAGTCAAATGAGGCAAGTCCAGGCAAATTTTGCAGAGAGCTACACTTTTATAGAACAACATGAGTTATATTACTATTGAAAGAAACATTATTTCCTATATTAAATTGTCATTTATTAAAGGAAAGAAAAATCAGAGGCAACTTGGTGCTTTATTGGTTACTTGATGGCTTTGTTGGCTTATTTGAGGCTAAAGATTTAAAACATGATGTTGGATTAATCAATAAAGTTATGCACTAAACTATTTACCAAATAAAAACTTTGATACTTAGATTAAAAAAAGTTTTATAAAATAAATTTAACTAACTGTATAATGTCTTGGAATATTTTTAAATTTAAAGTGCTCTGTAAAGTTGAGACGCTAAATAAAATTTGTAAGTTCTTTATATTGTTTTGTTTTGTTTTAACGTCAATTGTATAGAATAAATCTAAATTTAAGAAAACTTGCTGGTGTACTATATAGTAAAAATTAATTTGTCCCACAATTACAATAGGTTGTTATTTTTCTGATGGCTGTGCAGGATGGTATAAAAACTGGGAATCTTTTACTATTTATACCGCCATGGTGAAAATTAATAGATAGGAACACGATTGCGATGGCTAGCTTGGCAGAGCCCAGCCCCGGGTCAAATAAACATGTGTGTTAAAGCAATATTTGAATACTGTCAAAAGTCAATCAGTTGGATCACGTTTGGGAATGTCACTGCTGAAGAAATGGAGCTAGTATGAAACCAACTTATTGATAGCTTTTCTATAGCAATGACTGTAACTGGGACAAGAAGTTTCTAATTTATTTACACTTTATATAAAGATAAAAAGATTATCAGATAATTATGAGTTAGCTCTAAATTTGACCTCATAAAAAAAAAAAATGAAACTGTTTGAATCAACCATGTTATAATATCAAAATAAATACTTTGTAAATACAACAAACTTTACTGGATAGGTTTGGTTTCTGATAATGATAAAGAGTATGATGATTTTATAATAAAGTTTATCCACATTATTTAAGTTAATCCTGCTGCCAAAACTGGGATGATAATTTTTGGGCCTAAGTATGACACTACTTTTATTAACACACCATCATTATCTTGATATCAATACCACATCTTAAAATAATGCAACCTCTAATTAAAGAGCTTTTATCTTTTTAGTGAAATTTCTCTAATATTTCTTATTTTTATTTTATAAAATGCTTTTTTCATTTTTAAAATGATATATTCTTATTTCATTAACTTATTTCATAAACCATAACTTATTTCATAAACCATTTGCTTATTCAAACTTTTTTGTTTTTGTTTTTCCTGTTTTGCTTTTTTCTCTCCTGAAACAGATTTTGTACTCTTTTTCAAAAAGTTTTTAGCTTAAATTTTTTATTTTATAACCAAGTATTTGAGATTTCCCATATATTTGGTTTTAAACATTCAACAAGCAAGAGTAGTTTATCATAATATAATAGCTTTTGTATTAAAATTTTATATTGAAAAGTAAAAATATTAAACTGCTTTGAATAAAATAAATCTTTTTAAATCTTTAAAAAAATTTGAAATTTTTTATAAATAAAGTATACACTTATAACTAAATAGTTAAAAAACTAAAAATATACCTGTCCATCTACAAGAGCTGTAAGCGGTAGATAATCAAATAAATCAGTAAAATATTTCCATACATTAGCATTTCCATATTTACGTAAGCATTCATCATAAAAACCATACACTTGTGTTATTTGGCGACTTTCATGATTCCCTCTTAGTATAGTTATGCGTCCAGGGTACCTTACCTATTAAAAAAAGAAATCAAAATATTTAATAGATTCAAGAACATAAATTTTTTACATATACCTTATTTAAACAGTTACCTTTTTTATCTAAAATTTAAGTTGTATATGCTTGTAAGTTGAGAGTATGGAAACAATAATGCTAATAAGTTGTAAATGTTTGTAAGCGGAGAGTACGGTAATGATAGTGCTTATAAGACATGATTTATTTAACGATATATAACATGCTATGGTATAAAACATTAGAATAAAGCAAATAAAAATACTTAATATTAAAATCTAAGCAATTATTGACAGTGGTCATTTGTATAATACTTAATAATTGCTACTCATTATAAAAAACAAAACGTACAATGTAGCTTTATATATATATATATATATATATATATATATATATATATATATATATATATATATATATATATATATATATATATATATATATATATATATATATATATATATATATATATATATATATATATATATATATATATATATATATATATGTGTGTGTGTATATATATATATATATATATATATATATATATATATATATATATATATATATATTTGTGTGTATATATATACACACAAATATATATATATATTTAGTCTTGTACGACCACAAAAACATTTTTCAAGTTAGAGAACGTGATCACAGCCATTTGCGCAAGTTATATTATATGCGTTACTGAAAAATTGTTTTAAATTTAATAACTAAATAAGAAATTAAAGTAAACTTAAATAGAAAACAATAATAATAGTTTAAATAATTTATGTGTTGCTTTTATTTTTGTTTTTTCTTAGTGGTTATTACTATCGGCAACAAAATTCATTAAGTCAAAGAAAAAAAGAAAAAAAAAATGTTTTAGGCATAAAAAAGGATGACTTTCCCATATTTTATGTGATTTTTCTTTTAAAGAGAAAAGAGAAAATATGTATCGTCATCTGTTGGTAAAATATATTTGTATAATTATAATGTAACAAGTTTATATCAAGAGTTAAATTATACGATCGCGATTTGCAAACTCTGGTAAAATATTAGGTCTTTAAAATTAAAGTTTATGCAAAGCTGTGTACTTTGTTTATAAGGAGCAAATTATTAAAAGTTTGCTAGCGAGAAAGTTACAAAAAACAAAACAAAAACAATAAACTTACGACTACAAAAGTAATAACACTTTAGTCACTAACTGCATTATAAAAAGCAATAAAACTATAATAGTGTTATTACATTTATAAAGCACTTATTACTTTTAAAGTTCATTCTTTGTTTAAACAACATTATTAATTCCAAACATTTATTAAAGTAGAAAAGCATCTAGAAAAAATAAAGCGGATATTCAAATATTATTAAAAGTTTTAGGAACTTTCACATATCACTTAAACAACATTATAAAAAAGTACTTTATAAAAGGTATAGCCTTACGAAAAACGTTTCGTAAAAATGCGCGTTAATTTTAAAATCCACCAATAAAAAATTTTTATTGGTTAATTTTAAAATTAATGCGCGTTTTTACGGTCTATTAGTGACGTTTTTCATAATGCTAAATTTTTAATACGATACATTTTCATAAAGTTTTTATAAGTTACTTTAGTTTTAATATTATTTGAACATCCACTTTATTCTTCTAGATATTTTTCTACTTAAATTAAAATTTGGGAATACTAATGTTGCTTGAACATAGAATGAATTTTAAAAGTTATAAGTGCGTTATAAAAGTAATAACACTATTATAGTGTTATTACTTTTGTAATGCAGTTAGTGACTAGAGCGTTATTACTTTTGTAATTGTAAGTTTATTGGTTTTATTTTTTATTTTTTCGCTAACAAATTTAAGTTGATTCTCCCTTAAAAACAAGTAACATGGCTTTGTATAAACTAAAATTTTGAATATTAGATACTTTTCCAAAATATGCGTTCTGCATTCGCTTAATTTAACCCTTGTTGTTACATTAAAATTATACAAATAAATTTTACAAACACATTACAATTTGTTTTTTTGCTATTCTCTTAAAAAAAATTAAGAAAAGGAAAATCATTCTTTTTATTGTAGGCTTCAAACTGTTTTTTTTTTTTGCTTCGCCTTATCTAATTTTGTTGCTGAATGTAACTCTAAAGAAACAAAAATAAAAACAGTACACAAGTTATTTAAATTATTAATTTGTTTTTATTTTTTTCTATTTTAATCTCTTTTTATTTTGTTAGTTTTGTTTTTTTGTTTGTGAAACTTTTTCAGCATTATTATAAAACTTGCAAATGGCCGTGTTCACGTTTTCTAAAACATTATAATCGCGCGTGGTCATACAAGACGAAAAACCGCACGCCTTTCCTGGGAAGGCTTGGTTAATATATATATATATATATATATATATATATATATATATATATATATATATATATATATATATATATATATATATATATATATATATATATATATATATATATATATATATATATATATATATATATATATATATATATAAAGAGAGAGTATATATATTATATATATACTCTCTCTTTATATATATATATATATATATATATATATATATATATATATATATATATATATATATATATATATATATATATATATATATATATATATATATATATATATATATATCTTTATATATATATATATATATATATATATATATATATATATATATTATCTCTTGTGACAGATAAGTCACTAATAAAAAGATAAAGTTTAAGAAGCAGACTGTAGCAGATGTTCAATATAAGAGGGAACACAATATTGAGTAAAGCCTTTTTTTTGTTTTTGAGCTATAAACTTAAAAGCCATTTCAGATGCAAGAAAACATAAGCTGTATCAATGTCATCATAAGTTTATTCATCAAGTTTATTATTATGAAAATACCTTAAAATATGACATATGACAGTACTATATAAAAATGGTTGGTATCACATACAAATTGCACTGAACACTAGACACTAGATAATTGGTCTCAAGTCTCTATTTATCGCCTGGTATCGGTCTGATACCTTACAACATCGATATCGAAACCAAGTGATACTGGTATCAAAAGTATCGTTAATGTTGGTATCGCTGCGATACCTTACAGTATCGATATTAAGATCACGTAATACTGGCATCGAAAGTATTGTTTATGTTGGTATCATTTGGTCTCGGTACAATACCTTACAGTATCAATATCGAGATCATACAATACTGGTATTGAAAGTATCGGTTATGTTGGGATCATTTGGTCTTGGTGCAATACGCAATACTAGTATCAAAAGTTATCGTTTTTGTTGGTACTTTTTGGTACCAATAGCATAAATTTAGTATTGCAACTCCGGTCATGATGAGAACTTGAGTGTTATTTTTATAAATGATAAGTAATCTGAAATAGTAAATTTGTATAATTAATGATATGTATATAACTGACTAATATATTATAAAAGAAATTCTGTAAGATGATTGTATGACATCATGTTTATCATTTAATTTCTCATTTCATGGTATCTTTGTTTTAATTTAAATAATTGTGTGGTATCACTTCTGTATCGTGATTAAAAAAAACTGGGAAAATATTTTTTTTAACATTAATTTCTATATTAAATTTTTACAAATATTTAAATTATGTTAAACAGTGTGTAAGGGGTGGACAAAAAGGTAAAATGTGGGTGGCTGGTATTCGAGGTAACTACCCCCTGCCTACCTAAGAAATGTCAAACTTCAAAATATTATTAATAAAGTTAAAAAAGTAAGAAAAAATACAAAAACTTGTATCTCAACACTTTATTATTTTTCTCAAAAAAAAGTATTTATTTGACAATTCAATATATTTATTACTAACTTATAATCTTTCTAAAATAATTCTAAATGATCACATGAAACAGTTGTTTTATTTTGAAAAAACGCAAACCTTTTTTATATATATTTTTTGGTTGGACTACCCCCTAGAACAATGACCTAGATACGCCCCTGCTGAGTGTTTCTCATATCCTTATTTCAACTCTATTGAACTTTTATTCCATTCAGGCAAAAATTTTATGTGCGGAATTAATCTCTAAGAAAATATTTTTTCAATCATTAAAGGGAGTTTTTCATAAAATTCTCATATCCTTATTTCAACTCTATTGAACTTTTATTCCATTCAGGCAAAATTTTTATGTGCGGAATTAATCTCTAAGAAAATATTTTTGCAATCATTAAAGGGAGTTTTTCATAAAATTCTCAAAGTGAATTGCTTGTGATGTAACTTTTAATGGTTATTCTAAACAAGTATTAGAAATGATTGTTCAAAGAGAATTGATTTTGTAACAATCATTACAGATATTTTAATTTAATTAATTGTGTTATATCGCATCCATATTTTAATTTTCCATCTGGTATTGTTACATAAAATAAATCTCTTGTGGTATCATAATTCTCGCCTGGTCTTTTGTTCTGTGTTCAACATTCAACAACTAAACTTTAGTTTTAAACAATTAAACATAAGTATACTTTAGTTATTAAAGAAAACTAATCCAGCATGTGTCGCATAACTACCACTTTTTTTCTAAAGGTTTTTTTTTTTAATTTAGATATAGAGGACTTTTTCTAAACATTGACTAGTGTGCCTCTCTACTTCAAAACCTGTGTCATGGGCCCTGTAATATTCACTCCCAATGCTTTTACAACATCTTTAATCTGGGATTATTTCAAGAAAAATATAGGTAAAAATATAATATAAAAAATATACTTTTATAATAAAATAATAAATTTAAATATGTATAAATAAAAATAGAAAAAAAATAATAATAATAAAAAAAAAAATATATAAATATGACAGGGCTTGAATTAAGTGATCGCGAATTGCAATATTCAGAAATATCTGTGGTCATTAAATTCGTAGTTTTTTTAAAAACACTGTTTTAATGAAACGGTCAGTTTATCATACTACGAAAATTAATGAAAAAACAAAACAATAAATTAACTGCTGCAAAAATAATGACAGTCAAAATTTACATATCGTTGGTTGCATATTATTAGTATTAGTTACATATTATTAGTATTGTTTTTTTAAACAATAATTAATAATATGTAATTTAAGGATTATAAATGAAAAAAAAGTTATTATTACAAAAATTATTAATACTAAACGTCCGAAAAACTTTTGCTGTAATTTAAAAATCAACCAATGAAAAACTATCCTTAAGCTATTTGCACATTGTATAAAACTTTGAATAAAAAAACAACCAATTAAAAAGTATGCTAAAGCTACTTGCGCATTATGTAAAAAATTAATATAGATTTTTATTTAGGGGGAAAGTTTATGGAATTATTTATTTAAAAATTTAAATGTTTTAAATTAGAATTTAATTATAAAATAAATAAAAAATTATAAAGTATATTTTTTTTAAATATGTTATTAGAGTTTCTTTTTTTTTTTTTTTTTTTAAAGTAACTATTAAAAAGTTTAAATTAGTTTTTATATATTATCTCCTCTGTCTTTTAATTTTATGTTCGTATCAGCTAAAGTGTTACAAGCGTTAAATTTATAAAAAAATATTGAATGATATTGATTTAGATAAGATATAAAAGTATTTTATATCTTATTTAACAATTTCTTTTATTTGGTCACTGTTAAAGTCCTTTAGATTGTTGTGATTGCTTGTTTTTTAATATTTATATCTTACTATATCGTGCTTTATTTTTCTAGTTTTACCTGATGTTTTATAAAATAAATTAAAATATTAAAGTTTAAATTATAATCTTTAATAATAATAAAAATAATAGTTATAATATGGTTTTACATTAAGATTTTATATCATAATTGACATAAATATTTTTTATTAAATTATATCTATTGAGTTTAATGATCAAAACAGTTTTACGGTTTTTAAAAAGCTAAAATTTTAAAGACCGGAAGCATTTCCAGATATCGCAATTCGCGATCACCTAATTCGAGCCCTGTATGATAAAAAAAGTAATAAAAAAACAACAGAACGGGAACAAAAATAACATGTCCTCCAATGCCGTCAACTAGGATGCTATATATATATATATATATATATATATATATATATATATATATATATATATATATATATATATATATATATATATATATATATATATATATATATATATATATATATATATATATATATATATATATATATATATATATACTTAATACTTAAGAGTACTTTTCTTAAACAAAAGTAAAAGCAAAAAAAGAAACTTTTTTTAATATACAAACACCATACAAATAACTTTATTTTCAAGTTGTTGTTTTTTTAAACAGAAAGTGTAAGAAATTATGCAACAGATATATATTTAATAAAAATGTCATTTAAAATCATGCTAATGTAAAAATTCCATTTGTATAGCATTATATACAATCATCTGTAAATGTAAATGTGAGTAGGTTAAGTTAAGCATACTTTTCCAGATCATATATGAAATGATAGTGTATATGTATGATTTTTTTATAAATTTAACGCTTGTAATACTTTAGCTGATACGAAGATAAAATTAAAAGACGGAGGAGTTTATGTTTTATATAATGCCCAAGTAGCTTTAGCATACTTTTTAATTGGTTATTTTTTATACAAAGATTTATACAATGCGCAAATAGCTTAAGCATAGTTTTTCATTGGTTGATTTTTAAATTACCACGAAAGTTTTTCGAACCTTTAATAATAATTTTTGTCTTGTAACTTTTTTTTATTTAGAATCCTTAAATTACATATTAATTATTGTTTAAAAAAAACAACTAATAATATGTAAATTTTGACTGTTATTATTTTTGCAGTTGTAAATTTATTGTTTTGCTTTTTCATTAATTTTTGCAATATGATTGAACTGACCGTTTCATTAAAACAGTGTTTACGGTTTTTAAAAAAATTAAGAATTTAATGACCACAGATATTTCCGGATATTGCAATTCGTGATCACTTAATTCGAGCCCTGATATATATATATATTTATATTTATATAAATATACATAAATATATATATATATATATATATATATATATATATATATATATTTTCAGTTTG
This sequence comes from Hydra vulgaris, assembly GCF_022113875.1. Classification (NCBI taxonomy): domain Eukaryota; kingdom Metazoa; phylum Cnidaria; class Hydrozoa; order Anthoathecata; family Hydridae; genus Hydra; species Hydra vulgaris. Next base: position 13,156,975 of record NC_061157.1, on the reverse strand, counting down.
TCTAAAAAAATTACTTTAACCAGCCTGATGGCACCGCGTATAAGCGGTATTCTTAATTGGTTTCAAATTCAAAAAAAAAAAAAAAAAATCAGTCTCAGATTTTAAATGTCGCGCTAGACAAGTAAAAAACGCAATTAGAAACATGACAAAAAAATGAATTAAATTGATAGATTTTATTAATGTGTAAAAACGTGTTGTCATTAACAAGCGTCTATACATTAACATTATCATTCGTTTAAAAGTTTAAAAAAACTTTTTATTTTAATTTTTATCGACGTCAGTTAATCTTGAGTTTAGATTTTTTAAAGTTTAATAAATTATTTAATTAATTTATTTTTATAATTCAAAAACTCTTTATTTATGTTTTTGCTGTTTATCTTAAGTTAGTAAAGTTACAAAGAAATTTGCATAATAATAAAATTTATTATTATGCAAATTTCTTTTAAATTTATTTTACTGAGAGTATTAATAAATCTTTTATTACAAAAATGTTATTAACTAATTTTAAAGTATAGTATTTAATATTGTACTTTAAAATAACGTTTTTGTAATAAAAGATTTATTAATACTCTCAGTAAAATAAATTAGCAAGTAAAGTAAATTGAAAATAACAACAAAAATAATCAAAAATAAAACTTACAATGAAACAAATTATCTATGTTATATTTACGTAAAACGTAAAAGAAGATAATTAAATAATATTATTATTAACCAATATTTATAAATACAAAATTATTTTTTTAATTTACAAATACAAACTTTATGTAGATATTTAATGAATGTAATGTAAATTGAAAAGATAATAATAATAATAATAATAATAATAACAATAATTTTTTATTTAAATACATTTTTTTTATTTAAATACCTAATTTACTAGATATTTAAAATACGCCAATTAAATTTAGTTGCTGCTCTCGTGCAGTGAAAGAATCTCGCTTTGCCCCCTATATTTGTCTTTGTTTACAAACATTATATTTTGACGGATATTGGCGAGTCAACCAAGTTTTTCAATTAAAAGTTATTAAGATTTTGAAAACTTTCATTTAATTTTTATTTAAAAGCTATTGATTTAAATAAGTTTTTAAACTGTTAAATTTACCTAATGATAAAAATTATAATATAAAATATGATGAACAATACGACATTTGTAAAAAAGTTTTCTAAGTATTTTCAAATACAAAAATATTTAAATAGTTATTTAGTCAAATATATTTCTTCAGAACTAATCGTTTAAACCTTTTTAAAATGTATTACGCAATTAATCTAGAGCAAAATTTCAATGAAATTTAATAATACATTCATTAAAACAGCAAACAATTGTCTTTAGTTCTCTCTACTTTACTGCAGCCGTTTTTCAAAGCGTCTTATGTAAAAAAAAAAAAAATCGATTTGTTTCAAAAAGCGTTTTACAGAGTTTCTTCAAATAATTTTTTTTAATTACATTTTTCTCGAAATTCATAATAAGCCTATTAAGGCATTTTGAAAAACGGCTACAGTATATCAAGCAAAGAGGAGAAACGATTTAAAAATGAAAACTTTAAAAGATTGCCCATAATGAAATAAGCTAAATAATTAGGATTTAACATTTATAAAGTAGGAAAATAATCCTGCTATAACTATAACACCCAGCATAAAAAGAACATTTATTTTGATTAAAATTTAATTATATCTAAAAAATGGAAGAATACTCACCTTTCTTTTTTTTTTTTTTTTTTTTTTTAGCCGTACCTAAATTCCCAATTTCGCAAAAACGCTGTATGAAATTTCTTCCTGGGTAACACCCTGAAAGGCTTAGTCGAGTTTAAAATTATTAGTACTAAACTTGGGTTTCAATCTATAAAGGATATCTTTATAGTATTTCAAAAAAACATGTACCCATCTTGGCTAACTTCAAAAAGATATAACTCTTATTTAAACAAGATTAACACAAATGCTCCACCACAACCAGAAATCAAAGAATCCTTGTCTTATTTTAAACTACCATTTTTGGGAAAGATATCTGATTCAAATAAAAAAAAGATTAAATTCAATTGCTAAAAGATATTGTCATTCTGCAAATATTAAATTAGTATTTACCTCACTAAAAATTTCCGAATTCTTCTCTTTTTAAGATTAGGATCTAGAGTTCAAATTGTTTGTGGTCTATAAATTCGTTTGTGCAGAATATAACTCATCTTATATAGGCGAAACTATTCGCTATCTCAAGACATGGATATCTGAATAATTCAAGAGGGACAAAAAGTCTGATATCTATAAGCAACTCTGAATTATGAAAAGACACAAAAAAAACAACAACGATAGATATGTTTAAATTTCGCTATTATGTAAAATAAATGTTTATGGTTAAAAAACCTAGATTGGAAATTCTTTTTTTTAATTCTCCTATTGTTTGTTTAGATTTGAACAAGATTTGAAATGTCTTGTTTTAGGTGAAATGAACATCATAGTTTAATAATATTATCTGTCATGATTTTTGATTGGCAGTTTTTGTAATTATAAGTTCTTTCTCAGCTAATTCTTAAGTTTTTAGTGAAAACTGACAGGAATGTTGTAATTTGACAACTTATTTAATATGTTAAAAAAATTATTTAATATGTTAAAAAAATTTTTTAACTAAAATCGAGTGAGCAAAATTGATTTAAAGGAACTACCAAGTCCCGAGACATGTTGTGTTCATATTAAAGAGAATGTTAAAAAAAACGTCTGAGCAAATTTTTTTCTAATATTCACAAAGTAAATTAATAAAAGTGCATTATCATTTAGGTTAAAAATTATTTTATCTAATATTTTGAAAGAAAAAAACTTATAACAAAAGAAATCAAAATATATCTGGTCTAGACGATTATTTAAAAAAAGTTGCGCAAATAAAATACTATTTTGTTTTTAATTTTTTTACAAACACATTTTAGAATTTCAAAATATAATAAAAATGAATATGATTTGGAAATTGCATGTAAAAAATAATAATCAATGTTTTAAACAAACAAACAAAAAAATCGATGACGTCATGTACTAAAACTTTTATGAATTAAACCCACTTGAATAAATTTTCAAGTCTGTATAATGCGCCTGGAAAATCGCGTTTATTTTACAGACTCTAAATACCGCAGAAAATCGAGAAGACAAGCTTCAACTAAAACAATAAGATTTGTTTTTCTTGGTATACATTTATTAATTAGTTTTAATCAAAAAAAATTTGCTCAGATGTTTTTTTTAATATTCTCTTTAATATAAACACAACATGTCTCGGGACTTGGTAGTCCCTTTAAAGACTCAAAAATGGTGTTTATGAGGTCTAGCAAAAAAGTTTTAAAAATTATGTAAAAATGATAAACATTTTTTTAAATATTACAAAAATCTGAAGCAAAAAAAAAAAAAAAAAAAGCATTTAAAGTTCTTGCTTGGATATAAAACACTGATAGAATCATGCTAATTCCAAATGTAAGAATTAGAGTAATTTAAAAATTGCTTTAACTACACCAAGTTATAGGTATTTTAACAAATTTTGAATATTCAATTTTAAAGAAAGATAACAAGTGTTAGCCAAAACATGAATTGTTTTTTATAAATAAAATGATTTTACTAACTTAAAACTTTGTCTTGTTTATGAGAATGAATATATATATATATATATATATATATATATATATATATATATATATATATATATATATATATATATATATATATATATATATATACATATATATATATACACATATATATATATATAATATATATATATATATATATATATATATATATATATATATATATATATATATATATATATATATATATATATATATATATATATATATATATATATATATATATATATATATATATATCAGGGTTGGCAAAAAAACCCAACCCAAAAAAACCCACCTTAAAAAAACCCAATAAAACCCAAAATATATTTGGGTTTTTTTAAAAATGTCCTATTTTACAACTGATAACTTTGATTTTAACACTTATAAATGCTTTATTATCAGCAAGTGCAACCTTTATACTGTAATTACTCTTGTAAACACTGTATTTATATACATAATGGTATTTAGAATATACCCAAAACCGATCAATCAGTTTTTGTAGCAAGTTGGTTATTAATTTATTTTTTTTAAACATTTAGCAAGTTATTATAAATGTTATTGAAATATGTATTAAAACATTAAATTAGTTAAACACTTATAAAGGAATTAAAAATCATTCTATTAACTAAATTTCAAGACATTACTAGTTATTTAGTATCTTTATTCTCCTCTCGAATGTCTATATTCCTTTATATTGGTATTTGCTCTTTTATTTTTTAAAGCTTATGTTGTAAACTGCAAATTTCAGTAGAAAGCCACAAGCAAAATACTATATATAAAAATTATTAAACTTTATTTACAGTTTAGAAATGGAAAGTTGTCAGGCAAAAAAAAAATGCTACAGTTTACAAGATTTGTCCTTAAGTACATACAACTTTAAAACTTAAAAAAATTAAGTTATGTGCAAGCAAGTTTGCAACGTGTTTGCTCATTCAATGAGAGAACATGTTGAGAACTTGTATGCATTTCACAAAGACAAGATTTGTTGGTAAAAATAACACTCGTGCTTATCTGTCTTTTGATAGGTTTTGAATATTTTGCATCAGCTACAAGTTTACAACATGTACCACCAACAAGGGTGACTATGAACAGCAGGTTGAAAATTAACATCAGTATCAAGTTGCTAAAAGGTGAAGAAACACACACAATAGAGCTGTATATTGTGTTACTTTGATTCAGTTTGCAAATCTGAGCCGGTAAAACATCTTCAAGGAAAAAAAAAACTTGGTGGCAAAGACACTGTAATGGTTCTTGACAAATTTATTTTAGATATTTTAAGAACAACTAAGGTTTAGGCAAAAATCCATTTTTTGCCAGTCCAGTTGATCAGGTGGATAACTTTTTCAGGAAGCTGGACAGTATAATGTTCTGATAAAAAAATATGTAGTGATTAGGCTAGCAGTTTTCTTCTATGATACAAAAATGTTTAAAAAGTGTTCATAGTCAACTTGATTCATAATAACTTATAAGGTTGCAACACCATGTTGCAAACTTGTTGATTACATGTTGTAAACTTGTGCAAAATAGTTTTTGAAATGATATGTTGAACATGTTATTAAAAAAAACTAGTTTGCAACATTTATATTGTCTTACCAACTTTGAGTAACTCAATTGTCATAATAATTTTTATACTGATTTTTTTTTAATCAAAAATATTCTGAACGTATTTTTAATTTAATGCAATTAATTAACATCATTTATAGTTGTTGGAGTCCCTTCCTAAAATTTTAGTTGTTAATGTTGTTTGTTAGTAAAAATGGTAATGTTAAGGTTTGGGACAAAATATTTTTAAAAAATGAGTTGCTCTCTTGACTGAAGTGGTCATTGGAGCAATAGGAAGGTGAATTTATGAAATTAAAAAAAAATTAATTGTACTCATACAATTATAAAAATTTGGTATTTTGATCGGTTTTTAAAAAAACCCAAAAAACCCATAGAACCCAAAAAAACCCATTTGGGTTAAGTTTTTTTAAAAAACCCAGGGTTTTTTCCAACCCTGATATATATATATCAGGCCTTGTTAAGAAGCGTTACGCAGCTCGCATTTTGCCTGCGAAAAGGCGATTTGCCTACGCGTTCAGCAGTTATGCGTTACGCAAAAACTTTCATCTTTAAGAATATTTAAATTATCTTTTTATATCGTTTATGTGACGTTCATTCAGAAGTATTAAAGTCGTAAGTAAAAGCATTTAACCGCAATTGTAAACTAATAGATTTTTTGTTAAAGAAACAATTTGTTTAATAATTTTTTTTTTGTTTTTAAAAATTACTTAAAGAAAATAAAGTGTTTTAAGTTTAAACTTTTTATCATATTTAATTTTAAATATTAGATTTCATAAGTTTATAAACAATCAAATTTAAAAAAAGAAATATTTTCAATTTATTTTATTAAATTTAAATATTTTTTTAATAATTATAGTTTTTAGTAAATAAATTTATTAAATTTAATTAAAATTCTTTTATTTAATTTTAAAACAGAGCATTTTAAAATTTTTTAATTTTAAAATGCTCCGTTTTTTTTATAAAATTACCAAAGTAAAAAAAGATTTGATAAATTTAATTCAAGTTACTTTAAAATGTTCGTATTACATATAACTTTATTTTAATTTTAGTTAAGTTTCAGGTAAGTTCCAAATACTGGTCGGAAAGATGCGCTTACAAAAGCGCATTATTTTCCAGTTTTTATTTTTCCATTATTTTACAGTTTCATTCATTATTTACAGAAGCGTATTATTCATTTTATAACTACAAGTTAATAAATGACGTCAATACTTTTAAACTCGAGTTATAAATGTTATGTTTGGGTTTTCCCTTTGCCGTTTGCCAAAGAATTTTTTTTTATACAACAAACCAAGGACGTATTAACAATACGTCCTTGAACAAACTAAAATACAAACCTATTAAAAATAACGTGATCAGTAAATAAACTCTTTAAAAACCCAACTTATCTTTATTTTATTTTAAAAACAAAACTAGTACTTGAGCTATAAATATAAGATACATAAATTTCAAAATTATAATGATATTTGTTAAAAACAAATTCTGCTTATAACATCTGAAAACCGAAAACACTTTTTTTTTTTGGATTGAGAAAAAAAATATTAGGTTTCACTGTACATAAAAATAAAATAGTTTAATGGAAATTAAAAAAAAAATAAAGCCGAAAAAGCAGTAAATTTCATTTCTTTACAACATTTATTTTATCAAAACAAACGTTTTTTTTTTAAAGGGAAAACCCAATCTATGCGTTTAGTTATAAGTACATTTAAATCCCTTTAAGAAAATCAACCATAAACAAGTGTTAAATTTAAATTATTTAAAAAAAAAAAATAAAAAAAAAACAACCATAAAACGAATGTTTAAAAGCAAAAAAATTAAGTTTAAATAAGTATAAGATTTTAATACAAGAAGACTTTTTTTTAACCAACATTGATTTTTTTTTTTTTTATAACAACATTGTACAATTTAAAGCTATTTCGTTTCAAAGACTGACAATAGTTTTTAATGTCATTTTAAATTTAATTACAATGAAGTAAAAACGCAACTGACGTAAATTAACTTTTAACAATGTAAATATCTTTATTGAGCAAAGTTACTTTTATTCACGTTCAGCTTTTCCGTTACGCAGCGAAATCTCGTAACAAGGCCTGATATATATATATATATATATATATATATATATATATATATATATATATATATATATATATATATATATATATATATATATATATATATATATATATATATATATATACTGGAGTGTTAACCAGGAATATATTTTTTACTACTTAAATTTTTTAAACGTAAATTTTAAACGTAAATTTTAAACGTAATATTATTTATTTTTTGGGAATTTTCATTGATATTGTTTTACTACTTATAAAAAAAAAATTAATTGAATTTTGGGAATTATAAACTCATTGGGAATTTCGCGGTATATGCGGTGCAACGTACATGTGTGTGTATAAATATATATATATATATATATATATATATATATATATATATATATATATATATATATATATATATATATATATATATATATATATATATATATGTATGTATATATATATATATATGTATATATAAATATATAAAGCTATTTAAATAGTTTTAATCATCCTAATTTTTCAATCTTGGATTTGGCCTCCAACAAATTTATATTAAAACTCAAAGAAAGCATATACATAGAGTGGGAAAAACCCACTATTAATAAACAAATGAACCATGTAAAAATGACAATTTCAATCTAGTTCCTTTTAACATTACCAGTTCTTTTATCTTTTTTAAAACATTTGTTACATTTTTTAATTGCATTTTTATTGTATTTTTATTACAAGGTCTCTATTAGTATAACTTAATTTTAACAATCAATTTAAGCATTTTAATATAATTTAACTGATGATGGCTATGATATAGTCGAAACATGTATTATAAAATAAATAATTTAAACAAAAATTAAAAAAGTTGTCTTATTTATTAGAATATAAACAAATATATATATATATATAATATATATATATATATATATATATATATATATATATATATATACATATATCTACCTACCTACCTATCTATCTATCTATCTATATATATATATGCGGTAGTGGTGTAGTGGTAGAGCGCTCGCTTCATAAACGAGTGGTTCCGAGTTCGATCCCCACTACGTCCTTGGTAGTACCGCGCTAAACTCGTTTCTCCGCGCAGCGGCCTTGCTCGTCAAGGTTCGTGTTTCGGAGTTATAGAGTTGAGAGAGGGTTATAACCATAATTAAGTAGCCTCCTCGTCTGTAGTGGCCTTCTCGGCCTTGAGGAGGTGAATTATTATATATATATATATATATATATATATATATATATATATATATATATATATATATATATATATATATATATATATATATATATGAATATATATATATGAATATATATGTATATATATATATATATATATATATATATATATATATATACAGGGCTCGAATTAATGCAAAAAATTTAATCGCGAAAAGAAAAAAAATTTATCATCCCCTCCCCCCTAAACCTAGCGCTTCTTTGCGGTAATGGGAGATGGGGGGAGGAGGGAAGTTGCATTAGTATATAATTGTAACTTTGGTACATAATTGTTCTACTTTTAATATATTATCTCTCATATTTAAATATAATCTTATAATTATCTTGTTGGGCAGAGTTTAAAATAGCGTAAGTAACTGTTATTATTTACAACTTAAGTTAGAACTTAAAGTTTAAGTTGCAGTTAAAAAAGTAAAAGTAAAAAAGTAAGAGAAAAAGCAACATTGCAATATCTAAACCACTTTAACTAGACAAAGAAAACTATTTTATACATTCGTACTGACGTTAAAACACGTGTGAATTTTAAAAAGCATTTAATTATTAAAAGCTATAAAACAACATAAAAACAAACTGTAAAGTTGTTTTAAAAATATAAAGAGCTTGGGTTAATGTAAAACAAATTTGTGACGCTGTTTCGTGTTGATTTATACAATTTATAAAATAAAACACGTTTAAAATAAAAGGAAGCAAATAAATAAAATTGATCTAGTTAATAAACTAAAACAAAACTTCATATTTGCGCCTATAGACCTATATGAGTTTACAATATATGGACCAAACAAGTAAGATCAAAGTATAAAAACATTAGTTATATAAATTATTGTTTCCCGATCAAGCGTACGAATCAAAATTTAAGTATAATTAAGTTTTTTATTCAAATGGTTTTAAAACTGATGTTTTCATTCAATTTTTTTTTTATTCTAATTGTTTTCCAAAAAAAAAGTGAAACAAAAGATTTTGTTTAATAAATCGAATTATATTAAGTATAAGAATATGCTTAAATTATTTTTTAAAAAAAAATTTTTTCGAACAGAAGTAAAATAATTTATTAAATTTAATTTAAAATTTTTATAATTTTTATTTTAATTTGCAATCACTGCTTTGATGTTAACAATAGAATGTTTCTACTTTTAAAACTATTTTCAAGAAAAAATGTATAATTCAAAACATTAAAAATTTTAACGATTTATGAAAAAAAAACTTTCTTCTTTTATCTCTTGTTTCATCAAACTTTTTTTTAATTTTTTAATTTTTTTTAAATTTCAAATTTCAATCAAAAAATTATTTGAATAAGTGAATTAAAGTTCTCTTGTTATTTATTTTTTATTTGTTATTTATTTTATTATTTGAATAAGTGAGTTAAAGTTCTCTTGTTAAATTGATTTCTTTTTAAATAAAATTCCTGAAAACAATTGCGTATTAATAGAAAATGTTTAGTATAGATGTCGCTATAAATAAAATGAAAATATAAAAAAATGGTGTCGCGTTTTTCATATTCTATTCGACAATTTTTATTAAAATAATTATTAGTTAAAAGCTTATACTGTGTTAACAACATGTAAGATCTAAATTGAAACATGTCTATGGCTAACTTTTGCGAGTATATTAAATAAATTAATATAAGTGTTAAACTAATACTTGAGTAACTGTAAGTTATTATCTTAACTTAACTGGTTGTTTTGATTTAGGTTATAAGTTAATTTACAGTAATATACTCTATCCATTCAGTAAAGTTAACTAAATATAACTTCAATAGTTTCAAGGTCGTTAAAGCAAAAAATGTGAAAGCAAAAGAGTTGCTGGTTTCTTTCAGCACAATTTTACTAATAGAAATTTTATTTAATAAAAACAAATTAATATATATTTTATTATACTTAAAGTAGTAAAAATAATTATATAAAACTGTTTATAAAATAATAATTTAAATCATTATTATTAAGTTAATTTGAAGCAACGTTTGTTTTAAAAAAAGATAAAAATGCTGTTTTGCAAAAAAATAGAATAAAGAAAAAATTATTTTTAACTTTTATCTTTTTAATTTGCTTCTACGCAGAGATTAAAGTAGTTTGAATAAAAATCTCCGCGCGAAAGAGCAATTGATCATGCTTCTATTCCAAAACTAATGATCATGCTTCTATTCAAAAGCAAATGATCATACTTCTATTCAAAAGACTAACTTTGCGTGACATACTTTGCTTTGAAAACATTACTTTTAAGAATTGCCAAAAAAAAAGCTAAATTAGAAAAATAGTAAATAAACAACTAAAAAAGTAAACCAATCGCGAAAATATATGTTTTAAAAAAAAAATAATCGCAAAGATGTAAAAAGCAATCACGATTTGCGATACGCTTAATTCGAGCCTTGATATATATATAAATAGATATTGGAAAATTATATTTTTATGACATAAAAATTATTACTAAAACACAACTATATAGGATAAAAAATAAAATCATGTTTTTTAAACTAAATACCTTTAAAGCAACAAGTAGAGTGACTGTTTCAACAGAATAGTAACCTCTATCTACATAATCACCCATAAATAAATAATTTGTGTCTGGAGATTTCCCCCCAATACGAAATAATTCCATTAGGTCATGAAATTGACCATGAACATCTCCACATACTGTAACAGGACATTTGACATCTTGCACATTAGATTCTTTCGCCAGTATTTCTTTTGCCTGATAAAAAAGAATACCTCATATTATTGCCACTAAAACAAGTCAAAATTAATACCAGCATGGTTTATCAGTTATTACTAATAATAACAATTATTTATTAACAGCAATTTCTATAATAAAATATGCAAATTTTTGGAAGGATAACATTTTTTTAGCAACATTTTTAGTTTTACATTAATAAGTATTTAATAATTTTAATAACATTAATAAGTATAATAAGTAACAAACCTTATCAGTCAGAGTTTTAACTTGGTTTTCTGTGAGCTGTTTACATTCATTTAGTTGTTCTATCCATTGATCAAGATCTTTTGTTGTACCTTTATCTTGTAAATCAAGATCTTTTAATGTTTCCTGTGATTCCATTAATAATCTATATATAAAATTGAAAAAACAAACCTTTAAAAAGTAAGAATACTTTAAAATCAACAATATTTTTAATATAATATATTTTTTTTTTTAAACTACATTTTTTGTAAGATTGAAACATTTGTTTAGGAAATTTTTTTCTATTTAATTTTATAGTTTATTTTAATGATTTATCATATACTACCTTAATAACAGTTAACCATATATTACTTTAATAACAATCTTAATGTTTCTGCAAAAAAAGTTAATAAATTAAAAATTGCTAAACTAATATACTTAAATGACATTTCATACTATACTACCTTGAGTCTAATTTTGTATTAAACATTTTTTATTACATATGATAATAGCTTAATTAGTATCTAGTCAATGTTTGCAATATGTCTGAGGCTACAAAATTGACTATAAGTGATAACATTTTAAAATTTATTATGGCATTATACATTTACTTTCAAAATTTTTTTGGAAATTTAAAAGTAAAGGGTATAATGAAAATAAAATTTACAGTTTAAAAAAATAAAGAACAAAAAAAACAACTTGTGTCATATGTCGTCATAACGATCTACTCGGTGTAGTTAAAGCAATTTTAAAATATTATAGCGTCTATATGGTATATTGTTGACTGTGACATGTTTCCGTTAAATGATCAGTTCTGTGAATTATTAAAAGATGAAAAAAAAGTTAAATGATAAATTTTGCAGTATCATAAAATGCTTATAGCGAAAAACTCAGACCAAAGACTCTTTTTTTTTTTAATTTTCTTATAGTCATAATTGCTTGTCCAAATTTTTATAAAAATTTAAATAAATACGTTTTTTAGATGAAATGAACATTATAGTTTTAAAATACGATCTGTTCTGATCACTTGTTGACAATTTTTTTTAATTATAAGGTCTTTCTTGGTCGGAATTCTAGTATTTTTTGTGAAAACTGATAGAAATATTGTGTTTTGACACCTATTTATAGTTACTATGTCAGAACCGATTAGAACTAGGATCAGAAGTAAATTAAGGAACTTTTCAAAAGATTTTAACTAAATTCATGTTAATTCCGATGAGTGGAATTGATCTAAAGACTCCAAAATGGTGTTCTTTAGATTCACTATTACAGTTAGTAAAGAGGTTTTGAAAATTACATAAAAAAAAGAAAAGTTTCTTTAAATATTAAAAAAACCTGAAGCAAAAAAAAAATTTTATCATTTAAAGCTCTTGTTTGGACTTAATACGCTGATAAAACCATGCCAATTTCAAATAAAAGAATTCAAATATTTTGTAATTCGCCTTAACTACACTGAGTATACAAATAAAACTATACTTAAACTCAGTTAATAAAAACTGAGTTTAAGTGTTGATCATAATCAGTTAATAAACCATTATAGTTAGATAATGAGATAAAAAAATCAAAATTTTTTATTTATTTTCTTGCTCAACATTCCTTTGTTTTAAACTCATATTAGCCAAATACAAACAAAAAAATTTCTCTGGATGTTTAAAAACCATAACTATGCATTTAATACCTACCATAATGATTTATGCTTTTTATACAAAACACCTATTTTTATTGAAGTTCAAAATAATGAATTATATATATATATATATATATATATATATATATATATATATATATATATATATATATATATATATATATATATATATATATATATGTTAATTAAAACATTTTAGTAACTGGATAACCTAAATAAATTTTTAGTAACTTTCTAGTAAAGGACATATTTTATCTAAGAATTAAAATGTACAGCTTCAAAATTTAAGAGTTAAAATGCAGTTTAACTTAAGGCTGAATCTTATCTGTTTCAAACACAAAATCATTAGAAACGTTAACAGTAATGATTTGTATTAAAAGTAATACAAATTGACGTTAACAGTATTGGGATAAGTATTAAAGGTAATAATTTTGGTATTTGATTTAAAAATTGATAATTTTTTGTTGTTTTTTTTAATAAAAGATAATGCATTTATGTTTTAATTTTGCAAGCTGTTTGCCAATTCATAAATAGTAACTGCTATGTGTTTGATTTATGGACCTTTTTAGAAACTACAAAAACTGATAGATTAATAAACTTTTCTACCGTAGTGAGCCAAGTTTACAGAAACAAACCCATCAATAACCCATCAACAGTACTTACCACAACGCACTAAGCGAGTCGAACTTTATTAGGCGGAACATAGACTGGAACGAGTCATATAATCCTAAGCTATTGAGTTCGCCGAAAATAAGGTAAAAAGCTCTAAACGTTTCAAAACATCGGGTGTGTTTTCTACATCTTTTAGATCTGATTTAACAAAATGAAAGTTCAAAATATATCTTCCTTTTATTTATGTAGTTGCTTTTGGATGTTGTATGAAGCTGCTTTAAATTACAGAAAAAACGAAAACTTAAGTGTTTAAAAAAAACCTTGTTTTCAGTTTCGCTTTAACTTGGAGTTTTAGGTGGCAGTTTTTATTGTTTTTTTATATTGAACACGTAAGTGTTCTAAAATGCGTTTTTGTTGACTAAAATACGTACGTATTTAAATCATAATTTTAGTCAAAATTTGTGTAATATGTTTAGTTTTATATAAAGTTAATTTTCAGTTTGCATTTTTTGCAATTTACATTTTATTTATAAAATAAAATAAATTGTATAATTTTTTCAATAAGTGTTCTAAAAGTAACCATGTAAAATACACCTGTCTCAATTATATCTATATTAAAAGTAACCTTGTAAAATACACCTGTCTCAATTATATCTATACCATGTATAGCCATTTCACATGATTTTTTTTTTGTCAATATAATTATATATGATCAGCATAGTTGTATAAAGCTTAAAAAGACTTTGAAAATGAAGGGTCATTCAACTTTAGAAGTTAGTTGGATCTAAAGTTATTGCATTTTTTGTGTTGGTAGAACTGATCAATTTTTGAGAAACTCAAAAAATTTACGATAAAATAGCACCAAAATAAAAGAAAAAAACATTAAAAATCAAGCACAAAAATCAAAACAAACAATACACAAAGAAAAAAAAATTAATTTTTTTAATGAACCAACTTTAAAGTTTTTAAATGCTGAGAGCTTAGAAATTATGTTTAAATGTTAAAAAGGCTACCAATCTACTAAATTCCTTATCCTTTTTTTCATCTATATAGAAATTTTCAAACAAATTTGATGGGTTTTGGAAATCTTACCTTGAAAAACTACTTTGAAAAAATGTGTCCAAAACATGAATAATATATAAAAGAAGCCATATTTCTATATATGGTTGGAAAGAAGTTAAGTCAAACTAATTGATGCAAAAAACCTCTAGATTCTAGATTTATTATAAAAAAAGATATGAGAGTAAAGTTCATGAAAAAACCATTATTTTTTTTTTTATTAATAATAAATGATTTAGAATGTAAATTTTTCTTAACAGTTTATGGTATAAGCAGATTACATAAAATAGACATCAGAGATTAGGAGCCAATTTGAAAATGAAAAAATTAAAAGGCAATTTAAACCATCTTATTGGAAAATTTAAGATTATGTTTATTGGAACAAAAAACTCTAGACTTGTATGAGGTGGCTGATATTAGTGTAGGTGCTAGCATTGATTAGTTTAATCTTGGTTGTTGTGATATCAATAGATCTTGTTCTTATTGAGATGTTCAGTTCTAAACATCTCAATAAGAATTCTATGAAACTATTTTACACAGCTATGATTTAATAAGCCTTTGTCTTGAGTTCTACAAAAATAGATGTAAAATAAGTACTAT